>OZ018331.1:47843112-48443112 GCA_963969495.1 Ceratothoa steindachneri
CTTGACATCTAAACCCTTCCCTATTATAATAATAATAATTATAGCAATAGTAATAATTATTAATTTAAGAAGGTAAAAATCAACTGGAGAAGCTCTTTCTAAAAAAAGTGCAGTACTTACCAAATATGAAAGTATTTAGTACCATTACTCAAAGGCGGATAAGCACCTAGGGCCTGCACAGTGGGCCGAAGGCCAAATTTTGGGACAAAATTATTTGAATGAAAAATAATATTCTATTTGTATATATATTGATAAAAAAACTGAAATATAATGCTTCTGACAAATAATTAACTTGGAAAAAATAAAAGTAATATTATATTAATTGTTATCACTGACTTCAGAATCATTATTTTCAAAATTGTCCTTTTGGTAGATCATACTCATTGCTTAAAGGGTAGTTCTAACCTCTTTTTCTCTGGTGTTTGGCGCATAGAGCTCAATAAAGGATCATAAGAGCACAGCAGTGTTGACATAATATCCTGATTTGCATTTATTCTTGAGCTTTTTCTAGAAAAGCTCTGCCTATATGAGCGAAGTTCCTTATTTCTCGCTTCTTGAGCTTCCTCCGAAAGTAATCCAATTAAAATGTTGAAATTTTCTATAACTTGAGCTCCATGGACGAACAATTTATGTAGTGATTGTAGCATATAATGCCAGTTGTATAAGGAAACAATTTGGTATGCAGTTGAACGAAAGTAATCAGAGAATTTGGAAAAGTCTATCCTCTCTCTAGGTGACACAGGACAAAGTATAACATGAACTCTTCTCAAAAGGGAAGCATCAAGACCTGTTATTTCGGCAGAAACATCGGCTGCTTGAAAGAATCTTCGTGCTGTATTTCCGTCTTTTGTTGTCCTAGAACCATCTGATTTTGGCATATCATTTAAAAGTCCAGTTTTAGCCTTGAAATCTTTTTGAATTACAAATTTTCTTGCTATTACTAAAGTCTTATATTCTTGTGTTCTTGCTTGCCAACTTTGTATTTGAATCGTATAAGCAATGTATAAAAAAAATTCCATACACTTTATCCAAGAATGTAGTGTGGATAATCCAAATTTGAGACTTTCTTGAACAACTGGGCGTCGAAAAGCCTCATCTAGCAAGTTCATTTGTTTTGGGGTACATCCACAAATGCAACCATTGCTCGCTGGAATAGGGAGTTCCGCCATGGTCGTGAGTCCCTTGAAGATGACCCCCGTCTAGGACGCCCGTCAGACGTGACCAACGAGGACAATGTGGCCCGTGTGGAGAGGATGTTTCTCAGAAATCGACGGGTGAAGGTTGAAGAAATCGAGCGAACACTTGGAATATCACATGGAAGTGTTATCAACATCATCCACGACAATTTGGCCATGACCAAGGTTTCTGCACGTTGGGTCCCTAGAAACCTCATGAAACCTCAGGCCCCATGATCGACGTCAACGTAGACAAAGTTAGGAGGAGCTGCTGCTCTTGTACAACCAAGACCCGGCGGGATTCGAGTCACACATAGTGACAGGTGATGGAACTTGAGTCCATCACTGGGATCCCGAGACCAAGCTTGAAAGCATGGCCTGCTAGCACAGGGGCTTTCCGACCCCCATCAAGTTCAGGACCCAACCTTCAGCCGGGAAGAGCATGGCCACCATCTTCTGGGATTCTGAAGGGGTGTTGATGGTGGACTATACGCCCCGTGGAAGGACCATAATAGGCCAATATTACGCCGAGGAACTTGCTGGGTTGAAGAAGTGCATTCGTCAGAAGCGGCGCGGCAAGTTGACACGCGGTGTCCTGCTCCTCCATGACAATGCCCCTGTCCACAAGGCCAGAGTTGCACAAACTGCCCTGCGCCAGTGCAGATTCGAGGAGCTCAACCATTCCCCCTACCTTCCAGATCTGGCCCCTAGCGACTACTTTTTATTCCGCCAGCTCAAGGCTGCACTGCGTGGACGCGGGTTTGGGGACGATGAAGATGTCCACCTCGCCGTCCAGGACTAGATTGAACAGTAGTCGGGAGATTTCTGGTTGTCGGCAATTCAAAGCCTCAGGGACAAGTGGCGCAAGTGCATTGAAGTCGAGGGTAGTTATATTGAAAAATAATAAAACACTTTTCCTCATATCTCGTTTCCTTATATCCGAATTTCAAACCTTATTGACCGCCCCTCGTATTACGAACTAAATACACAGTAAGGTCTTCAATAATTTCTAAGTAAGTCTTTCTAACTTGAACTACTTGACATTACAGTGATGGTTGACCCACCACTCACTTTAATTTAAAAAAACAAACAATTGCTAACGGCCTTTACCGGCCACAACTACCTTTGTGAGTACCCCTTGGAACGGGTTTGAGTCAGACCTTGAACTTAATGAGCTACTTTACCTCTGGAATATTATTGCCTCGAAGACGCGTGCTGACCGGCCAGATGGAGGTTGCGGTTGCAGGCGAATAACTTTAAAGCTGCAAAGCACTTTAGTGAGTGTGGCAGTTGGGGAGCCACACGCCTTCGGTAAGAAGGGATATTACTACGGGTTAGTGAAAGAATGTTCCTTTTTCCTCTTTGGATTAATCTGAGAAATATTTCGTATTGTCTAGCGATGCACTAAGGCCTGAATACTTTGACTCAGGGGAGTGCTGGATGGAGTGGATTCGGGGGGAAGTCTTCTTCAAGGGCGAAGACTATTTATCCCTGTGCTTTAGGTTGCACTAGGATAGGAGGGCTCTCTCTGACGATAGTAAATTAAACTTGGACAAGTTACCTTAAATTTCGGTTTGGTAACCAGAAACTAGCTTGAGTATGATCTGCTTCTCAGTCCCTTCTCTTGGTAGCCCGTCCTCTTGCCGGGAACTTGATCGCCTTGATGACTAACCGAATCTACCACGTTTTTCCAAAGTGTTTGGTATTTATACCTTGTCAGCCCACTGGGGTATGGGTAGGAGCGGGAGGGAGAGCTTGTGGACGGGCCGCATGAGGGTTTTTACTCCAACGGTTTTTCTCAGGCCGTCTAACCTCTGGTCTAGATGGGCCTTCGAGCCTGAACGAAACGCGTCTCCAATTTCGCACTTGAGGTGAAATTGAATACACACTCGTAAGGGAGATCTTGCAGTTTTAACCGTTCTGCTTTTCATAGCGACCATGGGCGAGGGGCTGTGGATAGAACAATGTTAACATTTTTACTGCTAACAGTTAGTAGAAATTTAGTTAACTTATAGCAGGTTCCTAGCATGTAAATGAAATAAAAAATGAATGTCAGGTTTACAACTTCCTATAGCAAAATCTTGCCAGCTATTTATTTAAAATTTCAAATAGGAGATATTGTTAAAAAATTATGCATTTTTAATAACAACATTACTTGTATTAAATATCATTACAAATGTAAATTAACTATTGCAATATAAAAGTTTTTAAGTGTTAGGAAATGATATCCTACCATATGTTGTGCCTACTTCTGATACGAAAGTAAGAATGAAAGAAGCAACACGTCTTACGACCCTGCAACTTACTTCAGTAAATCAGGACTAATCATGTATCATCAAGTTTGACTCTTTCTGTTTGCTAACAGATTGAAGTCAGACAAATTTATTCATGGGAAAGGATATTGTTATACATTAGGAAAGAAATCAAAACTTCTAAAAATGCTATTTTATAAACTCCATTTCTTGAATTTTGTCCCACTTCTAGCCCACTGTGGCCTGGAGAGAACTAAATCTTCTGACCCTCTAAATATTCACTAATTAACGCGTTTTCGTGAAAGTGATTTGTAGATTCCAACCAGAAAAGTTATTTTATCATTTAAATCCAACCGACACCTACTGTCAAGTTCAAATCAAAAGCGACGAAACTTATTCGGTAGCAGAACTCAAACCAGAATGAAATATGAGAAACGTCCATAATGGAGCACGGAAATCTAATGACAGAGTTTTAGTGAGAGAAGAGAGAGACTGCGAGAGCGTGTGCTTATGCGTGTGAGAGAGATTTAAAATGGTATCTGCAACACCCAAATAATCTTGTCTTCGTGATAAAATAAAGCATAGAGAGCTGATTAAATGAACAGTGTCAGGCAAAATAAAGAAATTGGCAGACATTTAAAATTGTATCTATAACGACTTAAGAAGCTTGCCTTCGTTAAAAGCTAAATTTCAGAAAGTAAAATAAATTGTTATTTATATATGGATCTTAATATAAAGAATTGAAGAACAACTGGAATGGTTGATTCACTTGGAAGCACGTTGGACAGAGGTAATTAGAGGGAAAATGTGGATGTGAATAAATTTTAGGAATGAAAATAACGATTAAAATAGTTAATAATTTTTAAACATTATCAAACCTTATTTGTGATGATTTTAAGAGTAATTAGCATCCCGTGAGAGGTTCGTATAAAAAGAATCGCACTCAATTTTAGGCTATTTAATCTGGATTGAGCACTCCAAAATTAATTTACTATAATATATAGATAGAAATGTAATTTTGCTTTGTCTTTTTATTTTAACGGCGGCTTCATATTTTATCTTAACGCCAGATGGGACTTCCTGCTTGGAATGTCGAAAAGCGATTCCTGGGGACTACAAATATGGTCTTTTTCACCATTTTCTTGTGCCGCACCGAATAAAAGTCAAACTCAGCTTTTCCTTTTCATCATCATCATCATCATCACCAACTCTATAATTTAAGAAGTTTTTTTTTACTATTTAAATAATAATTTCACCTTGTTTGTTTATGATTTATTTTTTTATCAAAGTTATTTCTGATAATTCTTTTATAATATCAAAAACAAAATAAAGAGGTTCAGAAAGGGGTAAAATTAAGTTTAGAGTTCCTTTTTTAAAATTATTATAATTGGTGAAGTTCAAAAACTGTATTAAAATTTAACCATGGCTGCTTTTATTTTATTTTAAATTTTAATCTTAGTAGTGAAGCCCAAGCTCCCTCCCGTAGGAGGGAGTAGGCTGAAGAGGGAAAGGGGGATATTTTAATTGTTCTTTTCAGTCTATCTTTTCTTAGCATCTATCCGAATCCCTTTTATTTTCCCTCTACATTGACCTTTTTTTCGAATGGAGCCGTTTCCTTTAACATCTCAGGATCTAATAAGAAAAATATACCGGTATATAAATATCTTTACGTATATTTGTGTATCCGATCTTTGATCATATTCTATTGCCAAAAGGTAGAGTCACTTTATTGCTTGCTCCTCTATCTTAATTGAAAATATGTTGCCATACACTAATTTCTTCCATCTCTTTTTCACTGTTCCACCTAATATGTTTAGAAGTGAGAGACAATTTCTTGAAAAGGTCTATATCTATACTTTACTAAAAAAAGGCAAAAACTGTAGAACTAACTAAAGAAAGTAGTGCCTAAAATATGGATTACATGAGTTGGAAATCACAAAAGAAAACGCAGGCTGTCGTAAGATTGTCTTCAAAGGACTATCAAAAGTAACTGTGGCAGGAAATCCAGCCTCTACTTACCATCAACTCTCAAACACTTTTCTTGGACAAAAATAGCCAAGATGCTCACTTTGCCACGAGATATCTTAAGTGGAGTGCAGCGGGATAGCAAAGGTCCCAGAGACTAGATACGGATTTCAGTGGTATCTTCTAAATTGGGGTCTATCGACATGTTTGGTATCCTAATATGAAGTCTGTGGCAACTTTATTGTTTTGAACAGCATTTCAGTGGGATAATGATAGTGATTTACGAAAAGGGTAGTAAGCTTTATAGTTTACGGGTTAATTAAAAGATTGTTGTTATATCTTTTATTTTAATAGTTCGTCTCTCCTTTTTTTATAATTTCAATTTGCGCGAAAATAGAAACTAAGCACCCTTTACTTAACTCTTAAGCTTAAAAATTAAGCACCTTATCTTATTCCCTTAACCTTCTCGCTTTAAAATAGAGTTTAAAAGTTTTAAATTAAGGTATACTGCATATTAGAACAGTACTGATCAAGATATTTAAAAGAAAACACATTTCGTTTTTTTATCACTTTCGGAACTCAATGTACACTAGAAAATTTCTAATCACACCACTATTACCGTTTAATCGAATGTAACAATTAAGGTTTAATTGACTAATCTATTTTATTATATATGCAGCTCAAAAATCTAAACATTTATACCTTAATTTAATCTTAAATGAACAACTATTTCTGTTCGGTCCAAATGTTATAAAAAAATACATCTTGATCGGTTTTTTTTTTTTTTGCAGAATTCACTCTAAAAATCTACCATGATTTACTCTTCTAAATTTTAAATGCTTATTTTAATATTCATCTGTGAGTGAGTAAAGGAAATGCAAAAATCTCTAACACAACTAAAATGTTCGGCTGTGGGGATGGAACCAAGTAAACATTCGTAGGAAAAATTTAAACGGTTCACACAAAATCTTCGGGGAACGTTTATCATTTGCTGCTTGACTTTACCTCCTTTGCCGAGAATACACATTCAGTATGGTGTGCTGGATCCGATCTCTGATTGAGTGATTAAAAATTAGGATTTTGGGTGGGGAGAGGGGAGAAAAGGTACAAGAATATTTTTAACGCGTGCTTAAACACCGGTTACTTCCTTGATAGCTATAAACTAGCGGAAATGATATTAGTTCCAAATCCAGGAAAACCACCAAACCACCTCATTAGTTACCGGCCAATATCTCTATTGAACTTCATGGGCAAAGTCTTCGAGAAATTCCTTAACAGAAGACTAAAAGAATATCTTAAAGAAAATGACAATTATAATGATCATCAGTTTGGATTCAGAAGAGGCAGAGACACCACAATGGCACTTAGCAGAGAAAATAGCAAAAGCCAAAGCAGAGAATAACTACATCGATTTGGTCCTGAGTAAAACAGAAATATTTTTATTTTTTTATTTTTTTTTAAGAGCTCATCTGGCGACTGCCTACATGGGCATTTGTCTCCGTATTAAAAACCTGCCTAGTACTAGGCTACTTTAAAATCAAATCTAAAAAAGACACAAGAAACAACCCCAACCCAACACCCAAAATTTGAAAAAAAGGGAAAAGGAAGCGAGCAGTAAGCAAGCTTCTGCGTCGGAGGAAGGTCCCACCCCCCCGGCGCAGGAGCGTGCGACCTAAAAGAAAACCAAAATAACAAAAAAAAACCCTGGTTACATAATAGGGAGAAGGCCGGCCTTGCCCCAAAAGTCAACAAGTCCACCAGTCAATGTGCACGCACTCGTCCTGAGTAAAAGGGACAGGCGGTAGCGACCCACTCGATCCCGGTACCGGGATAGGTAACTTGCGTGAAAATCACCCAGACTCGGACATTCGACAAGAATGTGCCGAACAGTCTGGGGGACGACGCAGTCGTCACAATAGGGCGCAGGCAAGCGCTCTATCAAATAGCGATACGTCACACGAGTGTGTCCGATTCGGAGACGACGGAAAGCGACCTGACGCCGTCGCGGCATTAGGGGATAGGTTTATAGCAACAGTCGCGGCGTAATGTCACGCAAATTTAAGTTCCCTTCGACCGTCTCCCATCTTCTTTGCCAAGCAGTTCAAAGGGCTGCCCGTATTCCTGCCATGTAGTCGGTGTGAGGAAGAGCGAAACGCTGGTCCGGTCGCAGAGTCCTTGAGGTCTCTTTGGCGCCCTCATCGGCGTGCTCATTCCCCGCACTTCCTACATGTCCAGGAACCCAGCAGAAGATAATCTCAGAATCGGCCCTGCTCGCCAAAACCGTGGCGTCACGGATATCACGAACCAGGGGCTGCGGAGATTCCCCGAGAGCACTCAGGGCGCTTTGTGAGAAGCAAAAGAACACAATCCGGTCTCCGAACCGAGCACGTCGCGTAATCTACCGTACCGAGTGGTGCATTGACACTCGCTCGGCCGTGAAGACAGACGCAGCGCCTAGCAGAGCCCTGCTGACTTCAAACAGAGGGGATACGGCGTGAAAGCCGACCCCCTCTTCGGCACGGTCTAGCGTGACACGAGGTGTGCTCCCAAAAGGTCGAACGCAATACTTACGGCGCTGTACAAGCTTTGGGAGCAAAGGCATGGCAACAAATAGCCAAATGTTGTACCCTCTAGGGTGGCTTCCTAGGCAGAACCAGGGTGGGCCACCGGCCCGAGAGCTATACCTAGCTCTCGAAGGAGTTTCCTGTCCCTAAACCCAAAGGGCTTAGCATATGACTGGCGTCCCTTGGCGGCATAGGCACCGTCTAGATCAGCTGCGGATGCAGTGAGAGCTGTTGGCGACTAAGAGAGGCGGCGGGCTTGCGCGTACAGGCGAGTGATGCACTGTACGCAGCGTAGAACGAGTGGCATCTCCCCAGCATCGAGTAGTGGGCTCTCAATGGGGAGAGTGTAGAAGGCAATGGTCGCAAGGCGAAGGCCAGTGTGGTGGATCGAGGCCACCTTCCGCAATAAACGCTCAGCTGCGGATGCATAAAACTCGCGTCCGTAGTCGAGCTTCGAACGAACAAAGGATCGATAAAAAAGTAAGGCAGTAACCCTATCAGCGCCCCAAGCCCTGAACGTCACGAAACGGAGAATATCCAATGCCCATGTACAAGAAACGCTGAGGGTGCGAATATGAGCCTTCCAGGTGAGGCGTCTGCCAAATACAAAACCAAGGAAACGGTGCGATTCCACCACTTCCAGGAGCACCCCATTAAGAAATAAACCTGGGTCGGGGTGGAGTCGTGGATGGCGGCAGAAGTGCACCACCTTAGTGTTGCCCACGAAAACCGAAACCTGTGCGCTTGGCAAAGCGAGATCGAAAGGTCGTCAACGTAGCGCCTAGCAAGAACATCTTTTGGCAGCACTAAGGTGATGCAGTTGATGCTCAGGGCACAGACTGTGACAGTAAGGACACTTCCCTTGCGGGACACCCTCCTCCTGCTCCATTGGGCCAAAAAGGGCTCCCCTCACCCGTACGCGGAATCGACGATCTCGAAAAAATTCAGATATAAACATTTGGCGGCGTCCCCTCGTCCCCATCGTGTGGAGAGTCTCCATGATACCGTATCACCATGCGGTATCATAGGCCTTCTCCAGATCGAAAACACCGTGGCGTAGTGCTGTTTACGAAGGTAGGCCTCACAGACGGCATTTTCCAGTCGGAGCACAGCATCCAACGTTGAGTGGAACTTGAGAAAGCCGCACTATGCAGAAGAGAGATGGCGTCCGCTGCCCAGGAAAAGGGCTAATCTAACATTTACCAATTTCTCCTTTAACTTGCACACGCAAGAGGTTAGAGAGATTGGGTTGAAACCGGCCGGAGTAGAGTGATCTCTTCCCGGTTTGCGAAAGGCGAGCACAGTAGCGATTTGCCAGGAATCTGAGAGGAGACCCTCCACCCAGATCCTGTTGAACAAATCTAACAGAAAGGCCATGCCTCGCTCACACAGGTGTCGAAGCATGGCGTATGGGACATCGTTCGGACTACAGGCGGTGTCCGCGCACGAAGCAAGAGCGGAACGCAACACACTCACAGTAAGCCTGTTGTTGAAGGGTTCTCCGCCTCTGGAGGTAAAGTCAAGTCGGCGTCTTTCTGAGACATCAAGATGTGCATTGTATCCTGGCGGAGCAGCATCCCAGCTAGATAATGCGGAGAAAGCTCTCGCGAAGGATTCCGCCACGGACGCGGGTCCGAGATTGCGGGCTTATCCCCCTGGAGAACGGGAGGGGGGTCCTGCGAGAACTTACCTCGAATCCTTTTGACTCCCCTCCACACCTCTGCGAGAGGGGTCTTCCCGTTGAGTGAAGACACGTATGGTCGCCAAGAAGAGCAGTGGGCGTGCTTCGAAATATACCGAAACGTAGCCCTAGCCGACGAAATTCACTGACAGTGAAATGGTTCGGGCGGCGCTTATAGCGCATGTAGGCACAACGCTTCTGTTTGAGGGCCGTCTAACACTTGGCCGACCACCGCGGGAGTGATCGGCGTGCAAAACGGCCAAACGTTCTGGGAATAGTATTCAGGAACGCGGCGATGAGGTTACAGAAGAAGAACTCAAGGCCCACAGCTACCGACCTAAAACCCTTGACTGAGATAAAGAATTCAGTCATTTCCTGAAGTGAGGGCCACCGTGCCCGCGCTAAACACCACCGAGTTTGGCTCTCAGGCCGCAGTTGCCCTGAAAATGATATTTGATCAGGAAAGTGATCACTATCATGGAGGTCATCGACCACCCCTAATCAAAATCAGGCTGTGCATCCGAAGAGAACAAAGAGAGAGCAAGGCAAGAAAATGAAGCGGTTCTCGTGCAGTGATACGTGAACTTATCCACATTTAGGACACCTATCTCAAGCTCTGCAATCAGATCGGCAAGGACTCGTTCCCTGGGATTTATTGAGTAATCTGCCCAGAGAGGATGCCGGCCGCTCAGATCTCCAAGCTAGAGAAAGGGCCTCGGCACCTGTGCCACGAGGCAAGGGAACTGCCCCGCGTCGAAGTCAGCTGACGGTGGAATGTACGAAGAAATGATATTATACCTCTTACCCAGGTGAAGCTGCACAGCCCCTGTCTGAAAGGAGGTATCTAAAGTGAAAGGAAGAATGGAGACATCATGCCTGGGTGTAACCGCGCATCGCCCAGCCCGGCCATCTCGTGGTGGTGGGGTGGCAAGACCCTTATACCCGGGGAGGGTGGGCAGGGGTCACGCGCCTATTATGGTCTCCTGCAGAAAAATAGCCAACGGGGAACGGGACGAGACGATCCTACGCAGGTCCTGTGAGATGGCCCGGAGTCCACGGCAATTCCATTGAAGGAATATGCCCTCAATGCTTAGCTCGCAAGAGACGCAGGGACCTTCTTCGAACAGAAGACCCTCACGGAAATGGCCGTACGTTTCCTGGAGTCAGAACCCCGTGCGCTGTTGGCCGGACAAAGCGCTGAAAGCGCTTTCCCTACACCCGTAGGCGAAGGAGAGGAGTAAGCCTACAAGGAGAAGGGATGTGAGGGAGGTATGGGTCCAGATGAAGCAGGTTGTTCAAAACTCACCATCCCAAACCGGAGCTCAGTGGTTAGGGAACATTGTTCCCTCTCCTCTCAGCCCCGATCCGGGACGGTTGGCTGAGAAGGTCAGCATCTACCCTGTGAAATTAGAGGCCGACCAGAGAATGTTGTGGGAGAGGTTTTATGTAAAGCAACGAGCTAAGGGAGAATTACAGGCTGTGAAACAAGGAGAAAAGGCTAGGCGGGGTAGGACCGGGTACTGAGTCCCCTCAGCACGGCGGTCAGGATGGCATATCGCCGCGCACCTTACGGGGTAAAACAGAAATAAATGAACCTAGTTAACTAAAAGTGTAATGAGTGAACTATAGTATTAAAAAGTTTAACAAAAATGACAGTGAAGTGGAAGTTAATAGTAAAGCAAGTGTAAAAGGGAAACTAAAGTGAAAAAGTGATAACAACAAGAGAAAGTAAAACATTGTAAGAAAGTAAATACAAGTAAGATAACAATACATAAACAAAGCTCAGAGCTAAGATAACTCAAAACAGCATGAATGCTACAATAAACACATGAATTACAGATGAAGAGAATAAAGGAACAGAGATTAGGTGGTCCTGCCGCTTCTATATTAAGAACATTAGTGCTGAAAGTGCGAGAAAAGAAGTAAGAATGATGAATAATGATTAAATACATGACGGTGGTTCGGATTCCACGTTAATTAGTAGGTCCCACTTGTTCCTCGGGCAAGTGTAGTCCACCCTTTCCACCATTGACTACCGAGGTTGCTCAATCTTTCCTCCTCACCAATTTGTCCTCTTTTAACTCAAAACTTTATGTCTCCCAATATATATCCTCTTCTAAATATTGTTCCAGACTTCCCATTTAGCACTTCACTATCGGTTCACTTGAACTGAGAGTCAGAAGTGTGGGGAGTTTCTCCAGGAGCAGGTCGGCCACGGGTCTTCTGTGACCACCCCATAATCGTGGGAGGGGTACCGATGGGAGGATTAACTGCGAGCCGTACCTTTTCTTTCCCTAAAAAAAAGTCAGAAGAAGTTATCATTATTATTCAAGAAGAAAAGTTGTCATTATTGTTCGCCATTTGGAAGCTTATTCCAGCTATTTACGTAGGAATAAAGAATCCAGCTATATATAAATATATATATATATTTATATATATATATATATTTATATATCTATATATATATATATATATATATATATATATATATATATATATATATATATATATATATATGTTCCTTTACTTCATCCTAAGGAAGCTCGCTGATCACCTAACCCAGCCTATAAAACTACAAGAAACGAATTCGTTACCCTATACGGCTACCGTTTAACCTAAGAAGCTCTAGGTCATAATAACTGTAAATTGATATGGTGTAGAGGAAGCTGTAAAAATTAGCCTCTCCTCCCTTCATGGGAACTTGTAACGAAAAATGAGCGCTGCACTCCTATCTTGAATAAGCATTATTCATCCTTATAAAATAATGGTTGTGAGCCTGAATTCTCTAGGCAAGACTAAAATAGAGAGTGCGGGCGTCTAATATGACCTTAATAGAAAATATATGATCATAAAAATACATCTATTCTTTATGACAGTTTTCGGTCGTGTTTTGATGAGATATTCCTCTGTATGTATACATGAGCAAAGGCGTATGTATCACCAGTACTACGACCGAGTGTTGTCATTATGAAAGAGTAGATGAAGGATTTTTTATTTGTAATTAAAACACTTGATTTCATAGGACAGCAAGATATAAAGAATCATGTAATTTATTAATATAAGTGACAGGCGCTGAAATTTCCCCCGGGAACGATGAGTCTTCGTGAAATTTTGCACTAGATCAAAATTACATATTTTATTTCGTTATAATTTATTAAAGCTGCTGCTTAGACGAGTGAAACCTCTACTACTCTTTTCGATTACAACAAAGATAAGCCAATTTGAGTGTAGCAATTTGTTAGATGGATTATAGCTTAGGGTCGCCTTTACGGCGGGTGTCATACGCTAGATAAACACATGGTTCGGATCCCACATTATTATATCCTCACTAAGAAATAAAAAAATAAATTAGAATAAATAATCTACTAGTCTTATGATATGATAATAATAATTGAGTTTGGAAAAGATTAAATATTTGTTGTTTACATTTCTATCTTTGAATTGATAATAGCTATAGTTTTTCTTGAGGAATTAATTTTAGTTTTTAATTTTTTATAAATTCATTTATCCATTCAAGTTAATGCCAGAGAGATTATTTAAAAATTTCATTTCGGAGTCTTAAAATCTGTGATTAAGATATATATGTGAATTAGCAAAATTCATAGTCAATTTTAAGGTACTTACCTTGTAAGTAATCATCGCGAGAAATGGAAAATATCTTAACCTATTTTGTTCTGTAATTTCTTTTAGTTTTTAGTTGGCCTATATCTATTTCAGCTATCTTTATAGGGTGTCCTTTCTTAGTAAAAATATAAGCTTAAAACATTTATAATGAGTGGCTTATGTGCAATAAATAGGTAATAAATTGAAAAGTAATGAATTATAAGTCTATCCAACCGGATTTCTATCGTACTAATTAGTTTTGACATTCCCCCTGTTGGTCCTTTATCATTCATAAATTCAAATACTTGAACGATATTGGCAGTAATTATTGTTTCTCTCTCCTTTGTTCATATCTCTTTATTTATCGAGACATCGTAACAAAGATCTCTCGTAATGATCCCTATTCCAGAAATACAGCAAGAATGTGCATATTGAAATCGATATTTTTTCACACAACTCTAAAAATAAAGCATTCGGGCCTTTATGTATATGTCCTTTATGTTCTCCTAGTTATGAGCTCTTACGATGGCTGAATAGTAATCCTAAATAACAACCCTCTTACATCGAACAAATGCGGACGAAAAGAGCATAAAAGGTACTTAAAAAAATTTACTTGCGAGTCTAAATAAAAGGCTAAATCCTCTGCATTATGTATATTTAGGAACTAAGATCAGTTTATTTTTATATGTGATATTATTCCTTATTTAAAATAAATTGTAAATCAAAACCCTAGGGAAACAAGAGTTTAGTAATCAGATTGACGCTGTAATAAAGTTTGAAACTACAATGAGAATAAAGGAGTGGGATTGGCCCGATTTGTAATTTTTATTCCTGGTAATAATCTTTAAACTGGGAGATTATTCGAACTATAGGCCTTACAGAATCTCGTAAACGATCCTTTAATTCTTACATTGGAGGGGGGGGAATGGAAGGAATTTTGATGACCTGGGAAAAGGGAAATTAAAAAAAATATATAACAATTACCCTAAAAACACAAACCATTCTTTTAGAGATACAGTTATTTTAATTTGCATGAGGTTGTGCAAAGCCTGAGAGAGAATATTAGATTTAATAACACTTTAGGATTATTTTAATATTAAATTTTTTATTGCAGGTATAAAAGTGGCAATGGAGGGCCGGATGATGCGGGCCCTATTCCTGCTCTTTCTGAACATCTCCTCTAGTCTGGGGTTCCCGAATCCGGGCAGTTACTATACTGACGAAGGAGCACGAAGACTCGTTCATTTTGACAAACACTCCGGCGAGTGCAAACTTTTTGGCGATCGGTAAGTATTATTGACCGGAAAAAATTTGTGCCTTTTCTATTGTTTAACTAATTCTTTTATTTTATTTTCTAGAACTTTTTTTCCATCTTTCATGCCATGCGTATTAGCTGCTTTGTACTTCTTTTCTAGGTAGGAAAAAGAATATGGAATGAGGTATTGGATATCGACAAAAGAGAAACTTATGACACCCAAATGAAGGCAAAAAACTTTAACGCAGTGTTTTCGCGTTTCTTTTATTCTCTTGCATAATTTATATATTTTTATTTCCTTCAATACCTTATGTTGCGTTAGCTGCCTCGTTCCTTCATATTCCAAATCCTGCGTCCATGTTTATAAGGTCTTTGCCCTATTGAAAAGGAACTTCAGAAGCAGTGGCAATCTCCAATTTTCAGAGTTGATTGGATTCCAGCGCTGACCTGAAAAACATTTCAAATGATGGCATTATTTAGGACAGGTCATGTCATCATTTAGGATACCTGATAAAATCATCTATGTCGCGTTGTAATGATATTTCAAGAGACGTTGTGATTTCATCATTTAGGATACGTTGTGTTGTCATCATTTAGGACACATTGTGTTGTCATCATTTAAGACACGCTGTGATTTCAGCATTTACAACACGTTGTAATGGTATCCTTTAGGACACGTGATGTCATCACTAAGAACACGTTGTGATGTCCTTATTTAAAACACATTTTGATTGCATATTTTATAAGATATTATGAGAGCGCCAGAGGAAGAACGAACATGAGACGGGAAGATTAGCCCTGTTTCTCCCAAATCATTGGGTAATCGATTTCGCTCGAGCCCGCTCGTATCCTTTATCCTTCTCATTCTTACTCATACATTACCCAAGGTTTAATTCCAGAATTCTTAGATAAATATTGGTTAATTGAGTTTAAACCTTAAGTCACGGATGTCAAAACCGGGGTCAACGATTGATTCCAGTGAATTAAGATAAGCTTTAGATTTAAAAAAAACAAAAGATATTGTTTTTATTTAATAAGTTAATTTTAGTTTTATTTGTCTTGCAATAATTTTGAACTAGAATTGGCATTCCAAGATACTCTCCTTTAGAATTTTTTTTCTTATTCGAAGTGTTTAAAATTCATGTTAATTTCTGGGTTTATTATTTTCCTTTAGAGAAATTCTATTCAATTTTGCGCTAGAAATATAACAAACATAAAAAAAGCTTTTAGGTTTAATTTACGGTCTATGCTCGCTCTTCTGATCAGTATTTCATGAATGATGATGTCCAGGTTTGAATAAAATGTCTTAACGAACACATTTATTTTGTGGATGCAGAGATTTATGTGGATCCCCATTCCCAAGGAAGACAATTTAGAAAAAATATGTGTGCACCCCATGCCCATTTGTAACACTGTATGCGATTATCATTAACTAAATACCAGAAACATAATTGGTCCTTATCAAAGAGTTTTCTAGGATCTCCTTAAAAACGTCGACTATTTTTTAATTTTAAAGGTATATAAAGAATATATATCATTTTCTTTTAGGAATTTATAGAAATTTTTTAGAATACTGTATCGTCGTGACCCCTGTTCTTAAATTCCATGAATAAGAAACTATGACGTACAGAAGATTGGGCATTCTTGTTATAGGTGTTAATTAACATTTCGTTCCTTTAACATAAGCTTATACCTTAAAACCTGTTCGTGGTATTTCTTCTCCATCAAAATTATTTGTATTTTAAAGTCACCATTCCTAAATATTTGCCTTTTGCAGCTTTTAAAAGAAAAAGATTCTTGTTAGATAATCGTGTATAGCGATAAATTACAATGTAAAGAATTAGAAAATATTAAAATACACTTATAAAGCGTATATAACCAAGGCATGTTTGCACCTGGATCTACACTCAATATTTAAGACAACTTTCAGTGACGCGGATGCGTATTCCAAAAAGATAACATCTTTGAATCAGGCCAAGTAATTTGATCTAATTAGATCGGAAGTAGTACATTTCAACTATGGCTTATATTAATTTTACGGCATCTCCTTTGAGCTTCAATCCCCACAGTAAATCCCATGTTCGGTCACTTTTTCGAGCACAACCAAACTTCCCTTCGTAATCACAGGTGGATATCCCTGTAATTTACCTATAACAGATTCCTTGCGTTTCGTTTTAGCCATTTCTGTTCGAATTCTATTAAAGAAAATTTGAATAAGGTAATCTGCAGCTTATCCAAAAATCAGACGAATAAAAACCGAGTATTTTACTATGCATTTGCACAACCGCGTCTCTCACAAGAATATCTTTTGCAGATGTACACATTCACGTTTCTCAGACATTGATGTGCACTATTGGTTTCAACGTTGTTTACTCTTTTGTGCATCTTTGTGTATCTTTTGGTTCATAGTTTATCAACGGATAAGTATCAAACCCATGAGAGACGTGGATATACAAACAAATTTATTGATTTAAATGATTGAATAAAAAATAGAGGTATTAAAAATATTGCTGACTCTGATTTATAAAACTCGATTACTGATTTCACAGTCAAGTTTTATAAATCTAAGGCAGCAATGTTTTTAATATTTCTATTTTTTGTACAATTATTTAAAAAACTTGTGCTAAAAACAAAAACATTTTGTCTTTTACCATGTCAACCGAGTGGGGTTTGTAAAAAAAAATACATATATAAAAAAATTCTCTAGGTGACCGAAAAACAATTGGAGTATGTTTTATAGAAGTCTATAGAGTGGAGACATTCACGACTAAATGCATTATATTGGCATTTTTCTATGTCAGGTTCAAGTTTAGCTTATAAACGAATGTTTCTTAAGAGGTAACGATTTTCATTTTTCCTATGAGTTTATCGGGATGGTTTTATAAAAATTCTGATGAGAAACTAATGCTAAAATAATGCGTTACAAACTAGATTTAGCATTTATTTTTTATTATGAGACCTCTATTTTTAATTATAAATATAGCGTATTACTTGTAGAATACCTAGCATATTAGTAATGGAAATGACCTCGAATTTCTAAAAATATCCACATTTTTATGGTTATTTTCTGCTCAAAACTTGGGTTTTTACTTTGAAATTAGATTTTATATCGTTATCACTCCAGTAAATACTGTTCATTAAAACTGCCAAAATTATCGTGAATATACATATAGATTTATGCTTTATTTTGCAGACAGATTTCTGAATTGTATAAATAGTATTTTTCCCGAAATCTTCTTTTAATGAATATAATTATAGATAATTTATTCTAAGGTTACTAAAAATAAATTCCATCATTATCTCATTCCACCTCATTATATTTTACTCAAAAAATTCTAAGGAAAAATATATAAATTTAATTTAGTAGAAATCGTTTAATCTTTTAGTGGTAAAATGCGTATTTTCTATTAATTATTTCAATTTTGTTTAAATTTTGAAATTATTTTCCTTCTTAATAATACTGAATCTCTTTACTATCGAGAAGCGTACAATATCCGCTGGTCAAAGGGTATTCTGGGCAATGTGATATATGAACATTTTGATTCATAAAACCCCAATATGTCCACCTTTGAAGATAGAATGTGATGCCTCGAAAGTTGTTTTGTGCTAGAAATAAAATTTTAGGTCTGTATTTAATTATAATCACTCGCTCTCTAAGTCTCATTTTATTAATATCATGTATTTTAATATTTCAATGCTTCGTTGCAATCGTGATTCTTACTTTACAGTATATCCATGATGATTATAAAGAATAGATTGAAGCATCGCGTTGTGGATTTGCATGTTTTTTTTCTGTCATTCTCATCGTCGTAATTACTTAAGCAATAATAATTATAAATTACACCTTTGCAATTGAAGTAATTAATATATCTCCAACTCTTAAAGTTACATAATATATAGTTTGTTATTTCATCGTAATTATAAATTAGTTAAATGAAAAGAATTGACGTAACGATACGAAACATTTTACGTACCCCAAAAATATTATTTTGAAAATTACACCAGGCTTTAATGGAAAAAATGGAATGAAGAAACTACTGAGAAATGAGGTTAAAACATGGGGTAAATTGAAGATATAGGACTAAAGGGTTAAAATTAATAGAAAGTACATAATCAAACTTTTAATACTGCGGCTGAGAGACTTTATTATAAATATTCAGTAACTGTTCGACCAAAAAGCATTGCCATTTACACCTACGAACTTCACCCCTTTGAGAAAAATCAAAGAAACAGATAAAACGGATGAAAATTTGGATAGATGGAATCAAACCGCGAGGCCTGGAAACACCTTAAAATTAGCAGAAAGATAAGGGATGAAAAATAAAATAAACTTAATAAAATATATCAAAATGAATAATTTACAGTATTGGAAAAATTATTATGGATTCTTGAAATTTTTGTAACTGAATTTATTCATTGACAGATGATTTATTTCCTATTATTTATAAAAGAACTAGTATTTGATTAGTCAGTTGGCTCTCCTTTCATAGCATTAAGGGCTTGTACACGACGAGGTATGTCACGAATTAGGGTTTTGCAAAGATTTTTGATGTTATCCGAATGGAAGCAAACTACAATAAGATGTTCAATAAGCTGGTTTTTCGTTGTAATTGGGAATTGATGCATTTCATCTTTCAGCAGAGACCATAAACTCTCGATGGGGTTCTTGCCAGGTGAATTTCGTGGTCATGGTAACACGTTAACACCATTTTCATGCACCACTTCTGTAGCCATTTTTTTGTATGGCTATACCTCTGTACCTCTCATATTTCACAGTCCCTTCACTTATATGTAGGTAACTAGTACTATGGATACAAATTGCCCCACAAACCATAATATGTTGTACAATTTTTATCGTTTTTCAAAGACAATCTGGTAGAAATTCCTCGCCAGGTCTCCTTCTCACGCTTTGAACCTGATCACTGCTATTGCGATTTCGTCAGAAAACACGACCTGCAACAATTGAAAATCAAATTTGAATAAATGGACATCTAGTATAAATGACTATTTTAGTCTATGTCAATCATAATTTAAAAGTCATTTTTTAAATAAATCTTCATTAAGCTAGTATGATTAATGAAAGCAATCATTTTTATTAATAAATGTCATAGTTTATTAATCAAAAATAGATAAAGAGCCTAATCCACTATTTTAGATGGTCTTTCCTGGTCGCATTGCTCATTAGTTCATGTACTATGATTTTTAGCCCATGCATCCCATGCCTCCACTATCGTCTGGGTACACCTAGGTTTTTACCTTGGACTTTCACAAAAGTCAGTTTTTAATTGTTCTTGAATGAACAGTGATGTCCTCTTCCATTAATTTATGGGAAATCTGACTACAATATGCTCTACTATTGTCGAGAGACATTCATTTGATTTTTTTTCGTTCCTAAGGGTTGTTACTCGCTTACAACAACAGTTCCCAACCCTTTTTGGCAACACATCTTTGTTATTTTCCAATTATCCCTTAATTGCACTAATTGTCTGAGTTGAAACATTTAGTTTCTTAACAATTTATACCTGTTGAATGTAATTTCAGTCAAATAGACTTCTTATTCACCAATTCTATTCTGACCAATATCATATTTTTGCCCATTTCAACTTGGAATTAAAATAACACGTTACTTACACTTAAATTAAACTTACTAAATGAATTTGTTTATTTATATACTAAATAGTGGCTAAAAAAGGATTAGAACACAAACAAACACCCTACACTAACCTCTAATGGATTATAACTGAAGGAAACGTGGGCTGCAGTAGTTTAGCCGCATGGTAGAATTGAATATTGACACATAACGACGGCTCATTATTGCCAGATGTCACTAAAAACCTGATGAAGGGGAGCAAACTGACTACTGAAATACTATTTCTGTATAAATAATTGGAAAATATCATCTATCAATGAATAAATTTAATTTATTTTGCCATTATATATAGACATACCAAAAATTGCAAAAATCCATAATAGTTTTTCCAGTACAGCAAAAAATAAGGGCTGAAAAAATAAAATAAATTTAATAAACATATCTAAATTAATAATTTATATACAAACTATTTAAATATGGGTAAAAAATAATTAAAAGAACAATAAAGTCACTATTGGTATGTCAAGATGGGTAAGAGATGCGAAAATATAATAAAATAAGTAAATCTAAAATAGCATTTGAAACATGCTTATCAAAATTTTAAAATAAACCAACGATGGTAAGTCACTTTACTTGAACGATGAGAAGAGCTGAAAAGATTCGGGATAATTATGAAAATATTACTAATTATTTGTAATGTTTTAGTTAATTAGGTATATTTGTTTAATATTACTCTTTCTCTGAGGTAGCTCGCCTTAATAAAGATGAATTTATTTATCATGGAATCCTAAATTTTATCGCAAAATTTATATTGGATTTCCTTACAACTCCGTTGAACCCCTACGTAATGAAATAATTATAGCTCTGCCACTATAGTTACGCATGCTATCGGGTGCCCACCGCTCCTATGGGATATCATTTCTCGCAATTTCTCGAAATCTGAGGATATTCAGTGAATTCGAATTTCCCGAAGTTCATTTATAGATAGATAAACGAAATTGATTATATACTATGCGAGAGCCGTTCGTTTATTTAATGGTGATTCACTTTGGAACGGTTTCTGATGCAAACACGCTCGCACTTAGTATTTATTGAGGTCTACAGACAGAAATCTTCTTGTTTGCCCCAAGTTAATGGACTTGCAGCTCGCCTGGATGGAAAGCTATTTAATAGGTTAGTGCGAAAGCTGGCACTTGGCGTAGAGAGGGAAAGAGTGTGCGAATGATGATTAATATGCCTACTACTACTATTCCTATGTGTAAGAAAACAACAGAGGGGGATTAGTGTGTGGTCACAGATCAGTTATTCGCATAAGAAAGGATTCGGAAATAAACTTAGGAGGAGATAGGGAGAAGTAAATTGGTTGCTAGACACCAATGCGTATTGTTTTGTTTGTGTAGTTTGAGGCGTTACTACAACTGGGGCAGCCTTGAAGATTAGGAGGGAAAATAGTGGTCTGTGTGCGCACATGGAAACGCGCCATTCAGGCCGCTGTTAATTTGTGTGTGAAGGGGTATTGGTTGTGGGTGGGCGAAGGCGACCTCCTGTCTGAGTGCCATTAGAGCGTATTGTCTTTTGCGTAGTGTCGTGTAAGGTAGGTGTGGTATCTTGCGAGTTTCGCCTTCTGTATGTTAAGCTGGTGTGAGCGTACGTGTTAATGAGTGTAAGTTTTTTTTCATGCAGTGTGACCATTAACTTTACAGAGTAGAGCGACATACGCATCTGAGCGCGAAGTTCTAGATACGCTGTGCTTTAATCTGCCATAAATAACCTGCAGCTACGAGTGTTATTGGCGCGTATATGAGAAGTCGTCTAACTAGAACTTTGTATAGATGTAATTGTACTTTTTTGCTAGGATCTTGTTTGTGTTTTTGGCCTTTGCTTGTATTATGTGTTGGTGGACATGGAATTTTGGGGACTTGTTAAATGTTGCTCCTCAAACCTTTATGTTAGGTGCGTAAGTGAGTCTTGTTGGTCTGGTATGTTTGAGTAAATGTGTAATTTATGCATTTAATGATCGCTTGCACCATATACATAGTGTTACCTGTGTCTTCTAAAGATTCGTAGCAACGAGCCACTTATCCTGATAATCTGTCTTTGAGCATGGCTTGCGATCATGTCTGGTCCACAACCGCAGATGAGAAAGGTCTCGTGGTCCGCACTTTTTGGGTGGGTGTGGAGTTTCGTGTGTGTATATTATGTATAATGTGGGTGCCACTGCGCTATCCTAGGGTACGCTTGAACGAGGTGTGAATGAGTGCGATGTGGTTTTGTTTTATTTTATGTATCACCAACGGTCTTTGAGTTAGTGAATGGAGGGCTTTGTAGTGCAGAGAGGGATGTCCGTGTTATTGGCTAGTTTTCAACTGAGTCCATCGTGCCACAGCTCCTCAAATGCCTTCTCCTTGTACTTAGTGATGGAGAGATCTTTTGTTTTACTTTTCATGCTTTATAGAATAATAATATTTTTTATTTGTAATATACTTTACGTTGAATTAAGAACCTCAACTTGCTACAAGGTAAAGAAATAAAGTATTAAATAATACAGAAAAATATACAGAAGATACATTTAAAAGGATCAAAATACATTCAGAAAACCTGACCGGGCCGATGTGCTGGCAGCGATATCGCTGTAAGGCACCGGTCAAATACCTTCCATTTTCATTAGTTGTGTTAGAAAATCGTGTGGGGTTGAAGGCGTTCAGGTCCTCCGCAAGGAAGAGAGGGAGGTTATGAGTGGATAGAGATCGGAGTGTGAATTTTATGTTTAGGTGTTCGTGAGGTGGTTTCTATTTGGTGGCCATTTGGATAGGTGGAAAACTCGTTTGTAGTTTGCAGACTAGAAAAAGGTCATCTTGTGTTTTCGTGTGGGAATTTTGTATATACCACTTAATTGGGATCGCTGATCATAGATACGCTGCTTGTGAGGTTTAATTTTTGTAGCCTACAATGCGAAGTTTATTGTTGAGAGGGTATAAGCTGGTAGAGTTTGGAAATATGATTTCTGGTCCTTGTGAATTTAGTAACCAGTTTAAGACAGTATGGCGAAACCTTGCAAGCTGAACCGCTTAGCAGCATGAATGTAAGTCGAAATATGGTGAGGAACAAAGTGCTCGTGAGGTTCTGTTATCGATATCCGCTCTTTTTTTTTTGATCTCTTGACATTGTTCCCAAAGAGGGGTTATGTGCAGCTTTCTTCACATGTTTCCGCGGCAGGTGATGTTTGGTGGAGTGTTTGGGTTTCGTGTTAATGGATCGGTATGAAATAGTTGAAGAGGTAGTTGACACAGTAAGAGTAACGTTGAAGACAGTAGAAGGGTGGTTGGAGAAGCGGATGGGATGGTGGAGAGAGTGGAATGGGAGGTAGAGTCAGTAGAAGTGGAGATGGAGAGTTTTGAAGGAGGCTGAGACTATGGAATGGAGAGTGTGGGCCGGAAGAAGGGGTTTGGACACAAAGCAAACATGGGTGGAAAGAATAGGGGCGATAGCAAGAAGAAAGGGTGCATTGAAGATGAGGGGTAACGGAAGATGTAGTCATAGCAGAGGGGCGTGGAAAAGCTATGACAAGGGCCTGGGGTATGCTTAGAGTTGGGTTTCTGGCGGTGGCGAGTCGGGAGTGGAGCGTGTACGTTTTCACCGGTGTAGGAACGAGCGCGTGTCTCTTGTGTTTTTGTTCGTGTATTGAGGCGAACACCTCTGAAAAGCTGATTTGCCAGAGTTCATTGGAAGCATATATCGCGTTAAGGAAATTTTCGTTAGGTGGGGGTCGCCCCCCGCCATGTCTTTTGCCACCGTGGAAAGCACAGTGGCCAGTTGTGTTTTAGAGCTGGTGCTTGGTGTTTGGTTTGGTGTGTGTGTTAAGTTGGGTGGGGGCGATGTGGTCAGTGTGGGGCGGGGACTGTAGGGAGTTGGTCGCAGTGTAGTGTGAATCCAGCGTGCCGGCAGCAGGTGCGAATGTTTTTTTAAGGGAGGTAGGGGCATTTTATGATAACAGCGACATGGTTGCCCTCGCACTTAATGTAGTGAGGGGTGACAATGTTTCAGCTTTCGTAATGGACCCCTATACCACTCTAGCCTGAACAGAGCAGGTATGCCTGGCATGTTTGTGTTTCGTGCCCCGTCTTATAATAAAGGAGACACTGTTTTTGTTTCATTCTTAGTTGTGCTTCTATGTTGTGTTCGTATTTGAGGGGGGCGTAGACCTTGTTGCTTTTGTCTAGCAACGTGTATTTGTGGTGTTACACGCATGTGTTTTAAACGCTCATTACTTCGCGCGGTGGTTAAAGTTTAGGTCTTGGATGACTTCCTCTCCGTACTCACGCCTGAGATGGGGAGGAGGTCATAAGTTGGAAGTGTCAACCATAATGGTTTAGTCCTCCATATACCTATCTGGTGCTTTTTTAGTAAGCCATCATGTTGTTTTGTGTGATGGTTGTGTTCCGCGAGTGTGTCATTTGCGAGTCTGGGAAATATTTTTTGCGAATTCCTTCAGATCTGAACACAAGTGATTGGCCTTTGTGTGACGGTCCTATGTTCATGATGGGTGTGTCGAACGAGTTTGGAAAATTTAGTATATGTAGTTGTGGGTGTAAAAGTGCATGTTTTTGTGTATTATTTTCAATGTGCTTAAAGAACCCATGGTATGGGTTAGGGCTACCTTTTTATCTATTAAGTTGTGGGAAGTCCTTCCCTCCTCGCCGTGGAACACCACCGCGAGCTATGACGCAGATCATGGATGATAATATGAGTATGAACCTGGATTTGCTCCTCGAGAAAGCATAAAAGCATAGTGGACTTGATGATAGATGAGAGTCGAATCAACGATCCCCATCCGAGGATGCCACCCCCTATACGGGTTTTGGTTATTCTGAGTTTTTTCAGGCAATCAGAGGGATAAGTGTAAAATCCCTCTCTTGTTCTGCCTGGACCCAGGTGTGTAACGGATAGGTAGGCCTGAATGGCGTGAGTTTGCCTGATCTAATTCATGATCATTTATTAAGGATGTCCATTTTTTCAACAATTAATTACACTAGTAAAATTAGTTCCGTAAAAAACTTATCAGTTGAGACTAATAAACAGACATCCTCCCAAAGATTTTATCAGCTACATACCTATTTTCTCTAGAAATATACAATATCAGACTAGTTGGTTTCCAGCTAAATTTCTCGCTTGAACTTTTCTAACACTAAATTGTTCTTGTTCCTATTTAACATGTTTACGCTCATAGTCTACATATTTCTAAACATTGCACAAATGCTGCAGACTTCTATAGCCGTCATAAATTTGAGGCGCTGTAAATCCTGCATGGCGTGCTAAGCTTTCAAAATATATGAAGTTTTATATTCAATCCAAAAGCGTGTGTCATTTGGAACTTGCTTCTTTACAGTTAGGTATTGTCAGATTGAGATTTCATCCCCCCCCCCTAACTCTTTTCCACCACCAAATTGCTCAAGAAGAGCATGCGTCATACGCTGATGGTAAGTTTTGTTTGTTTCATTTTTGGTTTATTTTGAAACTTTCAATCAATGCCAAAGTTATCATTGCTTCTCAAAGTGAGACTTTCGCTAAATTCTCCCCCCTCCCCAAGCCGTTCCCCCTCCTCTAGCTCAAATAAGCCATGCGTTATACGACGATAAATAGTCAGGGTTTGTTGGTTTTTATTGAGAGAGGGTGTTATTTGGAGCTACCTCATTACAAGAAAGTGCCTTTACTTGAACAAAAATTTCATATAATTAATGCATTACTTGTTTCCATTTTTCTGCTGAATATTCATTGGTATTGCGAGTAAAGATAAGATGGCATCAGGCCATGTAACAAATAAAGCAAAGTTATATATGACCAGTTTTGATAAAGTTTTTACGAGTATGCCATCTTATTGGGCAAATAAAGATGCCTTCTTTAAGACACACCCCCCCCCACCTTGCTAAAAGTGGTTTGTATAGGGTACCAGCATTTTATAATATTATGGGTAGCCGAAGATTTCAGATGGTACTAAAGTATTTACATATGGTACCAAATGAAAATGAGGATTCTCCATTAGTCAAAATAATTAGCATTATACAAACCTTCATAGAAAACAAAGAATGTATATTACCCAAAACAAAACTTGTGCCTCGACGAATCAATGTTGGCATGGCGTGGTCGGCTGAGGCTTAGGCAATATATAAAAGGAAAGAGAGAAAAATTTTGTATCAAGCTCTATGAGTTATGTGAACCAAATGGATTTGTGGTAAACATGCCTATTTATTCTGGAAAAGCCACATTTGATGAAAGTGATGAAGGAGAAGGTCACAGCCAAAAGGTTGTATTGAAACTAATGGATCATTTTTTAGATAAAGGGTACAATGGGTACATAGAGAATTTTTACAACAGTTATTCCCTTCCTAAAAGCTTCATGAAAGAAAAACTTATACAGTAGGAACTCTCAGTCAAAATAGAATCCAAAATGTATTACAACTAAGAGGTTGAAAGTTGGAGAATTCTATTGGAAAGAAGAGGCCCAGTGTATGTTTCAAAATGGAAGAAAAACAGAGAAGTGCTCATGATCAGCACAAAACATAAAAACGGGATGACAGAACAGTAAATAAGCGAAGAACGGCTGAGAAAAAGCCTGAATGCGTTTTGGATTATAACACATATATAGGTGGAATTGACCGGCCGTTGATCAACAACTATCCTACTATAACATATCACGGAAACAATACGCTGGCACAAGGGGTTATTCCTCCACCTACTCGATATTGCAGTGATCAATGCCTATATTTTGTCCAAAAAAGCAAAAAATCAGCCAAAATTAGCGAACCTGAAATTTAGAGATATGCTCATTCTCCAACTGACCAACTTTCAACCTGCTCAAAATATAGCTCATCCTTCATCTTCTGGTGTACATTCAGCAAGCACTTCAACATCTGATTATGGAAAAAATACCTGCACCATCCAAAAAACATTAAAATAAAGGCTATTTTTTGAGATGCAGAGTGTGCTACCAGAATAATGTCCAAAAGGAAACACGATTCAGATGTAAAGATTGCCCTAGGAGCCCTCCTCTGTGCCATGCCCCATGCTTTGGAATTTATCATGGGCACTAAAATCTTTAAAAAAAACTTTTCTATTTCAGTGATTTAGTGGACATTTTTAGCAAAGTTCATTATTTTATTCTTTCATTTTTGTTTCCTGGAAATATTTTCAATAAAATAATGTTCTAAAAGTAAATTTTGTTTTCTTCCCCATCTCAACCATATATATCGAGCAAAAAAGCTATATAATTATGATATTTCAGAATGACGTCATGAGCTTTTAGGAACCATTAATGTTCCAAATAATGCACTTTTATCATATTAATCAGTGATATGACAAGGCTTAAAGTAATGGCTAAATTTTATCCAAATTAAATAATAAATAATTTGTTATATTGGTGATGATATATTTGTCCATAAAATAATACGTCTCTGGCCGTCAGTGAGCGCGAACGTGTTAAACCACATTGAAGACTACAAATACCAGCTTTATTTCTTTAGTTAGAATGGAATTTAACTTGAAGCAATCTTGTATAACTTGAACTTTGAACTACTGACCATTTGAGTGATCTTTTTTTCTAAAGTACCTTCTTGAAATTAATTTATTTTTGTTTCTTTTCCTTTCTCAATAGATATTAAAAGCTGTCTTTAAGCTATTTTTCTTAACACATTCACATCAAAACAAAGGTGATCGTTTTTTGCGCTCATTTCCTAAGTGAGGATGTCATAGTATTGTCTTCTCTTAAAACTCTGTAGCTTTTTGATATTTTTAACCCTATATATGAATCAGAGATTTTCGGCTCCTCATTAGACAAAAATTCATTCTTCAGGTTTCTAATGAAGAATCTTGTAAGGTCATTTACTGTATTGCATTTTTTTAAATCCCATGAAACAGTTTCTTATCTTCTGGTCTCTCGCTCAAAGCACTCCCTCTATTATGAATTTCAAGATATTATTCATTACATACTTCGTTAATACATCTAACACTCTCTTATTTGCAATTCCTTGGTCGTGTCTCGCCAAATATCCTAACAGGGAACCCCTTCCCTAACATATGTCCCTCATTTTTGCATTCCCATGAATGGGAGGTTATTGTTCATATTCGGTTTATCAGCAAATTCTGGAAGACTCGGTTGGCTGATATTCCTCTCTCCAATTTCTTTCGGCCTTTAAATGCACCGTGCTTTACCATCCCTCAAACCTTTTCTTCCCTCTTTGTCTTCGCCCGCTTTCTCTTTCTTCTTCACTTTATGGTCCTTGAAAACTGTGGTATTAAAATAATTTTTATTACCTTATTTTTATGGGCATACAACTTGTCTATAGCCAAGATAGTACATAATTAGTAGACTAGTTTGCTACTTGATAATTCTACCGTGCCTGTCTTCACCGTCGTCTTTAAGTGCGTCGAAGGAAAATCAGGTCTATGTGTCATGCAAATCTCCTGTTGTGTTCATCTTCTGTCCGCAACAAGTCGCTGGCTTAATGTTGCCATCTAAACACAATGCTACCAAAGGTAATTGAGGTCACTGAGTTCAAATATGATATAAGTTAACCACCAGGCCGCGTCCTTTAGTGGCTAGAGATGCTAAATTAGCCAGTTTTAGAGATATGAAGGCCGAACCAATGTCTCAATAGTTATTTGAGGTTTCTGAGGCCAAATCTAATTGATTTCCGCCGCTGGTCCACTAGATAATGTCCCTCTAGTTTAAATTCCTTTCAAAGAATAATTTTATTCTTTCTCTTCAGTATATTAAAAAAAATTTCCTCACACAGTAAGGTGAACTGCAATTACGCAATGACGGAATGCGGATATTATAGGAATGAATAGCTACATTCACGCTTCATATACTAACTACATATCACTAACAAGTACAAGGTGGCCCATAAGTCTCAAGACACCTCACGTACAACTTTTGTATAAAAAATGTTATTAATGGAAAATAAGTGTATTTTTTTCATGCAACTGTAGTGCCCTGGGACTTATGGTCCACCCTGTATATTGCAGGTTCCTAAATATTGTCAGATATAGTGAGCCACCACGTGTTGTGTAAAACATCCCATGCACTGCAATGGCAAAAGTGAATGTAAAAATACCCGAATGATAGAGTTTTTCCTAGGGCTGTTAGATTGGTCTGATGGGTGCAGTTAGTTGATTGATGTAGAAGAAGAGCACCCCCCGGTGTGCTCTTTGCTGTGTAAAGGTGGCTACTCAGTGCTACAATAACCGTTTCCCTCATTTAACTTTTTTATTATTCCTATATCGATACTTTATTAGAAAGTCTTTATTCTATGTTCGTTCTTATTTTCCTACATTAATCTGAGAATTTCCGCGCACTCAGTGCTTATAAATTTGGAAAAAATATCTTACACTTTTTACTGTTCTGAAGAATAAAATTATATTGAGCAAAACTTTAGTTCTTTTAACATTTCATAAGTTAATGTTCAAAGATTTTGCAGTTTCCTACATTTTGAATCACTACTGTAGGGCTTTTCACTATTTTCTGAATTAACTTTACACTAACTAGCAAAAGAGTTAATTATAAATTTTAATACAAGTTTTAATAGAAACCTAATTTAATCCATTCTCAATAAATGTTACGCATACCACATAGATAAGTATAGTTTTCTCAGCGCCCATCTGGCGACGGCATACAAGCGCATAAGTCTCTGTAATTATCTTAAGTCTAATACTAGGTTAGATTAAAAAACAACAAAATAGCCCCCAAAACAAAGTAAAAAAAACAACAACAAACAAAACAAAGAGCAAACAAACTAGAGAAGTGGACAAATTAGAGTGAAGGTTAGATTAAAATCAATGAGTTCTGTAATAGAAATTATTAGGGCTCATTGCGAGATGGAAAAGTGAATGATAAGACTGAAATCCAAAGTTAAAGTGATAATGTCTAGAGTGACACAGGATTTGACTTCGCTGAAAGGTTATAAATAAAGCGCAATTAAGGCTTGAATAACCGAGCCAAATCGAGTACTGGCGAGTGATTAGCGGAAATTCTTCTCTTCTTCTTCTTCGAGTAGAAGTTTCCGAAAGAAGTCTTCATAGAACAATTTTCTTTATCCAGCCATGGTTTCCTTCTGGAAGACTTGCCGAACGACAGTATGTGGAATTTTCAAATCCAGAGAGAGTAGTTTTCACCTGCAGGTACCCATCAATGTTCAAATTCAGCCCGAAACTTCCTGACAAGTGACCGTTATATAAATGCTACACAGTACGCAACACTGAAATCTGCCTTACATTTCAAGCTCAATTAATCTTAATTACAGATTATGAATTATTTTCAATATATTATTTTGTGCAGGATAAAATTCATTGCATTCATACGGCGGCTTAAATTCTCTTTGCTGCATTTGCTACGAACCATCATGACCTTTACTCAAACAAACCATTATCTATTATCAAATCTTGTTTCATATTTACAGTAATATAATACTGTACAATTAATTTTTAAAAGATTTTAAGAATTCTTCAACTATGTTTGCTCCAAATTGGCTTTTCATCTACTAATATTGTCCTTTACTTTCGGACCATTCACCAAAAAGAAAGAGGTATTAATATAATTAATAATTTCTCGATTTCATATACTAGTTTGGCCAACATTATAAAAATACTATGATGTAAAAATTCATATAATTCCTATAATATATATATATATATATATATATATATTTATATATATATATATATATATATATATATATATATATATATATATATATATATATATATACATATATATATATTATTGAAGGCGACTGCGAATTTAGCGTTAATTACTTTCTTTTCGGGTCTCTCGATTTGTTTTCTATTCTGCTTTAGGCTGTGAGTTAACCTGTGGATAAGTTGACCAAATTTCATTAGAAAAGTAGTAACAAACGAGGGCAGGAAACTAGTTCACTGAGCGCAACAAAATATTTATTGGACTGAGACGTTTCGATACACACCTGTATCATTGTCAACGGTTAATATTTGTAACTTAAGGAATTGGGGACAGAACTTCATATACATCGTCATAAAGATGTTAACAAAAGTAATGAAATAGGGGCGAGACTGCTTAAAATGGTTAATCTATAATTCGGGACGCCGGGACGTGAGGTAGGCAGAGTAAATTATATGTTTGTTTGCATATTTAATTTGGGCTTGCAACCGCACCGCTACTTGGCGTGCCTTCTGACTCGCACCGCTCTTTTTTCCATAACCACGGGTTTATGGGTCTCGTAGGTAATTGGATCGTTAGAGCGTCGTCTAAGGACCTTAGGTGGTCGCCTTAAAACAGATGTTAGCTCCAACTGCCCACAGTGGCAGGGAGATCTCACATGGTAAGCAGTTTCGCCGGCTACCTTTCCCACGCTTCTCCTCATGAGGGGGGGGGGGCTTTAATGTACCTATACTCCTCAATGATGCTTAAGGTAGCTATTTCTCTACATTTACCTCCCTCCTTAAGAAAATAACGGGAGGAAGGGGGGTTCCAATCCGACGCTTACGATAATATACATGGGTAACTTACGGAACATTATATTATACAATAAATTCTAGTTCACTCGGGAATGCCTCTATAACATTTCACCTGACCTTAAATTAATTCCTCTATTACTGTGCTAACTTAGGATCTTCTTACCTACTACTACGGGGTTACTCGCCCCTACTTACTTACAATTCTACTGATTTACACTTAACTTTACTATAATACAATAGTTGGGCTGCTCCTTAATCGTCGACAGGGTTCCGACTTAACGAGTCAGCAATACAATTGTTGGACCCTTTTATATAGTGAATGGAGTACTGGTACTCCATCTCAGAAGTCTTCCATTCTTACTCTTATTTTTACTTAAGTATGACAACGGTTTATGGTCGCATTCCAACTTAAACTCGCGCCCTATTAGATAATATTTGAATTTACCTATGAACCATATTATGGCCAAAGCTTCGATTTCGATAGTAGCCTAGGCTTTTTCTCTACTCAACAGTTTCCTACTGACATAAGCTATGGGATAGGTTCTTCGCCCTGTTAGGGTATCTATCAAGTAATCGACTGGACCCCGTGACTCGATTAATTCGAACGGTCCCTTCCACTGGGCCGATAACTTATTATTTTCGGTCGGGAGTAATAATAAGACTTCATCTCCTGCCTTTAATTTTCGAGCCTTTGCTTTCATATCAAAGTAGTCCCGGTATTTGGCTAAATTTTTCTCGGCGTTCTCTCGAGCTAAGCCAGAGCAGTATTCTATGCGCTCGCGCATATCCATCACGTAGGCGTAAGACGATTTGATTTCTTGGTCGAGCTTCGCGTTGGAAAATAATTCCTTGAGAATACTCATAGGACCTCGCACATTTCTCCCGTATAATAGCTCAAAGGGCGAGAATCCCAACGTCCGATGAGGTATTTCTTGGCAGGCGAAAAGGGCTGCAGGCAGGTATCTGTGCCACTGTGTAGGGTTGTTTTGACACAACTTCTTTAATATATTCTTGAGAGTCCCGTTTAATTTCTCGCAGATTCCGTTAGTGGATGGATGAAATGGACTCGTAAAAATTGGCTTGACTAACAGTAGTTTATTAAAATACTCCATCAATTCTGAGGTGAATTGGTGCCCTCTATCCGATAGAATTTCTTTGGGCAGGCCTACTCGTGCAAAAATTGAAATTAATGCTTCCGCGCTGGAAATAGTGTCAATCTTTCGTAGGGCTATGGCATCTGGGTACCGGGTGGCACAATCCACTAGGGTGAGGATGTAGGAGTGTTCTCCACTTGAAGGGGGGTGAATTGGTCCCACCAAATCAATAGCCACTCAAGAGAATGGTTCCGTTATAACGGGCACCTTTTGTGAGGGAGCGGGAGGTACCCGTCCTCTGGAGGGATCCTTCTGACACACGTCGCATGATCGGCAATAGGCCACAATTGTTCCTGGCGGCCTGGGGCCAATAAAAGTGTCGGAATATCTGCTGCGCCGTTTTGTTGTGCCCAAAGTGTCCGGCTAATATTCCATCATGCGCGGTATTCAAAATTCTTTGCGTGTATTCTTAAGGTACACACAGTGCTTTCTTGTTCTCCTTATCCTCCTCGCTGATAATACGGTAGAGAAGTGAGTCTTCTACGATATACTGGATAGGTTTCTTTCCTTTCACTTGGAGAATTTCGCCTTTAATAGCTTTCTCCCATAGAGGTTTAAGAGTGGGGCATTCCTTCTGAGCACTGGCGAAGGAAGTAAATTTGAACCCATTGTCTTCGAGGGTAATCCTCGGGGTCAACTTAGCAGGTTGCTCTTTCCTCTGGGCTTCTTGTGCCCGGGTGACTACTTGTTGGGCCACTACTTACTGTGGAATTAGGGGTTTTTGTCCGATTAGTACTGCGCAGAACTTAATCGGGGCTACTACCACGTCCGTCCAACCGGTGAAATATCTGAATTGTATATGACATCTCACGACGGGGAATCAATTGTTGCGTCCTAAAAAGTTGCGGACGATTGCGAATTTCTTATAGTTAGGGTTTACTGGGGGCAGCAACTTGTCGGATACCACTATGCACGTACATCCGGTGTCTCTGACTAAAGTGGATACTCGGCACCCATTAACAGTGCCCTCATCAAATTGTAGGCCGCCTGGCGAACTCTTGTTGAATAGAAAGTTTACCTGTTGCTGGGGCCCTTCGGATGTTGGCGCGGGGACGTAGGACGAATCAGCTTGTCCTGCTGGGATCGCGGCAGTCAGGTTTTGCACCTGTTGTCTCAAGGTCTCCCTCTGTCGGGAGTTCTGTGGGCACTGGAAACTCAGGTGACCTATTATCCCGCAGGTATAACAAATGACGGGCCTCCTGAAATACGTGCCGGTATTAGGGTATGATCCTTGTGGAATCCTAACTTCTTTTTGATTTTTTTCTCCTCCAAAATTTGGCTTATAAGTTCCTTTTGCTACTGAGAACTTAAATGGCTTCTTCTGCAAATGCCTGGGTGGCGGCATATTTTTCTTTGGGAAGCGAGCCTTCTCTTTCTTGTACTCCATCGGATATAACCGATGATTTACCGCGTGGAGGTCAGCCTCGTCCAGACACTCGTTGAAGGTAGAAGCTTTTCGGTCCTTAACGAATGCACGGATTTCCTGGAGTAGTGTACTTAGTAACAGATCTCTAAGCATGAAGTCGACGACCGCAGCGACTTCGTTCTCTACCCCTTCTGACTCCATCCAAAACTGTAGGCTTCGACGAAGCTCAAAGCCAAAATGTTTGTATGTTTGTCCAGGTCTTATACGAGACTGCCTGAACTTCATCCTATATTCTTCCGGGTTAAGGTTTGTTGCTGAGACAAGTTCGGCTTTGAGAGTGGAATAGTCCACAGTCGCTTCTGAGGGTAAAGATACGAATATCTCTCTCATCCTACGATTGAGTAGCGGTAACAGTCTGGCGACCCCATCTTCTTCTAGGTCCCAATTATTGACTTCAAAGATTTTCTCAAAATGGGGGAGATATGAGCATAAATCTTTATCGTCCCTGTACTCCGGGAGTTTCATGCTGGCCGCCGGTGACACTCCTGTTCTGGATGACACGGACTGCACCTCTAACTCGTCTTTGCTAACAGCTCTTTCGTGGGGCCTTATCTTCATCTCTTTCATCAGCTTCCCTTTTCGTCTTTTCTCTTCTTTCATCAGCTTCCATTTTCGTCTTTTCTCTTTTTTCATTAGCTTCCGTTTCCGCCTTTTCTCTTTTTTCATCAGCTTCCATTTTCGCCTTTTCTCTTCTTTCATCAGTTTACATTTTCATTTTACGTTCCTCTCTTCTTTCTTCTCTTTCGTTTTTCTCTTTTTCCTGAATAAACGAGTTCAGCTCGGTTCCTTCCAGTCCGAGGCTTTGACCTTGCTTCCGATAAAGGTCAAACAATGCCATCGCGCTTATGTCAGTCATCTACCTTGTTTTTAATCAAGACTGACCTACTCCACCACCGAAACTTACCACTTGGCCTAACAATTACCTTTAGATGGTATCCACCTCTAACTTTACCAATTTTCCACTCGTCAAATATTCTATTATTCCGGGTGTTCCTTTTATGTGTTAGCTCTTCCTTAAATAGACACTGCTGGGTTCTTTCTAATATAAAACCTCTAGACCTGACACCACTTTCATAATATGTCGTAGAATGACCCTTGGTTTTGATCACTATACTCTTTGACACCCTTTTAGTAGTGGTATGCTTTAAGGGGCGTGAGTTACATCTATGATGAAGTAGGCTTTGTTCTAAGAGTGCTATTCAGTGGTTTTGTTCTTAAGGAAGAGCTATTTTTAAACACATAAGGGTAAGAGGAAACACCAGAATCTACCAAAATAAACATGTATTTTAAACGAAACACTTAACTATTACAAACCAACAGTTAACACATTTCTATCTTTGGCATCAAAGATCTTTCAATGACCAAAAATAAACAAATAGGTTTCCCGTAAACATACCAATTGCCGATTAGTATTTTTTTTCGCGACTCTATTTGATTAGCGTTAAACATTAAATTAACGTACTCTCGTCTACAAACACATATGACCTAGGTTCAAGAACAATGGTTTCTACTCTCCTTTAAAACTTAGGACGTACTAAACTTCTACTATCGCAATAGAGATATAAATGTTATTTTTAACTTACAGGTAGGTATTAGGGATGCCAAATGTCACTGGAGGACTTATCTCTTGCTTTGCAGTGTTGTGGCCACTGGTTGAATTTTCGTGGAGGGATTGCTTGTCGCCTGTGACGGGGGCTGATTTTTCAACGTAATTAAAGAAAGGGAGCTCGTTGGGGCTGGGTTCTTCTCCTCTCACTCTTACGGAGCTTGAGATGTGAGAGTCGCTCGAGAGTGATCGGCTTTGCTTTTCTTCAGTCGGACTTCTTTGCAGACTGAACAGGCTTCTTCGGCATGGCACCGATATGAAGCTTGAATATTTAGGTTAATACGGCACTGAAAGGGGGGATCGATTTTCTCAATCTGTTCCTATCGTTTCTCACGGAAATAGTCTTGTATGGCTGAAGGATCGATCTTCACGAACTAACCCTTCTTCTGGCGTATCGACTTCTAATCTTCTTGTCTGGCTGAAAGATCGATCTTCACGAACTAATCTTTCTTCTGGCGAATCGAATTCTAATAATTTTCTTGTCTGGCCGATGGATCGATCTTCACGAACTAATCCTCCTCTGGCGTATCGACTTCTGATAATCTTCTTTCTCTTTCTTTGCGGGGCTTATTTATAGGCGGATTGCCGCCCTATCTAAAGGGGGAAGTGACCAGACCACAGAGGCAAAAGGTGGGGGGGAGAATAGTGAGTTAGCATCTGGGGAGAGCGAGAATTCCTGAGGTGGCACTGGGGTGCCCAAGTCAGCTCGCAAATTAGAGGCTCGCAACCGCACCGCTACTTGGCGTGCCTTCTGACTCGCACCGCTTTTTTTTCCATAACCATGGATTTATGGGTCTCGTAGGTAATTGGATCGTTAGAGCGTCGTTTAAAGACCTTAGGTGGTCGCCTTAAGACAGATGTTAGCTCCAACTGCCCACAGCGGCGGGGAGATCTCACATGGTAAGCAGTTTCGCCGGCTACCTTTCCCACGCTTCTCCTAATGAGGAGGGGGGGCTTTAATGTACCTATACTCCTCTAGGATGCTTAAGATAGCCATTTCTCAACAATGCCTCTCAATCGATATGATAGTATGCACCTCTTAGATACTGTTCAAGGGCGTTGAAATATCTCCCTTCCCGGATATCGAGTTTGTGCGCCCTAATTTGGTTCTTCCTGTTTTTATGGGTAGCGCTGTAGGAGGTTTTGTGGCTGTTGTTTTCATGTTCGTATGCCTGAGAGTGTGAGTGTTTCGCCCTTCAGACATGGCTTTGGCAGGATCTCTTAATGCGGCCTCGGTTTTGGCTGGGGCTTTTTGGCCGCTAATCTCGCACTGAGGTTGAAGGTTGATTCGCAGAATCTCACCAGAGGGCGGGTCTCAGGTAACTACACTTCTGGCATGCCTTTTTTTAGTAGCATGTTGATCAAATCCTTTGCAAAGGCACCGAGTCATGTTAGGTTGCATATGGTGGATGATATATGCAGCACATTATTTTTGTATATTGTTCATTCTCGATATGCTTTATTGTCTATTTTGGCACTATCTCGCTTCCTGCGATCACTGCCTTGACAACCTTTGCATAGGTGGTATTAGATTTCTTCTCCTCTTCTCTTTTTCCCTACTTATGTTTTAACTGGATAGTTCATCGACATATTTCGGTAACTCCGGTGCAAATCAGACACTTCTGGGAGTCGCTTCGTGACCTTGTTGGGCACAAACAGAACATACGAGGATGTTTGCATTAAGGCAACTGGCCGTGGTATTTTCATTTTGCCTGTAGCGTTTAAAACGCATTTGCAGTTCAACGAATTCTTTACGTTAAATCATTTTGGGCTTGTAGCAGGCGCGCATATTAAAGAGGAGAAATACCTTTTCTTTTACTTTTATTGCTATTGCGGTTTCCGAAGAAAATACTTTGAACACGTGAGTATAGCCTTAGAATTTACTTACCTGGGCTACTTTTTCCCACGTTTAATTTCTGAGAATCTCAGCCGTGATTTCTTCCACCGTCTCGCCTCTACCATCTGGTCTTCACCGTCTATATTCCTGTGTGAACAAATTTATGGTGTAGTTTGTGGTTCCAAATTAATTAATTGCAATGTTATGTGACGTACGGAGAAATGACGGCCAAAGTTTTCTATTCCCTTGCACAGATGGATAGGAATCCATTAGGAATATCGATGAGCATCACAAGCGCAATGTTAATGACATCGTATATTTTCAAAGACTATGTTTTAACTGGGCTTGTAGCACGCGCGCATATTAAAGAGGAGAAATACCTTTTCTTTTACTTTTATTGCTATTGCGGTTTCCGAAGAAAATACTTTGAACACGTGAGTATAGCCTTAGAATTTACTTACCTGGGCTACTTTTTCCCACGTTTAATTTCTGAGAATCTCAGCCGTGATTTCTTCCACCGTCTCGCCTCTACCATCTGGTCTTCACCGTCTATGTTCCTGTGTGAACAAATTTATGGTGTAGTTTGTGGTTCCAAATTAATTAATTGCAATGTTATGTGACGTACGGAGAAATGACGGCCAAAGTTTTCTATTCCCTTGCACAGATGGATGGGAATCCATTAGGAATATCGATGAGCATCACAAGCGCAATGTTAATGACATCGTATATTTTCAAAGACTACCACTGTCCGGTTTATGTTAGTTGAGCAAAGTCCTCAGGGCAATGCGCCGAGTCTTCCTTATCTCTCCTTTATTTCACCCGAGGAGCAATTGAAAAAAAAGTTATGTAAAACCGTGCTGTGTGTGTATGCTTATACATATGTGTAATATGGAGCAATCTTTATAGTTTGTAGAAAATAGGTTGAAATGGGGAGAGAAGTGTTCCCAAAAAACTAGTTTGCCCACCATCTTTCGTAGGGCTTCATGCAAAAGGCAGATCCTCGTTGTCTTCCTTTACACATCCACTCGTTTATTCCTCTACCAGTATTCGTCGAGGTGACTAGGGGATAAATGAACCTTCTCAAGTAAAATAGCAGTACCATAAGCTCGGTTCTGGGAGACTCATCTACTGCGGCGTCAACAAAATAATCTCAATCAAAGTAGGTACTTTACTGCGTAGCTAAATAAGTATATCTACTAATTCCAGTTGACTGAAACAGTCCCGTAGTGACACTATCAAGACTTTCTGGCCATTAATATAGTAAACTCACACCCAACTCATAAAGTATTCTAGCAAAAAGTAAGCTCATAGATTATAAATAGATGCGTGCTATCCTAAGAACATCATTCCAGAGAACAAGCTGGTCGATCCCTTATCATAGTAGGCCTCTTGCACACAAAATCAATCAAAATAACTCTCAAATCAATCAAACCATTAGTGAAAAGTTAAATTATCCGTCTTATTTTCTAAATGATTCCCTGCGCAGAGCTAAGCAGTCCTTCTATGGAAATAAAATTAAAAACTCATTTACACGAAATAATATTTTAACGCTACCTTTTAATAAACCTTGTCCCATGTTCCGAAATTATTAAAATATTTTAATGTTAATGTTGTATTCTCTAATAATTCCACATTAAAAATCTTAGTAATTAAAAATTCTCCCCCTAATAAAATGGCCTGCATTTATAAAATTCCGTGCAAATCTTGTCTTGGTTTTTATATAGGCCAGACAACAAAAAGCCTATATATGTAAATTAAACAACATAAGTACTGTTGTCGAACTCAGCAAACTTCAAATGCACTGTTTATCCATCAATTTACTTTGGACCATCAAATAGATTGGTCTAATGCAAAAGCAATTATTTTTGTACCCAATTTTATTGAAAGAAATTTAATGGAATCAGCCGTAATCAAATTCTCCGATAAAATTAATTTCAATTTTAGTGATGGACTATTTAAATTAGATAATTGTACCACGAATAATATTTGTTTGTAATATAAATATAATTTGTTGAATTGATTTATATATTGTAATTCGGCAGGTGGGCTTTTCCCTAAACGATTGTTTTTGTTCGTCAGTACGTTTGAATGAAGTCACATATTTCTCTGTTTATTAACTATTTCTCTATTTCATTGTACTTCTTCCCCTAATGATGTTAACACAAAAGCGCCTAGGTTTATTTTGTGTATTATTTTCCTTTGGGAAAATTCAAGCATATATATTTATTTTTAAATAATTTTGCGGGGTAAATGGATTTCGTCTTTTCCCACTGAGTTTATAATTTTGATTTGTACTTGTGGTACCTCGTATTGCTTTTCCAATTACTCCTTAGAAATAATCTGGGCTATTTGGTGGCACATCCATTAGGGTGATCTACATTTCTGCAACAAATTATCGCATATATGCATGATGCATTTTGTTCGGTTGAATATATATCCATTCATGCTGTTGTGGGATGAAATTTGTGGACAGATGGTTCTAAAATTTCTGATACCGTAGTGGTATAAATAGTAGAGTTTCTTTATCCCTGATATTAAAACAACTCACCTGTCGGTGTTGAAGACATTGAGCTTGATACCATGATAAAACCAACGCTATACTTCACAAATGGCATTACAAAAATAGGGTGAACTGCTTCTACATGATATATTTAAATTGAATTACATAGATTACGTAAATTTGCGATAGGGTGATCGATCATTTGGAAGTGCATAATCTCATAAATGATAGTCAACACGCTTCAGACAGAAACGTTCATGTTTATGACAGCATTACTAACTAAACTTTGTGCTCATGGAATTAGGGGAAACCGTCTACAATGTAATCATAAGCAGAGAGTAGTTTTAAATGGTAAATTTTCGGAGTGGGAAAATGTAATTACTGGCGTGCCCCAGGGATCTGTGTTGAGACCATTGTTGTTCCTTGTTTATTTGAAGGATATGGAAACTGGCCTACTTGGTAATTATACAAATTGGCGGACGACACAAAAATTGGGTATAAAGTTTTAAATGTAACCGAGAGCAAAATAATTCAGCGGGATCTAGAAAAAATCTTCGAATGGTCTAATAAATGGAACGTGAAATTCAATTTCGACAAGTTTAGACTTTTGCACGTATGTCGAACTGACCTAAGTTTTAACTATGAAATGGGTGGTAAAAATATAATCTCCGTGGACGAAGAAAAAGATTAAGGGGTGTGGGTTTCAAATGATCTTAGGTTTAACAAACAGTGTGAAGAGACGTGTAAGAAGGCGAATCGAATTCTTGGATATATTGGAAGAAGTTTACTCTACAAACACCAAGATATAATCATACCTGTATATAAAAGTTTAGTAAAGCCACACTTCGAATACGCGATACAATTCTGGTAACCTTGTACACATGTAAACATTAAGAAAATGGAAAGAATTCACCGACGGCCAAGTAAACTAATTCCCTCGATTAACTCAAAATTTTTTCCCCCTTTAAAATCATCGATAAATGGAACGCACTCCCCATGGAGATAGTAAATGCCTGTAGTGTGCAATGTCCAAAGGTGTACTATAAGCATATTAGTATAGAATGGGACTGGCCTTTGAGTGGACTAAGTAGTCCTTGCTGGCTCCTTGTAACCATGTAACCAAATACACATAATTATCATTGATATTTATGAATAATATGATAAATACTAAAAAGCTAATTAAATATAAGAATCTATGACGCCTGCTTTATTTTTGGGCTAAGAATGTATATCATTAGGTTAAGATGAGTTTAAGTGACTATTTTCTGTCGTAGGCATTTCGAAATAAACTTCACTTACCTATTTCATGAAGAAAAATTATTTGCCTCACAAAGTTTTCTAAAACCACCTTTTATAAGATAAATTTTTGCATGCAATATAATAATTATGTACATGCATCAATTAAAAATGTAATTTTGCCTTAATTTGAAAATTATACCTAAAACATTTTTTGGTAAATGAAATATAGGCAACATTGATCGAAAAACAAGGAAGGAGGTAAGGCAAAATTGCTACTCATGTTTTTTTAGGAACCCAGATATAAAGGGAAATTATTTGTTAAGAGAATTAATGTTAAAAATAAAATTTGTATCATTTTTTTAGTATCACAACATTTAACCCGCCTCCAATAAAATCCACACGAAATATTAATTCCCTTTTGCGACTCTCTTAGCACGAGCTTGTCCTTTTAAGTCTATTTTTATCTTATCTTCTTTTCTCTATTTGCTCCTTTTCACCGGCCGAGCATTTACTCGGCAAAGAATCACGAAATGAGCTTTCATATTTATGCAAGATCATTTCGTGATCCTCCGCGATTTCGAAATAAGAAACCAAGCTTTGGAAGAACCGAAATAATTTCTTTCTCACAGATTTACATTCGTGTGATATTAGGTGCAGTGTTAAAAATAAGTCCATTTTTCAATCAACATAAAACTTAATTTGTTGGTAACCTTTTTTTTTTTACAACTTTAGTACCGTGATAAATGTTACTTTTCGCTCAAGAGAGCAGCAGTCATTCCGAAATTCACGAAAAAGTTTGGAATCCTTTTAGGATTTCAAGATGAGTTATGATACAAATTCTCTGAAGTTCATTATAAAGGTAATAAAAGGAAATAATTTTTACTATTAACTAAGTATATAACAATATAGTATTTATTTATTATGATGCACAAATACATAAACAAAAAACACTTTATTATATATCGTGACTGAGTATAATGTAAATGACTTTTTTGTTTAAGTCTATATATAGACTTATCTAGTGTGGCTTTTTATTGACTTGATAGGACGGTATTGAGAAACATCTTTATCATCAATTGATGTAGTAGTTTTTAAAGAGTTTGCATTCGATAATTTTCTGTCTATTTACTTCTGTATTTTATTTGTTCTATGGGTTTATAGCCGTTCTGAAATCCATAATATTCCCCATAAAAGAAATAGAACTAGATTGTTGGATTAAGCTATTAGCATCCTTATTTCCTTCACACAATTTAGAAATAAAAGAGTAAGAATTTTGGTGATAATAAAGGTCTCCTCCATCCTTTATTAAGATAATTGTTAATGTTATTTGGTGCGACTTTCCCTCGTGTCTTGAAAAATAGATACCTACTATCTGGTGTCATTTTCTGCCCTACAGTTCTTGACAGAATTCATCGAGGTTTTAAATATTTTTTCTCTGTTTGAGTCTATTTTTCTATGTTATTTAATCTTGTAATTTGCTTTCTGCCAAAAAATAAATATTTGAAAGATCATTTTTAGGGGCCGGTGAATGTTCTTATATGTCTATTATCTTTGTAAATATTTTGGCTCATTCTAGTTTATTATATAATTCATTCTTCTCTTCTAAATATGTTTTGAGGCAACATATTTTGCAAGAACTCATGGCTATTATTTAATTGATGAAGTTTTTATTCTTTCTTGTTGGAGAGTAATTAATTAATTTGCTTGCATTTTAGTTGCATTAACTCTTATCCTTGCAAGTTTTCTACTTTGTCTTAGTTAAAAGAAGCAGCTCAAACTTTCAGTCAGTTTAACTCGGCTAACTCCCTTAATTATCTTGACCATTAACGATAATCTCTTTGTTCTCTTGTCGCATAATGATATTTCTTAATACTAATCCAAAATTGATCATCTTCGTATGTGTATTTTGATAAGTAGCGCCAAAAGGTTTTCCATTGCTTTAGATTGAAATGTTGCAGGGGTATAAGCTTTAATTATTTGTACTGAATACATATTTTAAAAAATAACTTGTAGCATAATTGTGTCGAATCTATGACTAAGCCAATAATTTCACAAGTTCCAATCATTGAAAACGAAATAGATATAGGTTTCAGGATATTGAGTTCACTTTATTTGTGGGCACGTAAAATACTTTCATTTTTCGTTGCTGACAGAAGCCATCATCTTTCCTATTTGCGACAAGAGGAGACAAAGAAAAGAAAGTAATTGAAAGGTGCCCCAATCTACATCTGGTGAGTAGGATAGCTACTACAATACGCTTATGTTAGCTTCCTTCAACAAGAATGAAACCAATTTCGCTGTGTTTGAGGACGATTTGTTTTCGTGTTGAAAGACCCATCATCGGAGCATCACCCATGAAAAAATCTACAAGAATCTTTGTGTAGTATTCTTTGTATTTATCGTTGTGTTGATTCTAAGATGTGTACCAACGTTCATTACACATAGACTCCCCAGTAGCTTATATGTTTTAATGTGGGAACAGTGTTTTACCTGCGGCGAAGAGCCTGGTCAAGGCTTCACATTATTTTCAAAAGGAGTAAAGTTCAAGTGTACCCATTTAGAGCCTTTATCATGAAAATTTAAAATATGCCATCAGATTTGGCTTTAAGTGGTTGCATCAAGTGGGGCTGTTTTTCTTTTATATATAAGGCTTTTATATAAGGCTTCTATATAAGTATATATATATATATATATATATATATATATATATATATATATGTATATAATTCGGGACGCAGGGACGTGAGGAAGGCAGAGTGAATTATATGTTTGTTTGCATATTTAATTTAGACTGTTTATCGTTTATATATAAGGCTTCTATATACGTATATATATATATATATATATATATATATATATATATATATATATATATATATATATATATATATAGATATATATATATATATGAATGAGGTATTGGTAATGATAAGGCTCAAATTCCATGAAAAGTTTTATTCTGATGTTGCGCTGTAGTCCAGCTTCTTTAGGAAACATGTTCTTGGGATAGCGCTGATCTATTTTGTAACTATGAGCTGACTCTTGACTAGAATACTTTATAACTTACTTGTAAGTTCCGCCTAAATTAGGGCCCATTAGTCTCGATGGTGTCACTCCGTGAGAAACCTTAGTAAAAGAGAGAAAGTTTAGGAAAGGCCGATGCGTTCAACCAGTTTGTGGGTCAGGGATGCGAGTGTTTCGGCAAAACTGCTAACTACCTTCCAGAATTATCTGAAAGCTAAGAATGTAGCCTCTGTTCCCCTACTCCTCCTGATATCCATGTTTTCTGCCACCATGCTTAATGCCTGTCGTAGAATGACCTTTGGTTTTGATCACTATACTCTTTGACACCCTGTTAGTAGTGGTATGCTTTAAGGGGCGTGAGTTACTTCTATGATGAAGTAGGCCTTTGTTCTAAGAGTGCTATTCAGTGGTTTTGTTCTTAAGGAAGAGCTATTTTTAAACACATAAGGATGTGGAGGAAACACCAGAATCTACCAAAATAAACTTGTATTTTAAACGAAACACTTAACTATTACAAACCAACAGTTAACACATTTCTATCTTTGGCATCAAAGATCTTTCAATGACCAAAAATAAACAAATAGGCTTCCCGTAAACATACCAATTGCCGATTAGTATTTTTTTTCGCGACTCTATTTGATTAGCGTTAAACATTAAATTAACGTACTCTCGTCTACAAACACATATGACCTAGGTTCAAGAACAATGGTTTCTACTCTCCTTTAAAACTTGGGACGTACTAAACTTCTACTATCGCAATAGAGATATAAATGTTATTTTTTACTTACAGGTAGGTATTAGGGATTGCCGAATGTCGCTGGAGGCCTAATCTCTCGCTTTGCAGTGTTTGTGGCCGCTGGTTGAATTTTCGTGGAGGGATTGATTGTCGCCTGTGACGGGGGCTGATTCTTCAACGTAATTAAAGAAAGGGAGCTCGTTGGGGCTGTGTTCTTCTCCTCTCACTCTTACGGAGCTTGAGATTTGAGAGTCGCTAGAGTGTGAGCGGCTTTGCTTTTCTTCAGTCGGACTTCTTTGCAGACTGAAAAGGCTTCTTCGGTATGGCACCGATATAAAGCTTGACTATTTAGGTTAATACGGCCTTGCAAGGGGGGATCGATTTTCTCAATCTGATCCTATCGTTTCTCACGGAAATAGTCTTGTATGGCTGAAGGATCGATCTTCACAAACTAACCCTTTTTCTGGCGTATCGACTTCTAATCTTCTTGTCTGGCTGAAAGATCGATCTTCACGAACTAACTTTTCTTCTAGCGAATCGACTTCTAATAATCTTCTTGTCTGGCCGGTGGATCGATCTTCACGAACTAATCCTCCTCTGGCGTATCGACTTCTGATAATCTTCTTTCTCTTTCTTTGAGGGGATTATTTATAGGCGGATTGCCGCCCTATCTAAAGGGGGAAGTGACCAGACCACAGAGGCAAAAGGGGGGGGGAGAATAGTGAGTTAGCTTCTGGGGAGAGCGAGAATTCCTGAGGTGGCACTGGGGTGCCCAAGTCAGCTCGCAAATTAGAGGCTCGCAACCGCATCGCTACTTGGCGTGCCTTCTGACTCGCATTGCTTTTTTTCCATAACCACGGGTTTATTGGTCTCGAAGGTAATTGGATCGTTAGAGCGTCGTTTAAAGACCTTAGGTGGTCGCCTTAAGACAGATGTTAGCTCCAACTGCCCACAGCGGCGGGGAGATCTCACATGGTAAGCAGTTTCGCCTACCTTTCCCACGCTTCTCCTAATGAGGAGGGGGGGCTTTAATGTACCTATACTCCTCTAGGATGCTTAAAATAGCCATTTCTCAACAATGCCTCTCAATCGATATGATGGTCTGCACCTCTTAGATACTGTTCAAGGGCGTTGAAATATCTCCCTACCAGGATATCAAGTTTGTGCGCCCTAATTTGGTTCTTCCTGTTTTTATGGGTAGCGCTGTAGGAGGTTTTGTGGCTGTTGTTTTCATGTTCGTATGCGTGATATTGTGAGTGTTTGGCCCTTCAGACATGGCTTTGGCAGGATCTCTTAATGCGGCCTAGGTTTTGGCTGGGGCTTTTTGGTCGCTAATCTCGCACTGAGGTTGAAGGTTGATTCGCAGAATCTCACCAGAGGGCGGGTCTCAGGTAACTACACTTCTGGCATGCCTTTTTTTAGTAGCATGTTGATCAAATCCTTTGCAAAGGCACCGAGTCATGTTAGGTTGCATATGGTGGATGATATATGCAGCACATTATTTTTGTATATTGTTCATTCTCGATATGCTTTATTGTCTATTTTGGCGCTATCTCGCTTCCTGCGATCACTGCCTTGCCAACCTTTGCATAGGTGGTATTAGATTTCTTCTCCTCTTCTCTTTTTCCCTACTTATGTTTTAACTGGATAGTTCATCAACATATTTCGGTAACTCCGGTGCAAATCAGACACTTCTGGGAGTCGCTTCGTGACCTTGTTGCGCACAAACAGAACATACGAGGGTGTTCGCATTAAGGCAACTGGCCGTGGTATTTTCATTTTGCCTGTAGCGTTTAAAACGCATTTGCAGTTCAACGAATTCTTCACGTTAAATCTTCTTGGGCTTGTAGCAGGCGCGCATATTAAAGAGGAGAAATACCTTTTCTTTTACTTTTATTGCTATTGCGGTTTCCGAAGAAAATACTTTGAACACGTGAGTATAGCCTTAGAATTTACTTACCTGGGCTACTTTTTCCCACGTTTAATTTCTGAGAATCTCAGCCGTGATTTCTTCCACCGTCTCGCCTCTACCATCTGGTCTTCACCGTCTATGTTCCTGTGTGAACAAATTTGGGGTGTAGTTTGTGGTTCCAAATTAATTAATTGCAATGTTATGTGACGTACGGAGAAATGACGGCCAAAGTTTTTTTATTCCCTTGCACAGATGGATGGGAATCCATTAGGAATATCGATGAGCATCACAAGCGCAATGTTAATGACATCGTATATTTTCAAAGACTACCACTGTCCGGTTTATGTTAGTTGAGCAAAGTCCTCAGGGCAATGCGCCGAGTCTTCCTTATCTCTCCTTTAATTCACCCGAGGAGCATTTGAAAAAAAAGTTATGTAAAACCGTGCTGTGTGTGTATGCTTATACATATGTGTAATATGGAGCAATCTTTATAGTTTGTAGAAAATAGGTTGAAATGGGGAGAGAAGTGTTCCCAAAAAACTAGTTTGCCCACCATCTTTCGTAGGGCTTCATGCAAAAGGCAGATGTTCGTTATCTTCCTCTACAAATCCACTCGTTTATTTCTCTACCAGTATTCGTCGAGGTGACTAGGGGATAAATGAACCTTCTCAAGTAAAATAGCAGTACCATAAGCTCGGTTCTGGGAGACTCATCTACTGCGGCGTCAACAAAATAATCTCAATCAAAGTAGGTACTTTACTGCGTAGCTAAATAAGTATATCAACTAATTCCAGTTGACTGAAACAGTCCCGTAGTGACACTATCAAGACTTTCTGGCCATTAATATAGTAAACTCACACCCAACTCATAAAGTATTCTAGCAAAAAGTAAGCTCATAGATTATAAATAGATGCGTGCTATCCTAAGAACATCATTCCAGAGAACAAGCTGGTCGATCCCTTATCATAGTAGGCCTCTTGCACACAAAATCAATCAAAATAACTCTCAAATCAATCAAACCATTAGTGAAAAGTTAAATTATCCGTCTTATTTTCTAAATGATTCCCTGCGCAGAGCTAAGCAGTCCTTCTATGGAAATAAAATTAAAAACTCATTTTCACGAAATAATATTTTAACGCTACCTTTTAATAAACCTTGTCCCATGTTCCGAAATTATTAAAATATTTTAATGTTAATGTTGTATTCTCTAATAATTCCACATTAAAAATCTTAGTAATTAAAAATTCTCCCCCTAATAAAATGGCCTGCATTTATAAAATTCCGTGCAAATCTTGTCTTGGTTTTTATATAGGCCAGACAACAAAAAGCCTAGATATGTAAATTAAACAACATAAGTACTGTTGTCGAACTCAGCAAACTTCAAATGCACTGTTTATCCATCAATTTACTTTGGACCATCAAATAGATTGGTCTAATGCAAAAGCAATTATTTTTGTACCCAATTTTATTGAAAGAAATTTAATGGAATCAGCCGTAATCAAATTCTCCGATAAAATTAATTTCAATTTTAGTGATGGACTATTTAAATTAGATAATTGTACCACGAATAATATTTGTTTGTAATATAAATTTAATTTGTTGAATTGATTTATATATTGTAATTCGGCAGGTGGGCTTTTCCCTAAACGATTGTTTTTGTTCGTCAGTACGTTTGAATGAAGTCACATATTTCTCTGTTTATTAACTATTTCTTTATTTCATTGTACTTCTTCCCCTAATGATGTGAACACAAAAGCGCCTAGGTTTATTTTGTGTATTATTTTCCTTTGGGAAAATTCAAGCATATATATTTATTTTTAAATAATTTTGCGGGGTAAATGGATTTCGTCTTTTCCCACTGAGTTTATAATTTTGATTTTTACTTGTGGTACCTCGTATTGCTTTTCCAATTACTCCTTAGAAATAATCTGGGCTATTTGGTGGCACATCCATTAGGGTGATCTACATTTCTGCAACAAATTATCGCATATATGCATGATGCATTTTGTTCGGTTGAATATATATCCATTCATGCTGTTGTGGGATGAAATTTGTGGACAGATGGTTTTAAAATTTCTGATACCGTAGTGGTATAATTAGTAGAGTTTCTTCATCCCTGATATTAAAACAACTCACCTGTCGGTGTTGAAGACATTGAGCTTGATACCATGATATAACCAACGCTATACTTCACAAATGGCATTACAAAAATAGGGTGAACTGCTTCTACATGATATATTTAAATTGAATTACATAGATTACGTAAATTTGCGATAGGGTGATCGATCATTTGGAAGTGCATAATCTCATAAATGATAGTCAACACGCTTCAGACAGAAATGTTCATGTTTATGAGAGCATTACTAACTAAACTTTGTGCTCATGGAATTAGGAGAAACCGTCTACAATGTAATCATAAGCAGAGAGTAGTTTTAAATGGTAAATTTTCGGAGTGGGAAAATTTAATTACTGGCGTGCCCCAGGGATCTGTGTTGGGACCATTGTTGTTCCTTGTTTATTTGAAGGATATGGAAACTGGCCTACTTGGTAAATTATACAAATTTGCGGACGACACAAAAATTGGGTATAAAGTTTTAAATGTAACCGAGAGCAAAATAATTCAGCGGGATCTAGAAAAAATCTTCGAATGGTCTAATAAATGGAACGTGAAATTCAATTTCGACAAGTTTAGACTTTTGCACGTATGTCGAACTGACCTAAGTTTTAACTATGAAATGGGTGGTAAAAATATAATCTCCGTGGACAAAGAAAAAGATTAAGGGGTGTGGGTTTCAAATGATCTTAGGTTTAACAAACAGTGTGAAGAAACGTGTAAGAAGGCGAATCGAATTCTTGGATATATTAGAAGAAGTTTACTCTACAAACACCAAGATATAATCATACCTGTATATAAAAGTTTAGTAAAGCCACACTTCAAATACGCGATACAATTCTGGTCACCTTGTACACATGTAAACATTAAGAAAATGGAAAGAATTCACCGACGGCCAAGTAAACTAATTCCCTCGATTAACTCAAAATTTTTTCCCCTTTAAAATCATCGATAAATGGAACGCACTCCCCATGGAGATAGTAAATGCCTGTAGTGTGCAATGTCCAAAGGTGTACTATAAGCATATTAGTATAGAATGGGACTGGCCTTTGAGTGGACTAAGTAGTCCTTGCTGGCTCCTTGTAACCATGTAACCAAATACACATAATTATCATTGATATTTATGAATAATATGATAAATACTAAAAAGCTAATTAAATATAAGAATCTATGACGCCTGCTTTATTTTTGGGCTAAGAATGTATATCATTAGGTTAAGATGAGTTTAAGTGACTATTTTCTGTCGTAGGCATTTCGAAATAAACTTCACTTACCTATTTCATGAAGAAAAATTATTTGCCTCACAAAGTTTTCTAAAACCACCTTTTATAAGATAAATTTTTGCATGCAATATAATAATTATGTACATGCATCAATTAAAAATGTAATTTTGCCTTAATTTGAAAATTATACCTAAAACATTTTTTGGTAAATGAAATATAGGCAACATTGATCGAAAAACAAGGAAGGAGGTAAGGCAAAATTGCTACTCATGTTTTTTTAGGAACCCAGATATAAAGGGAAATTATTTGTTAAGAGAATTAATGTTAAAAATAAAATTTGTATCATTTTTTTAGTATCACAACATTTAACCCGCCTCCAATAAAATCCACACGAAATATTAATTCCCTTTTGCGACTCTCTTAGCACGAGCTTGTCCTTTTAAGTCTATTTTTATCTTATCTTCTTTTCTCTATTTGCTCCTTTTCACCGGCCGAGCATTTACTCGGCAAAGAATCACGAAATGAGCTTTCATATTTATGCAAGATCATTTCGTGATCCTCCGCGATTTCGAAATAAGAAACCAAGCTTTGGAAGAACCGAAATAATTTCTTTCTCACAGATTTACATTCGTGTGATATTAGGTGCAGTGTTAAAAATAAGTCCATTTTTCAATCAACATAAAACTTAATTTGTTGGTAACCTTTTTTTTTTTACAACTTTAGTACCGTGATAAATGTTACTTTTCGCTCAAGAGAGCAGCAGTCATTCCGAAATTCACGAAAAAGTTTGGAATCCTTTTAGGATTTCAAGATGAGTTATGATACAAATTCTCTGAAGTTCATTATAAAGGTAATAAAAGGAAATAATTTTTACTATTAACTAAGTATATAACAATATAGTATTTATTTATTATGATGCACAAATACATAAACAAAAAACACTTTATTATATATCGTGACTGAGTATAATGTAAATGACTTTTTTGTTTAAGTCTATATATAGACTTATCTAGTGTGGCTTTTTATTGGCTTGATAGGGCGGTATTGAGAAACATCTTTATCATCAATTGATGTAGTAGTTTTTAAAGAGTTTGCATTCGATAATTTTCTGTCTATTTACTTCTGTATTTTATTTGTTCTATGGGTTTATAGCCGTTCTGAAATCCTTAATATTCCCCATAAAAGAAATAGAACTAGATTGTTGGATTAAGCTATTAGCATCCTTATTTCCTTCACACAATTTAGAAATAAAAGAGTAAGAATTTTGGTGATAATAAAGGTCTCCTCCATCCTTTATTAAGATAATTGTTAATGTTATTTGGTGCGACTTTCCCTCGTGTCTTAAAAAATAGATACCTACTATCTGGTGTCATTTTCTGCCCTACAGTTCTTGACAGAATTCATCGAGGTTTTAAATATTTTTTCTCTGTTTGAGTCTATTTTTCTATGTTATTTAATCTTGTAATTTGCTTTCTGCCAAAAAATAAATATTTGAAAGATCATTTTTAGGGGCCAGTGAATGTTCTTATATGTCTATTATCTTTGTAAATATTTTGGCTCATTCTAGTTTATTATATAATTCATTCTTCTCTTCTAAATATGTTTTGAGGCAACATATTTTGCAAGAACTCATGGCTATTATTTAATTAATGAAGTTTTTATTCTTTCTTGTTGGAGAGTAATTAATTAATTTGCTTGCATTTTAGTTGCATTAACTCTTATCCTTGCAAGTTTTCTACTTTGTCTTAGTTAAAAGAAGCAGCTCAAACTTTCAGTCAGTTTAACTCGGCTAACTTCCTTAATTATCTTGACCATTAACGATAATCTCTTTGTTCTCTTGTCGCATAATGATATTTCTTAATACTAATCCAAAATTGATCATCTTCGTATGTGTATTTTGATAAGTAGCGCCAAAAGGTTTTCCATTGCTTTAGATTGAAATGTTGCAGGGGTATAAGCTTTAATTATTTGTACTGAATACATATTTTAAAAAATAACTTGTAGCATAATTGTGTCGAATCTATGACTAAGCCAATAATTTCACAAGTTCCAATCATTGAAAACGAAATAGATATAGGTTTCAGGATATTGAGTTCACTTTATTTGTGGGCACGTAAAATACTTTCATTTTTCGTTGCTGACAGAAGCCATCATCTTTCCTATTTGCGACAAGAGGAGACAAAGAAAAGAAAGTAATTGAAAGGTGCCCCAATCTACATCTGGTGAGTAGGATAGCTACTACAATACGCTTATGTTAGCTTCCTTCAACAAGAATGAAACCAATTTCGCTGTGTTTGAGGACGATTTGTTTTCGTGTTGAAAGACCCATCATCGGAGCATCACCCATGAAAAAATCTACAAGAATCTTTGTGTAGTATTCTTTGTATTTATCGTTCTGTTGATTCTAAGATGTGTACCAACGTTCATTACACATAGACTCCCCAGTAGCTTATATGTTTTAATGTGAGAACAGTGTTTTACCTGCGGCGAAAAGCCTGGTCAAGGCTTCACATTATTTTCAAAAGGAGTAAAGTTCAAGTGTACCCATTTAGAGCCTTTATCATGAAAATTTAAAATATGCCATCAGATTTGGCTTTAAGTGGTTGCATCAAGTGGGGCTGTTTTTCTTTTATATATAAGGCTTTTATATAAGGCTTCTATATAAGTATATATATATATATATATATATATATATATATATATATATATATATATATATATATTTATATATATATATATATATATATATATATATATATATATATATATATATATATATATATATATATATATATATATGTATATAATTCGGGACGCAGGGACGTGAGGAAGGCAGAGTGAATTATATGTTTGTTTGCATATTTAATTTAGACTGTTTATCGTTTATATATAAGGCTTCTAAATACGTATATATATATATATATATATATATATATATATAGATATATATATATATATATGAATGAGGTATTGGTAATGATAAGGCTCAAATTCCATGAAAAGTTTTATTCTGAGGTTGCGCTGTAGTCCAGCTTCTTTAGGAAACATGTTCTTGGGATAGCGCTGATCTATTTTTTAACTATGAGCTGACTCTTGACTAGAATACTTTATAACTTACTTGTAAGTTCCGCCTAAATTAGGGCCCATTAGTCTCGATGGTGTCACTCCGTGAGAAACCTTAGTAAAAGAGAGAAAGTTTAGGAAAGGCCGATGCGTTCAACCAGTTTGTGGGTCAGGGATGCGAGTGTTTCGGCAAAACTGCTAACTACCTTCCGGAATTATCTAAAAGCTAAGAATGTAGCCTCTGTTCCCCTACTCCTCCTGATATCCATGTTTTCTGCCACCATGCTTAATGCCTGTCGTAGAATGACCTTTGGTTTTGATCACTATACTCTTTGACACCCTGTTAGTAGTGGTATGCTTTAAGGGGCGTGAGTTACTTCTATGATGAAGTAGGCCTTTGTTCTAAGAGTGCTATTCAGTGGTTTTGTTCTTAAGGAAGAGCTATTTTTAAACACATAAGGATGTGGAGGAAACACCAGAATCTACCAAAATAAACTTGTATTTTAAACGAAACACTTAACTATTACAAACCAACAGTTAACACATTTCTATCTTTGGCATCAAAGATCTTTCAATGACCAAAAATAAACAAATAGGCTTCCCGTAAACATACCAATTGCCGATTAGTATTTTTTTTCGCGACTCTATTTGATTAGCGTTAAACATTAAATTAACGTACTCTCGTCTACAAACACATATGACCTAGGTTCAAGAACAATGGTTTCTACTCTCCTTTAAAACTTGGGACGTACTAAACTTCTACTATCGCAATAGAGATATAAATGTTATTTTTTACTTACAGGTAGGAAATAGGGATTGCCGAATGTCGCTGGAGGCCTAATCTCTCGCTTTGCAGTGTTTGTGGCCGCTGGTTGAATTTTCGTGGAGGGATTGATTGTCGCCTGTGACGGGGGCTGATTCTTCAACGTAATTAAAGAAAGGGAGCTCGTTGGGGCTGTGTTCTTCTCCTCTCACTCTTACGGAGCTTGAGATTTGAGAGTCGCTAGAGTGTGAGCGGCTTTGCTTTTCTTCAGTCGGACTTCTTTGCAGACTGAAAAGGCTTCTTCGGTATGGCACCGATATAAAGCTTGACTATTTAGGTTAATACGGCCTTGCAAGGGGGGATCGATTTTCTCAATCTGATCCTATCGTTTCTCACGGAAATAGTCTTGTATGGCTGAAGGATCGATCTTCACAAACTAACCCTTTTTCTGGCGTATCGACTTCTAATCTTCTTGTCTGGCTGAAAGATCGATCTTCACGAACTAACTTTTCTTCTAGCGAATCGACTTCTAATAATCTTCTTGTCTGGCCGGTGGATCGATCTTCACGAACTAATCCTCCTCTGGCGTATCGACTTCTGATAATCTTCTTTCTCTTTCTTTGAGGGGCTTATTTATAGGCGGATTGCCGCCCTATCTAAAGGGGGAAGTGACCAGACCACAGAGGCAAAAGAAGGGGGGGGAGAATAGTGAGTTAGCTTCTGGGGAGAGCGAGAATTCCTGAGGTGGCACTGGGGTGCCCAAGTCAGCTCGCAAATTAGAGGCTCGCAACCGCATCGCTACTTGGCGTGCCTTCTGACTCGCATTGCTTTTTTTCCATAACCACGGGTTTATTGGTCTCGAAGGTAATTGGATCGTTAGAGCGTCGTTTAAAGACCTTAGGTGGTCGCCTTAAGACAGATGTTAGCTCCAACTGCCCACAGCGGCGGGGAGATCTCACATGGTAAGCAGTTTCGCCTACCTTTCCCACGCTTCTCCTAATGAGGAGGGGGGGCTTTAATGTACCTATACTCCTCTAGGATGCTTAAAATAGCCATTTCTCAACAATGCCTCTCAATCGATATGATGGTCTGCACCTCTTAGATACTGTTCAAGGGCGTTGAAATATCTCCCTACCAGGATATCGAGTTTGTGCGCCCTAATTTGGTTCTTCCTGTTTTTATGGGTAGCGCTGTAGGAGGTTTTGTGGCTGTTGTTTTCATGTTCGTATGCGTGATATTGTGAGTGTTTGGCCCTTCAGACATGGCTTTGGCAGGATCTCTTAATGCGGCCTAGGTTTTGGCTGGGGCTTTTTGGTCGCTAATCTCGCACTGAGGTTGAAGGTTGATTCGCAGAATCTCACCAGAGGGCGGGTCTCAGGTAACTACACTTCTGGCATGCCTTTTTTTAGTAGCATGTTGATCAAATCCTTTGCAAAGGCACCGAGTCATGTTAGGTTGCATATGGTGGATGATATATGCAGCACATTATTTTTGTATATTGTTCATTCTCGATATGCTTTATTGTCTATTTTGGCGCTATCTCGCTTCCTGCGATCACTGCCTTGCCAACCTTTGCATAGGTGGTATTAGATTTCTTCTCCTCTTCTCTTTTTCCCTACTTATGTTTTAACTGGATAGTTCATCAACATATTTCGGTAACTCCGGTGCAAATCAGACACTTCTGGGAGTCGCTTCGTGACCTTGTTGCGCACAAACAGAACATACGAGGGTGTTCGCATTAAGGCAACTGGCCGTGGTATTTTCATTTTGCCTGTAGCGTTTAAAACGCATTTGCAGTTCAACGAATTCTTCACGTTAAATCTTCTTGGGCTTGTAGCAGGCGCGCATATTAAAGAGGAGAAATACCTTTTCTTTTACTTTTATTGCTATTGCGGTTTCCGAAGAAAATACTTTGAACACGTGAGTATAGCCTTAGAATTTACTTACCTGGGCTACTTTTTCCCACGTTTAATTTCTGAGAATCTCAGCCGTGATTTCTTCCACCGTCTCGCCTCTACCATCTGGTCTTCACCGTCTATGTTCCTGTGTGAACAAATTTGGGGTGTAGTTTGTGGTTCCAAATTAATTAATTGCAATGTTATGTGACGTACGGAGAAATGACGGCCAAAGTTTTTTTATTCCCTTGCACAGATGGATGGGAATCCATTAGGAATATCGATGAGCATCACAAGCGCAATGTTAATGACATCGTATATTTTCAAAGACTACCACTGTCCGGTTTATGTTAGTTGAGCAAAGTCCTCAGGGCAATGCGCCGAGTCTTCCTTATCTCTCCTTTAATTCACCCGAGGAGCATTTGAAAAAAAAGTTATGTAAAACCGTGCTGTGTGTGTATGCTTATACATATGTGTAATATGGAGCAATCTTTATAGTTTGTAGAAAATAGGTTGAAATGGGGAGAGAAGTGTTCCCAAAAAACTAGTTTGCCCACCATCTTTCGTAGGGCTTCATGCAAAAAGCAGATGTTCGTTATCTTCCTCTACAAATCCACTCGTTTATTTCTCTACCAGTATTCGTCGAGGTGACTAGGGGATAAATGAACCTTCTCAAGTAAAATAGCAGTACCATAAGCTCGGTTCTGGGAGACTCATCTACTGCGGCGTCAACAAAATAATCTCAATCAAAGTAGGTACTTTACTGCGTAGCTAAATAAGTATATCAACTAATTCCAGTTGACTGAAACAGTCCCGTAGTGACACTATCAAGACTTTCTGGCCATTAATATAGTAAACTCACACCCAACTCATGAAGTATTCTAGCAAAAAGTAAGCTCATAGATTATAAATAGATGCGTGCTATCCTAAGAACATCATTCCAGAGAACAAGCTGGTCGATCCCTTATCATAGTAGGCCTCTTGCACACAAAATCAATCAAAATAACTCTTAAATCAATCAAACCATTAGTGAAAAGTTAAATTATCGGGCTTATTTTCTAAATGATTCCCTGCGCAGAGCTAAGCAGTCCTTCTATGGAAATAAAATTAAAAACTCATTTTCACGAAATAATATTTTAACGCTACCTTTTAATAAACCTTGTCCCATGTTCCGAAATTATTAAAATATTTTAATGTTAATGTTGTATTCTCTAATAATTCCACATTAAAAATCTTAGTAATTAAAAATTCTCCCCCTAATAAAATGGCCTGCATTTATAAAATTCCGTGCAAATCTTGTCTTGGTTTTTATATAGGCCAGACAACAAAAAGCCTAGATATGTAAATTAAACAACATAAGTACTGTTGTCGAACTCAGCAAACTTCAAATGCACTGTTTATCCATCAATTTACTTTGGACCATCAAATAGATTGGTCTAATGCAAAAGCAATTATTTTTGTACCCAATTTTATTGAAAGAAATTTAATGGAATCAGCCGTAATCAAATTCTCCGATAAAATTAATTTCAATTTTAGTGATGGACTATTTAAATTAGATAATTGTACCACGAATAATATTTGTTTGTAATATAAATTTAATTTGTTGAATTGATTTATATATTGTAATTCGGCAGGTGGGCTTTTCCCTAAACGATTGTTTTTGTTCGTCAGTACGTTTGAATGAAGTCACATATTTCTCTGTTTATTAACTATTTCTTTATTTCATTGTACTTCTTCCCCTAATGATGTGAACACAAAAGCGCCTAGGTTTATTTTGTGTATTATTTTCCTTTGGGAAAATTCAAGCATATATATTTATTTTTAAATAATTTTGCGGGGTAAATGGAATTCGTCTTTTCCTACTGAGTTTATAATTTTGATTTTTACTTGTGGTACCTCGTATTGCTTTTCCAATTACTCCTTAGAAATAATCTGGGCTATTTGGTGGCACATCCATTAGGGTGATCTACATTTCTGCAACAAATTATCGCATATATGCATGATGCATTTTGTTCGGTTGAATATATATCCATTCATGCTGTTGTGGGATGAAATTTGTGGACAGATGGTTTTAAAATTTCTGATACCGTAGTGGTATAATTAGTAGAGTTTCTTCATCCCTGATATTAAAACAACTCACCTGTCGGTGTTGAAGACATTGAGCTTGATACCATGATATAACCAACGCTATACTTCACAAATGGCATTACAAAAATAGGGTGAACTGCTTCTACATGATATATTTAAATTGAATTACATAGATTACGTAAATTTGCGATAGGGTGATCGATCATTTGGAAGTGCATAATCTCATAAATGATAGTCAACACGCTTCAGACAGAAACGTTCATGTTTATGAGAGCATTACTAACTAAACTTTGTGCTCATGGAATTAGGAGAAACCGTCTACAATGTAATCATAAGCAGAGAGTAGTTTTAAATGGTAAATTTTCGGAGTGGGAAAATTTAATTACTGGCGTGCCCCAGGGATCTGTGTTGGGACCATTGTTGTTCCTTGTTTATTTGAAGGATATGGAAACTGGCCTACTTGGTAAATTATACAAATTTGCGGACGACACAAAAATTGGGTATAAAGTTTTAAATGTAACCGAGAGCAAAATAATTCAGCGGGATCTAGAAAAAATCTTCGAATGGTCTAATAAATGGAACGTGAAATTCAATTTCGACAAGTTTAGACTTTTGCACGTATGTCGAACTGACCTAAGTTTTAACTATGAAATGGGTGGTAAAAATATAATCTCCGTGGACGAAGAAAAAGATTAAGGGGTGTGGGTTTCAAATGATCTTAGGTTTAACAAACAGTGTGAAGAAACGTGTAAGAAGGCGAATCGAATTCTTGGATATATTAGAAGAAGTTTACTCTACAAACACCAAGATATAATCATACCTGTATATAAAAGTTTAGTAAAGCCACACTTCAAATACGCGATACAATTCTGGTCACCTTGTACACATGTAAACATTAAGAAAATGGAAAGAATTCACCGACAGCCAAGTAAACTAATTCCCTCGATTAACTCAAAATTTTTTCCCCTTTAAAATCATTGATAAATGGAACGCACTCCCCATGGAGATAGTAAATGCCTGTAGTGTGCAATGTCCAAAGGTGTACTATAAGCATATTAGTATAGAATGGGACTGGCCTTTGAGTGGACTAAGTAGTCCTTGCTGGCTCCTTGTAACCATGTAACCAAATACACATAATTATCATTGATATTTATGAATAATATGATAAATACTAAAAAGCTAATTAAATATAAGAATCTATGACGCCTGCTTTATTTTTGGGCTAAGAATGTATATCATTAGGTTAAGATGAGTTTAAGTGACTATTTTCTGTCGTAGGCATTTCGAAATAAACTTCACTTACCTATTTCATGAAGAAAAATTATTTGCCTCACAAAGTTTTCTAAAACCACCTTTTATAAGATAAATTTTTGCATGCAATATAATAATTATGTACATGCATCAATTAAAAATGTAATTTTGCCTTAATTTGAAAATTATACCTAAAACATTTTTTGGTAAATGAAATATAGGCAACATTGATCGAAAAAAAAGGAAGGAGGTAAGGCAAAATTGCTACTCATGTTTTTTTAGGAACCCAGATATAAAGGGAAATTATTTGCTAAGAGAATTAATGTTAAAAATAAAATTTGTATCATTTTTTTAGTATCACAACATTTAACCCGCCTCCAATAAAATCCACACGAAATATTAATTCCCTTTTGCGACTCTCTTAGCACGAGCTTGTCCTTTTAAGTCTATTTTTATCTTATCTTCTTTTCTCTATTTGCTCCTTTTCACCGGCCGAGCATTTACTCGGCAAAGAATCACGAAATGAGCTTTCATATTTATACAAGATCATTTCGTGATCCTCCGCGATTTCGAAATAAGAAACCAAGCTTTGGAAGAACCGAAATAATTTCTTTCTCACAGATTTACATTCGTGTGATATTAGGTGCAGTGTTAAAAATAAGTCCATTTTTCAATCAACATAAAACTTAATTTGTTGGTAACCTTTTTTTTTACAACTTTAGTACCGTGATAAATGTTACTTTTCGCTCAAGAGAGCAGCAGTCATTCCGAAATTCACGAAAAAGTTTGGAATCCTTTTAGGATTTCAAGATGAGTTATGATACAAATTCTCTGAAGTTCATTATAAAGGTAATAAAAGGAAATAATTTTTACTATTAACTAAGTATATAACAATATAGTATTTATTTATTATGATGCACAAATACATAAACAAAAAACACTTTATTATATATCGTGACTGAGTATAATGTAAATGACTTTTTTGTTTAAGTCTATATATAGACTTATCTAGTGTGGCTTTTTATTGGCTTGATAGAACGGTATTGAGAAACATCTTTATCATCAGTTGATGTAGTAGTTTTTAAAGAGCTTGCATTCGATAATTTTCTGTCTATTTACTTCTGTATTTTATTTGTTCTATGGGTTTATAGCCGTTCTGAAATCCTTAATATTCCCCATAAAAGAAATAGAACTAGATTGTTGGATTAAGCTATTAGCATCCTTATTTCCTTCACACAATTTAGAAATAAAAGAGTACGAATTTTGGTGATAATAAAGGTCTCCTCCATCCTTTATTAAGATAATTGTTAATGTTATTTGGTGCGACTTTCCCTCGTGTCTTGAAAAATAGATACCTACTATCTGGTGTCATTTTCTGCCCTACAGTTCTTGACAGAATTCATCGAGGTTTTAAATATTTTTTCTCTGTTTGAGTCTATTTTTCTATGTTATTTAATCTTGTAATTTGCTTTCTGCCAAAAAATATATATTTGAAAGATTATTTTTAGGGGCCGGTGAATGTTCTTATATGTCTATTATCTTTGTAAATATTTTGGCTCATTCTAGTTTATTATATAATTCATTCTTCTCTTCTAAATATGTTTTGAGGCAACATGTTTTGCAAGAACTCATGGCTATTATTTAATTAATGAAGTTTTTTTCTTTCTTGTTGGAGAGTAATTAATTAATTTGCTTGCATTTTAGTTGCATTAACTCTTATCCTTGCAAGTTTTCTACTTTGTTTGAGTTAAAAGAAGCAGCTCAAACCTTCAGTCAGTTTAACTTGACTAACTTCCTTGATTATCTCGACCATTAACGATAATCTCTTTGTTCTCTTGTTGCATAATGATATTTCTTAATACTCATCCAAAGTCGATCATCTTCGTATGTGTATTTTGATAAGTAGCGCCAAAAGGTTTTCCATTGCTTTAGATTGAAATGTTGCAGGGGTATAAGTTTTAATTATTTGTACTGAATACATATTTTAAAAAATAACTTGTAGCATAATTGTGTCGAATCTATGATTGAAGCAATAATTTCACAAGTTCTAATTATTGAAAAAAAAATAGATATAGGTTTCAAGATATTGAGTTCACTTTATTTGTGGGCACGTAAAATACTTTCATTTTTCGTTGCTGACAGAAGCCATCATCTTTCCTATTTGCGACAAGAGGAGACAAAGAAAAGAAAGTAATTGAAAGGTGCCCCAATCTACATCTGGTGAGTAGGATAGCTACTACAATACGCTTATGATAGCTTCCTTCAACAAGAATAAAACCAATTTCGCTGTGTTTGAGGACGATTTGAATTCGTGTTGAAAGACCCATCATCGGAGCATCACCCATGAAAAAATCTACAAGAATCTTTCTGTAGTATTCTTTGTATTTATCGTTCTGTTGATTCTAAGATGTGTACCAACGTCCATTACACATATACTCTCCAGTAGCTTATATGTTTTAATGTGGGAACAGTGTTTTACCTGCGGCGAAGAGCCTGGTCAAGGCTTTACATTTTTTTCCAAAGAAGTAAAGTTCAAGTGTACCCATTTAGAGCCTTTATCATGGAAATTTAAAATATGCCATCAGATTTGGCTCCAGGTGGTGCCATCAAGTGGAAAAGCCTCATTTAGCCATATAGAGCCATAAAATGACCCATGTGACCATGGAAAACCATCAATGGAATAACCACTTATCATTTTATCACAAAACCCTGCAGGTCATCGGAGGGATTTTCCCTCTTGTTAGAAAGACCAACCACTCTACTTTTTCCCCTAACATACCTTACATCGTTTGTGCCAAAACAATCTTCATTACATTTCATTATACCACATGGCTCTAGAAATTTAAATCTTTCTCAAAACGATCTCTAGCGTAGTTCAGACGAGGTTTTACAATACGGGTTGTCTTCTCCGAACGCAGACCATGCAGCTAGACTTTTTACAACATATTTACAACATTTTTACAACAGTGTTTAAGCTAACATCGGTGTGTTCCTCCTTAAACTCATTAGTTATCTCCCTCATTTTCAGCCTTAGGTTGTTTATAACATTTAAGAATAGTCCGAACCGTGCAGATTAGAAACTCCAAGGACAAACTGCATAAGAGAGAATTGCTGTTTTCCCTATTTTATACATCCTCCCTCTCTGGGATCTTTTATTCAGGTTACTTCCCAGAGAGGTTCGGGTCTTCTCGTGGCGAGGGGGGTCAGCCAAGGGTCCCCTTACAAAACCCATGGTGCTGCCAACGAGACTTTTAACATGCCCCTCTTTCTTTCCTTCTCTATTACGCTCTTCCACTGCCCTTTATTTCCCCCTCTTCCTTCACCTATCTAGTGGTCCTTATCGATACTCGACCTCTGCTCGTTAAATGGATTGATTCCGAGTTGTTCTTTCATGAAGGTGAAAGAGGCTGGGCATCTTCACTCCTTGTTGTCTCCCGCATGCCCAAGTAGAAACACATCGTTGGCCCCTTTTCTCCGTGCGTAAGAGAACTCGGGGATCTATCCTCTTAGGTTTCAAAAGATGGTGGGGTGGATCCGTATCCATTCTCCAAGAGGACATACCGGACGTAACTGATTGTATAGTTGCAGTAGTCTCGGGCCCTTGTAGGCCTCCATGGTGAGGAGCCCAGAGAGAGAATGCAAAGTTTTTTTCTTTTTGCAATGGCTAGCTATAAACCAAAAACCTCCCCTTCTCGTAGGGGTTCTCCTGCCAAACATTCCATAGCTTCCCTTTTAGCCTTCCCTCGCACGTTGAACCCCCATTCCAACGAAGTAGAGCCAGATCTAGATTATCCTCGCTTTCTTGTCATGAATTCATCATCCGACATCCCACTTGCAAAAGTCGATGTGTTTGACGACAATGAATCTTTTGAGTCCCGCTGTGGTGAACCCCACCGGATGTGGTCAAGAGGAAGTGGTGATATCGTAGTCGGGGTGTCATCCCACTCTCAACACAACCTTGTGCGAAATCTATCTTCGATAGCTGAAATTTCACACACTGTCTCGCCCCATCTGCGTCTGAATTTTGTCAAAGGTGTCGTCCAATCAAACGAACTAAAGGACTACGACCCCACCCGCCTTCAGAGTAAACTCAGTAACCAACGTGTCACACGCGTACACAGGGTAACTAAAACATTAGGCTCCACTAAAGTCCCAAAAGCAACACTGATTTTAACATTTGAACGAAAAGAACTGCCACAGTATATTAAAGCTGGGTTCTTTCGTGTCCCGATAAGTCCCTACATCAAACTACCAAGACGCTGCTTTAATTACAATCAATTTAGACATGTTAGGCCGTGCCTGTCGGCACCCTCGGTCCTGCGTGAATTGTAGCTCTGACTACCATGGCCCCGAATGCACCAAAATACCACGGTGTGCCAACTGCTGAGGTACCAACAGTGCTGCGTCAAAACTCTGCTCTATATTTTTATATGAAAAGGAAGTGCTCGCTTTGAGCGACTCCCTACGTCTAGATATAAGAGAGGCCCGCCAGCGTGCCCGAGCACAAACCTCCCTACTCGGTCCGCTCTTCTCTGAGGTTTTACGTGACGCTGGACGAAACCGACCAAACAGCCTGAAGCACTTTACCTTAGATCTACTCGCAGCGTCGAAAAAATTCAGAATATGCAGTCGAAGCATCGCTCTCACACCGAGATAACCAATGTAGCCCCTCTCTCTCCAGCAGCTCTAGCTATGAAAGACGCTCAGGGTGAGACACTTGAGAAATCAGAAGCTCTTTGGAAGAATCCTCAACATCTACCAGTGAAGGTTCATCCACCCGGCCCCGAGACCCAAAGCCCAGTGGTAAGAGGAAGGATTCCTCACCTGGCTCATCGACCACCAATAAGCGGGCAGCCTCTGAAGTTGACTTGGCCGAACCCTGAGAATCTCCAATGGACTCCTTCCCTATGGTTGAACATTCTATGCCCTTAACTCCGTCCCGCCCTTCACAGGACTTAGGACCTATCCTGATCCAAACGATAGCAGATATACACCCAGCTCCACACATCTCTTTCAGACCACTTGTTCGTTCCACTCACCCTTCAACTCAAGATCCGATGAAAGCAGTGAATACTCCAACATCACCAATCTCGCCGGTTGGACCAACTTCTCAGACACCAAAAATCCCCTCGACCCATGAATCCGGATCTACCAGCCAAAAATCCCTTCTTGATCTTCCTTTACCGCCAGGTTGTGAGCCCGAATTACAATCAAGGGTCTCGGTCGGTTCTTTAAAACCCACGAAAAAATCCCCAGTTATTGCCTCATTCAGGATTTCTCCCCCTGCAAAAGCAGGCTCCTCAAAATCAGCTTTCTGTCTCCCAAGCTCTTTGGGACGAACATCAAATACAATATCGACCTCAAAAGACAAAAAGATATCCACAGTGGTATCTAATCGCTACACATAATATCTTCAATTTTATAATGGAATTGCCAAGGCGTTTTTCCAAAGTGAGAAGAACTCAAAATTCTTTTGACGACTATCCAACCCGATGTTATTTGTCTTCAAGAGAATAAACTGGGTATACGGCCCTTTCCGCCGGTACCGTGCTTTCTCACTTTTAACTCCATTCCTCCTGCTGGAAGCCCTTCTTATGGGAGGGTGTCAATCATGGTATCTTCATCCCACCATGTTTCTCCCATTTCTCTACATACTACCCTCCAAGATGATGCCGTGAGGGTATTTTCTTACTAAACTTTGTACCCTTTGCTCTATTTACCTACCCCCTTGTTTATCATTGTCAAGACCTGACCTTTTAGAACTTATAGACCAGTTGTCCTCCACATTCTTATTACTAGGAGATTTTAACGCCCGTCACCCATACTGGGGTGACATCACTCGAAATGGCAAAGGTAGCGTTTTAGTCTCTTTTATTATCTGACTTTCTTATCATATCCAGACGGACTCTTTTAGCTGTGTTGACCTGTCTGTTTGTTCCCCTGATTGCTTCACGTAATTTCGATTGTAAATTCTTGACGATCTTCATGACACTGACCACTTCTCTATTGTCTTTTCGGCCCTTCAAGTGTGCACTCATACACCCATGCCCCTTAAGTGAGACTTAGGTCATGCAGATTGGGAAGGTTTCCAAGAGGCGTCCTTCACAAGTGCATCCTTGGGGACCTTCAATGGAGTGGACTATCTACAATGCAGCAACACAGACCATCCCAGGGAGGCGACCTACCACGGACCGCTCAAGCGTGCCCTGGTAGACCTCGACGTGTGCAACAGCTATCAAAAATTACAAGTTAGCCCATGCCCGATAGCGAAAGAACCCAACTTTGCGCAACAAGGTCGACCGAAACCGAGCACATGCTCTTCGCCAAAGAACCTTTTGTCAAGCTTCAAGCTCGCCGAAATTCAAAGCGCCGTTAGGTTTCATCAATTTCCTCTATGACACCTACTGCTAAGATCTGGGAGAGGATTAATAAGATCAGGGGCTGTTATGCTAATCATGATACCCCCACACTCAACTTAGACGGTTCCTTGGAGAATGACGGCCTGGCGGTCAGCAATGCTTTTGCTGACCATTTTCGCGCCGTCAGCAGTGTAAGCCGTTCCTATAAAGCTTTTCAATCCTACAAATCTAGGAAAGAGTCTCATTCTCTCAACTTTATAACAAAATCTAACCTTCCGTATAACGCTCTATTCAGCATCCATGAGCTGCATAGCGCTTTGTCCCTTTGCAGATCTAGCTCCCCGGGCCTTGATGAGATCCATTTCGATATGATTTGGCACCTACATCCCCACTCTACTCTATTCTTACTTGATTTGTACAACCTTATATGGGTGAAGGGTTTTTATCCGTCATCATGGCTTTTGGGATCATCCTTCCCTTTGTCAAACCGGGCAGGGACGGGTGGGACGCATATCACTACCGCCCTATAGCTCTCACCAGCTGTTTGAGTAAGTTGCTGGTAAAATGATATTGGAGAGCCTAAACTGGTTCCTAGAAACCAATCACCTTTTCTCTCACCATTTAAATGTGGCTTCCGCAAAGGTCATAGTACCCTTAACCTACTAGTACGTTTCGAGGGATCGGTCCAGAAACCTTTCTCATTAAAGCCCCGAGTCCTGGCCATATTTTTCGATATTGAGAAAGCCTACGACACAACATGGAGATACGGCATCTTGAAGCAGCTATAAGTCTAAGGGATGAAAGGCTTTTTACATTCACTTATTCAAAGTTTTTAGCATCTCGATCCTTCAAGGTAGGTGTTAGAGACGCATACTCTTACCTGCAACCCAAAGAGGAAGGAGATCCTCAGGGCAGTATTTTAAGTGTCTTATGTTTTATAATTGCCATCAGTGATATTATTTTGTCCCTTCCAGAGGGTGTATCGGCAACTCTGTTTGTCGATGATTTAGCACTATACTTTTCCTCACTTCGCCTTCCATCAGCAGTGCGTCGTCTACAACTGGCGGTGGATGCTGTATCCAAATGTGCACAACTTAAGGGATTCCGATTTTCTACGAACAAAACCAAAGCAATGTATTTCCACCGAAGCAAAAGGGTTCTTGTTCCACCATCTATCTCTTTACAAGGCAAAGATATAGAGTTTGTCTCCTAGTTTTGGTTCCTTGGCGTAACTCTTGATTTAAAGTTATCCTGGTTACCACACCAACGTTGACTTCGAACAGGCTGTCTGCGGGCTTTAGAAATTTTGAAAGTCTTCTCACACACTTCTTTGGGCAGTGACCGACAAACATTGTGGACATTATAGACAGCCCTCGTCCAATCCAAATTGGATTATGGCCGTCAAATTTACTCATCGGCTTTCCCTTCAGCCCTTAAAATGCTGAACCCCATTTGAAACCTCGGAGTTTTGCGTCCGAGTGGAGCCTTCCGTACTTCTCCGGTCAACAGCTTTACTGCGAGAGTTGTGAACTCCCTTTGCCCTACCATAAACTTCAAATCTGCATGCGATACCACTGCCGAGTACAGCAAGCCCCTATATCAGAGGTCTACAGATGCCTGTATGCTGCCGAATCAACGGTGGCATATAATCAGTAGCTATCTTTACCCCGCCCTTTACACATGCGCATAAGAGATTATCTCTCTAACCTGGTTGCTCCAAGGGTCCTTACCCTTCCATCCTTACTGACCCCTAGTTGGCGTCTCCTCTTCCTACAGTATGTAGCAACATGTGGAGCCTGGAAATGTCCTCCATGGACCCTCTCATCATTAACAGCCTATTCTTAGAGCATTCGATCTTACACAAACAATGCTGCCCACTATACACGGATGGCTCTTAGTCGAACGGTGGCGTTGGTGCCGCAGCCATCTACCCCGGAGGAGAATTTCTGACTCTATCTTTGCCGCCAGCAGCATCCATTTTTACCGCTGAACTTTTAGCCTTTAGACTCATCCAAATTTTACCTTTTAGTTATTTCGTCATTTTTTTCTGACTCAAGGAGTGTCTTACAGTCAAGTAGATCTTTTAATGCGTCCCATCCCCTAGTCACAGAAATTTGCAACTGGCTGATCCAAAATCTGCATATCGAATTATTTTTTGCTGGGTCCCTGGGCATGCGGGGTTCCTGGGCAACGAGAAGGCTGATTGGCTGGCCCGCTTAGCACATTCTGTGTCGCCTGAGAACTCGGCTCTGCCTTTTAGGGACTACTTTCCTTCAATAAGAATATATATTTTTCAACTGTGGCAGAATGAATGGGATGATTGTTCATCATCCAAACTATACAAAATTAAAAATTCTCTTCGCTCTTGGCCCTCGAGTCATCATAGAATGCGGTCGTTGGAGGTGGCCTTTGCTGAGTTTGCATTGGCCACACGAGACTTACTCACTGCCATCTTGTTTCAGGTGATGCTCATATCAGCCCTTGCTGTCGTTTTAGCGGTGACGACCAATCGATTGCCCACCTTTTATTGGACTGTAGCCATTTCGCCATTCTCCAGTTGTCCTGTTTCCCGACCCTTTTAACTATTCCTCAACACACCCGTCTTCGATTCATATTGGCAGACGAATCTTTTAACCCGTCTTTTTTTAAATTTTTGTCACAAAGTGGTCTCCTCCACCTTTTATAGATGATTTGCCTCGTTTCATCCTAGCTTCCATATAGAATCCACTTGGATTGGGCAGCAACCCACTGGTAACTTACCTTAAACCTCCCTATTTCCTTAAACTTTCTTATTAGTCGCTGTACTGTAGACTTATGGGCATTTAGTTCTTCACTATTCTTGTTGTAGATAATCTAATATCATATTTTTTTAATTACTCTCCGTTTAATTGCTTATAGAATAAAGCTGTCTAGATTGCAATGCCGAGAGAAGGGTTGTTAGAGTGTTATTAGTCTATTTCAAATTATAAGGGAAACAACTCCGGTCACTCAGAAACAGTGCCATACTTTAAACCATATAAATTAAACAAATGGATTCAAAAACCATGTAGTATGAAAACTCTTTGGCGCCGATTGTCGTAAAATTTTACCGGCCAATAAATATTTCATAATCTATGAGTTTGCCTAGAAATTGTGGCATTTAAAACACTCGATTAATTTCCATGAAAACTGATCAAAGGACAACGAATATAAAGTTAATGAGGAAAGTAATGTGTATTGAAAGAAAAGATACGTCCAAACCTAGAGAACAATCAGTTATAACATTCAGTTTACTCGATAAATTCATAATGATGTATGGTATCGCTGCCCCATAATTACTGTAGACTGCTTGAGTGTCTACTTTTGCATCAGGAATGCAAGACGAGAAATTCGTCAGCAAGCAGGTAAAGAGTGACGGAATGACACTGTCAGACATTTTGTGGTATTTTACTCGGTCGAGTCAGATTCCAGGCATAATAATCCTCCCGAATTACACGAAGCCACGGATATCCATGAAGGATCTATGTAAGAAAACATGGTATTTCACGTCTTATCAAATTACATGAACCTAAATGTAAATCTGAAGAAACCACTCATAATTCAAAAGGATAAAGTGGCTATATTGGTCCTAATCATGTCCTGGGGAATGCAGAAAAGTGCCAAAGTGTTTTAAAGCGATTAAAACACATTAAATTTATTCTCATCAGATGGGATAAAGCATGTAATGCATGGTACATTTGAAAGATGTAATAAATCACATGTACAAAAAACATTTAAATTTGAAGGTAGTTGCATTAGGGTGTGGCTTGTATTTTTAAGGTTATGGTTCGGAAATCTACGACTTAGAAGATCTCTTGTAATTTTTGGAAGTAGTATTGAATATAATCACTCTCGAACAATGCGATATATTGAAGTCCTACGGCCGAAAATGTGTTCGAGTCATTTATACCAAGGGACTAGGTACGTTTTATTGATTTTTTGTTCAATTTGCTGAGGTAATTATGCTATTTTCTGACTATCATTGCATTTATAGTAATAGTTCTCTTGTTCCTTTTTCAAATCCATCCATCTCCATCTTACTCTACTTATGAATCTTTAAGCCACTGTTCTATGAAATGAAACTTGAATAATATCAGCCTGAAATTTGACACCAGAATATGTGCATTATCCATTAAAATCTAAAGAGTATTTTCATTATAATATAGATTTTGGTATTTTTATCTTGTTAGGGACGTTACTGTATATTCTTAGTCTTTTTATCCAATACCATAAGAAATTTTCAATATATTCCTATATTTTATTAGCTGTATAAAAACTATCATCTATCGTATCCTGTCCAATTACTGGTGGAAAAAAAATGCTAAGCTAAAAATAAATATTCATTATGAGACCATTTTTTCATAAAATTGAGGTCAGGTAAAAATCTAGAAGGAAATTTATTATTAAAATAAGAATCCTGGTCCTACCAGGATAAGGCGCATTTTTTATTTGTGCCAAACGATGGCACGGGATAAAATGATGAGAGAAAAGGATTCAGGTCGATACCTAAAGCAATCGCATTAACGTGAGTGATGTGGTTAAATTCAGCCTACGTAAAGGTAAAACTCATTGGAACAGAGTGAATCAGAGAAATGTTTGAAATATTTTCGAAATCTTTTCAATAAATCAACAAATTTCACTATAAAGTTCAAAGTTTGATAACTTCAAGTTATTAATCATAGAATTTATTAAGAATGATAACAATTATTGAGCCTAATTTGAAATTACATTGGATATACTTGAATCAACCAATGTGGTTAAGTAAATAAAAATCATAGGCATTTTTCATGAATCAATAATATTCAGAAATTGGGTAAATGATCATTTACTAACAATCGAACAAATGAATATAAAGTTCAAATCTGTGCGAACTTAATCATGTCATCAGACCTTGGCTTTTTTTTGGTTATCAAGTTCGAATACGAGAATTGTTTTCAATTTTCGGTTCCGTAGGTCTTTCAAATCCCTATTTTCTTCATTTATTTTATCATTTTGGAAGCAATAAATTCCAGGATAGGTAATCGCTATTATTATTAATTAAATTCAATAAAGGTAACCAACCCTAAAGAAGATAAGCTAAATGCCCCAAAGGGACGAGCAGGTTGCATTACAATGAAAGTAAAAGGAATTGAAAAGAGAAAAGTTACAGAAGAAGGAAAGTATCCACCATCATTTTAAAAATCTTGCAATTGGAAAAGTTTAATACATGATTAGGGAGAAATATTCCACAATGTAACGATGCAAGAAAGAAGAATCAAAAAAACTGTGATTTGCTAAACCGATAAACAGAAGAAGGACCGTTATTCAACCTATTTGTTTATTGAGTAATACGTGTTGGCTGTGAACAGGTATGCAGCACACGGTTTAGCGGTTCAGCTTTCTTTGTGGCGGTAATGTCCAATCGAACCTCGCACATCGCCGGAAGATCAGCAATGTGTGCATGTTCTATAAGATACAATCCAATCTGCATCACTCCTTGTAAATTTCCTTGCTAAATCGCTTTGTAGCAAGGAGAAACACTCGTCAGGCTTTGGCCCGGCATCTTCTTTGTTTTCAGTCTATCAGATGCCGTACTAGCCAGTTTCAGTGTTGCTTTCTGCCAAGTGTTGTCCATCTTTGGAATTCCTTGGACGAAGAGAATTGTGCATCGAATAGTGTAGATGCCTCCGAAAAGAAAGCTAATAAGATCTTGTGTTCATCATCAGCCATTATCCTGTTATGTTATTATTTGTTATGTTTTTTTCTTGTTTGAATATTTTATGTACAGTATATTTTGGGTTTTTTTAATGTTGTTATATACTGTTTTTAATGTTTTTATTTAATTTTCTTACTCAATTTAGTTTAACTGAATCCATAGATGACTGGAAGCCTTGAGGTTTTTCTTTACCTATCTTTTCCCAGTTTGTTCTTCTGACCCACTTCCTTTTCTTCTTACCATCGTTCCCTTTTCGACGTTGCAGGTGTGCAGGGATCGTTAATGGCAATCTATACTGCTTGTACTCTTCCCGTTCTACCTGTCTAATCTTGTGTAATAATAATAATAATTCACATTAGAATAAATTTAAAAAAATGGTTTAGCCAACCTAACAAACCATGTTCTTAAAAAGATAAAATTATAATTTAGCTGAAAGCTCTAAGAGTTTTAAGTTATATTCGGATGCAGACAAAGTGATAATGATCAAAACTGGGAAATATCAAAGGAAAAAAGTAATTTCTAACGACATTATCAGTGGATTATATTTGGTAGCACTATCGTAGAAATTGAAGATGAATATGAGCACATATAAATTCTGGGGAGCAGAGTTTGTTCTCTGTGCTAAAAATCGGAACATAAAGAGTCGATCCAAGGCTCACAGGAACGCCAAAGGGATCACTCACATTAAGTGACGTGCATTTAACGCTGCTCTTGTATACAATATTCATTTAACTAAGGCTTGTCTTTATGGCGATTTCAAATAATTTTACTGTTAGGATAAGTTAAGTTAGGTTGAAAGAGTCGTAAAAAGCTGTTTTTGAACGAGAAGTTATGAGTGGAACTTTTACACATTTCCAAAGCCTAAGATCAGAATAAGGCATAATTGCACCAAATGAATAGTGAAGAATCCGGCTACGCTGAGATTCGGACTGGAGACCTCACATGTGCGATATGCATATATTAATACTGAGCCATGATGGAATAAAAGAAGACTTAACTGGCTTTCTTAACAAAGTCCTGCTTACAAAATAATAATAGCCATAGATCTTTCGCACTTCTCTCCTTTCACTTTGGGTAATGGGTGACCTTTGAAATAGAAGTAAGTTAGAGTCTAACGAAATCTAAAAATGACATTCAAAATGGTGACCAAAACAACGTAATCAATGTTCCGAAAAATGATATATGAATGTCACTTAGGCAACAGCTGAACTAAGTCAATCAAGATGTATTAAGCTTGCTCGAAGACTGAAATATTCATTAAGTTTGCTGCATGAAATAACCCATATGACCATGGAACAATTGGTTAGTCACTCTGCTGATTTCAAATCTGCCATCAGATTGGCACTGGGTGGCGCCATCTAGTGGCAGAAGCCTCATTTAGCCATTTAGCCATTCAAAGGCACTTATAAGTGTTTTGAACCATGGGAAACAATCAATGCAAGAACCATTTATCATCTTATCACAAAACGTCGCAGGTCATTGGAGGGACTTTCGCTCCTGCTTATGTTTTTTCCTATTTTAATTCATAAAATAAATAGCATTCCTTTTCTCGAGTATTATTGGCTGTTTTCTACAATATGGGCACAAGTTTAGATAATATAGATGTAGTTATGGAAATTTATCGTTACTTACGTGAAAGTGTTAACAAATTTCTGATCAAAGCGAAATTGAATGAAGGCTACCACATAGGAGAGTAGAAACACCACATGCGAAGACATAAAATTATGCCACATCGGATATGATTAGTCTCCCGGTGGAATATCGGTTTGGGTCGACTTCACGGCATCTGTCTTACGCTGTAGAAACCCACGGTTTAGATTCTATGTTAAACCGTTAAATCCGAACGGATATTCCATCTGGCGACTAACCACAACTTATGTGACAGATAATAGAAAACAGCACGTTCAAAAAGATATGAATACGGGTTCTGTAAGCGAACAAAATTCATTGAGGATTTCCTTTCTTTCCCATTATAGTACATAATTTAACTTGGAATCTAAATTGCTGGGTTTCTTCATCGCATGATAGAACATGTAAAGTTGAAATGAACCGATATTCCATCAGGTAAGATGGCTTAACTTCGCTATAGTAGGATGTGCTGTTTTCACTGAGTTGAGCCGTATCCTTCATCCATTTTCAACTTGATCAAAACGATGTTAACACTTTTTATTGACAAATAATGAAGTCTAATTAAATCCTAATTACCTAATATTTAGCCGAGAATTAGAAAATTGATATCATTTTATGAATTAAAATATAAACAAAGTAAATGAGTTCCTCTTTGCCTTTTGAATTTCGTATATTTTAAAATTAACTACCATTTGTTGCAGAAATGAAATACACATCACCCTTGTTGGCTTTATACTTACACTCAAATTAATATTTGAACAATTTCAGTCATATATGAATGTTGCATAGTCGCCTCTTGGTTAATATTAGGGCATTAGGAGATCTCTTGGCAGCTTTAAATAAATAAAAGTATAGAGGGGGAGTCAAAAAGTTCTCAGATAAATGGCATAAAATTTTTATTTGTAATAATACTGTAATCATTTTTCTACATAAGCTCCATTAACATCTATACACTTTCTTAATCTATGAATCCAACGGTAAAGACCATCTTTGTAGAATTCACGGGGTTGTCTCTGGCACCAAGTAATGACCTGCTTTTTTGCTTCATCTAATGATTGAAACCGGGTTCCTTTTAGGTGTCCCTTTAAATTTGGAAACAGAAAAAAGTCAGAGGGTGCTAAATCAGGGCTATAAGGGGGATGAGCAAGAGTTTCCCATCGAAATTCCCGTAGCTGAGATCTCACAGCTTTGGACGAATGTGCAGGGGCATTGTCATGGTGGAACAAGATTTGCTTGTGGAGCTTTCCTCGTCGTTTTTTGGCTATTGAAGTTTTCAGCTTCCTTAAAACTCCTTCGTAATAGCTGGAGGTAACAGTTTTTTGTCCTTCTAAGAAGTCTATTAAAATAATTCCCTCCGAATCCCCAAAAACTGTAGCCATTATCTTCTTAACGGACCTCTCTGTCTTGAACTTGATAGGCCCTGCTGCCCCCCTTGGGTGCCACTCTTTTGATTGATTTTTACTTTCAGGATCAAACTGATACACCCAAGTTTCATCTCCCGTTACGAGGCGCTCAAAAAAACTATCCTCGTTTGCTTCAATCTTGGTCAAAATAGCCAAAGAAAGGTTGGCCCTATGATTCAGCTGGTCTTCTCGCAACGCTTTTGGGACCCAACGTGCTGAAAGCTTGCTCAGGCCAAGATTTTCAGTTAGAATTCCAAATGCTGAGCCATGAGAGATTTCACATGCATTGGCAACTTCATCAATAGTAATACGGCGATCTTTATCCACTAGATTCCTCACAAGCTCGACATTTTCTGGGTTAATGGAGGTGGAGGGTCTCCCTTTACGTGGATCATCTTCAACTTCTTCTCTGCCCCCCTTGAAGCGCTTAATCCAGTCGTAAACTACCGCTCTACATGGCGAAGAGTCACCATAAACCTGTTGTAGAGCGTCAATAATCTTAACAGGCTTCCAATCAAGTTTAGTCAGGAATTTAATGTTCGCTCTTATCTCAAAATTTGCCATTTTATGGGTTTAAAAAAGTAACCTTTTTGAAGCACATCTAATACAAAGAGTCTCGACAAATTGAATGACGAATTTTGTAGGAATTGTTCAGAAAACATGAAAGTCGTGTTTGACCCTGTATTTACTTGTACAAAATCGAACATTTCAATAATCTGGTATTTGTCTGAGAACTTTTTGACTCACCTACGTACATATCTAGTCTTAAAGAAATATAATCAATTATATACCTACAATTTTGTCTTAAGACTTTGTTCTCTCATGATAGTACATTAAAGTGAGAATTTTTGGGTTTTTTTGATGACTAACTAATTAGCTCATGTTCGGCGTTGTAAATATTATTCAAGTTTTTCCAGAGAGTGAATTTTACAGTCTTTTGAAAAGGTAGGGGTCCAAGGTGCTATTGTATAATTTAGACTCACGATGGAAAAAAGCTTTTGAACTAAAATAGTAGGTATATAATTGATGGACTTGACTTGACTTAAAGATATATATTTTTTATTTTCCTAAGAGCCAGAAACTTCCAGATAACCCAATACAAAATACAATCTAAAGTGCAATAACAATGAAAAGTTTTATGTCAGCAACATTACAAAATCTAACATGGAACAAATGTTTATGTTCGCATATCAAAAACAAGAATTTATATTCTCTTGTATTGCCTTTGTGCATCAGAGCCTTCAAAATGTTATCGCATTTTGTAGTAACTTCCAATTCTCCCTTACTCATCTTTATTTGTTGGATTTTTTGATGGATGTGCTTTTTTTTAAATCTGTACCCAAATTTCTTGTTGTTTTCAAGTCTGTTTTTTTCAAATTTACCAAATATTTTTTTTCCAGTTTCATTGAGCTTAACAAATAAACGTTACCATTGACATCAAATCAACCCCATAAAATTATGCTTGATTTACTGTATATGATGGTTGTTTGGTCTTTTTTAGATGAAGGGTATCATCAGCTTTCACCTAAGCTTCTCTTCAGCATTTATGACCAAATAGTTCTTTTAGTTCTTTTTTGCGTTTCTTCCGATTACTTAGTGTCACAAAGATCTAGCTTGTATCTTTCACATCGTGGACAAGATCCCCTTCACGGATAATGAATGCAATAAAAAATCAGAATTAAAATCGCTGGAGAGCCCGAAAATAGTAGGAACGGTTCGACTTTGGAGAGGTTGGGTGTTTTTTGACACTAACCACCATTCGTAGAACCATTCGTAGTTTAGCGTAAGGAGTATGTAGAAATGAAAACCACCCAAATGTGGCACTGGTAAATCACCTCGGTATAGGTGTATACATATGTGATATTAGTACTCTATCAGAAGTTTGAGGAATAGAATAGAGAGTGGCATGCTATATTGAGGGGAAGGAATGGGAATCATAGAGTTGTTGAGATTATTTATATGTGATAATGAGTATGCAACTAATAACCATCACGGGATTATATTTCATCGTATCCGCCAATGGGCTCAGCTCGTGACGCTGCTCGAATCTTTGTGCCAGCGTATTCTGGAATCGAATCCGAGCCTAAACCTTAGAAATATAACTTCGTATTCAATAGGATAGCAATAGCATTCTCATGATATTTTTTTCCAAATATTTAGCACGTTGAACGTAGCACTTTTATGACGTTGAACGTACCTATTTGCAAACACGAGCCTTGCGGCAACGTGATATTTACAAAAATATAACTTCTTTCTATCCCAATATCCGAGGTTGTAATTTTGGTGTGTAACGCTTCATTTGTTGTCTTAAACATTAACTTCAATTACCAATTTTGATTTCAATATTCGCTTCGTAATGGGGTATTGAGAAACTTTCATCCCCTTACTGTATATTGAAATATTTATTTTTAATGGTGTAGGGAAACTTATGCCATTTACGATACTTTACCATATTTCTATCGTAATTGTATGTGGTTTAAATTTAACCCCCTACCATTGCCATATATTTGCTTCTTAATGGTTTGTAGGTTAACTTTAATCCCATTATCATGTTATTTTTGCTTCTTAATGGTATGCTGGTCAACGTTTTCTCTCTTTTCTTGCCGTATTTTTCTCAACATATTACTAATTGATATAATTATAGGATTTATATCTGTCACCAATAGTTAAAATCTATTTCATGGTTACGATAATTTAAATACTTCAATATAATAGAAGCCATACTTACTGGTCTTATATCTTTCCGATGTTTATAGATGAGTTGATTGAAATTGCCGGTTTCACCTATATAAGATATCTGATAATTCACACATAGGCTAATACAGTATACACTCTTGACACTTTATTGTGTTGTTTTCTCTTGGAAAAGTATTTACTAATTGTATGAATATATTTAAACGCTATGTTAATATTAATATTGGATGAAATATTCTTTCATTTTGAAGGGTGAGAAGCAGAAAGTAAGGTGAGGAAATAAGGCTATTAATGTAATTAGTATCATTATAGTATATAAAATACAATTAGCTGTAGAATGGCAGATTTCAATAAGCCAAAGAGGAATAAATCAATCCAATAAAGGTAGAGCTAATAAAATTAATTTCATCCTGAAGAAAGCATAGCCAAATTTACCCGTTCCTTAATCTGAGCTTTGCATCTTTTATGACTATCTTGACCCTTGCCAAAGCCCCATCTTACCTTCAATATAATGCATTTGTGACCCGCTCTGTTCATCAATCCGCGAAAAATCAATAACTCTGCGAGTAGTAAACAACTATTTCAAAACTTTTTATTTCTATTTTTCAAAACAGTTTTGAAAATAGATGGAAAATTGAAGAACCTATCTCGTTTTGGACTCGATATCAATATACTACTAGAAAAAGAAACTTTATATATGAATGAATCCTAGATTTGAAACTGGAGCTAAACTCAAAACAAATGGGATAGTCAAAAGACCAAGGGACATCAGATTAAAAACATTCAATTCTCAAGAAAAGAGCAATAGCGCTTAAGGATAAAAAATCGAAAAATCTTGATCGGGACTCAAACCAGGGTCTCAAAATAGCTGATTGGCTACTCTACTCCTAACCTGGCAAGTACGATAATACGACCAAAATACTAGAATCCGCCAATCAAACTCACTATCTCCAGTGTGCTCGAGGATTCGTCCAAATGATTTTGTATACATTAATCACCAAACGCTTCACATTTCAAAAGCTCACTCTTCATACCACATAGAAGTAAAAGACCTGGATTCGACGCTTATCCATGTTTTTTGGATATTGCTCATAAAGCATTATTCCTATATTTTCAAGTATGCGTGGCATTTAATGTGCTGTCTCTTGCTCTCCTTGCTTTAGGGTATCTTCCTACATCTAATTTTATTGCCTTTCATCTCCGCTTTCCAGTCTGGCGCGCTCATTAACATCTGATGTTCTATTTCTTGTACTCTGTCGAAATATCAACTGCAACAACATGGTTTTTGTATTTTCCATAGTTCTTCAAAAGGAGTTTTGAAAAAATAGAAATAAGAGGTATCGTGGTAGTCAATTATTACTAGAAGATCTGTCGCTACATAATTTATGTGGCTATGAATAGTAAAGAAAAGGGAAATATAATGTTATGCAGAGTAACTATACTCCAATTAACCAAATAGAGAGAGGTATAAAGAGAGAGAGAGAAAGGAAGGCGAAATGGGGAAGAAGAGAAAGAGAGAGAGAGAAAGGATGGGGAAAGGGGGAAGAAGAGAAAGAGAGAGAGTAGTGAGAGAGGGGAGGGGGAGAGAAGGAGAGAAAGGGGTAGAGTGCGAGAGTGGAGGAGGAGGAGTGAGTGAGAGAGAGAAAGGAGGGAGGGAGGGGAGAGGGTGAGAGGGATAGAAGGCGAGAGGGAGAGAAAGTGGGATAGGGGAAGAGTAGAAGAGTAGGAGTAAGAGAGAGACAGCAAAAGAGGAAGAGTGCTTAGGAAAACGCCTTCACATTCAATAAATGCCAAAATTTCTTTTGTCTGCTGAATTCTTTCCTGTCTTAATATTGATCAAGGCTCCATTTTTTGGAAGGTGTTCAGGTAAACAAAATCTGATATCCTCGCGCGAACATCAAAGGATGTCCTAATAAATGGATAGAGTGGAAATTTCATGCAGGTTGGAATATGAGAAAAGATAATAGCGGGAAATTGCTTGCCCAGAAACAAAATTAGGTTACTGGTACATTCGATATTTTGAGATGAGAAGTGCCGGGAAATTCACTATTTTCTAGTTAATTTTGGAAACTATTTTATTTTTTAAATGGAAATAAATTTAGTATGGCGATAAAGGTAACGTAATTCTTTCCTTGAACACCTTACAGATATATTTTGTGAGGATTTACAGGTTAAACCTTAACAGTTTTATTTTATATGAAGCTTTTCACAATAAATAATAATATTCTAAAATTACGTCCTTTAGTCAATAGTGAATTTCTCAATAAACATGGACGATATCAGCCCTTCAGTTCGCATTAGTAACTGAATAATGCATATAGAACAGACCTTACTATCTTTTCTTGCCTCCTAAGAGGTCACAAAACCTAACTAATTTAATCTCATTAATACTTTTCAATTTAATTAATTAGCGCTGCAACTCGACAGGAGCCAACAGTGAAGGGAAACAACGTAAAGTTAAATAGATTTGCATAAATGACTTGGAACTTAAATTGCCTAGTGAATAAATCCCGTATTTCCTTTGTTCCTTACATACTTAGAAAAACGTATTAAAAATTTATTCAACTTAAAATATAAAGATTTTTTTAGGGCCTCATAAGTTACATAACCAGTTGCTACCATATTTGGCGTAATCTGAGAATAAAGAGACACATTTCTACAGTAAAATACCCCTCTGCTACAGAAAATGAAGGTATTCATCTCATGTATATATATTTAAAAAGTAATGGTCAAACTATATTATGATATTCAGAAAATCAACCAGATTATATAAAAAGTGAAATCTAAATATAGCACTCCTTGGAATACCGTGAAATACGCACGATTGTCTTCTTTTTCCTTCATTCGATTCTATTTAGGCGTTGTTTCGATTTAATTGCCAAAGGAGTTCATTGAAATTCTGAAAGTTCAAAGTAAATCTATTTCTGTTTCTTCTTTTCTCTTTGAATTAAAAAAGACCATTCATAGGATGCCTTCAAAAGCACCGTTTCTCAATTTTCTCTTAATCAAAGAGTTGAAATTTCAAAAGGCAGCAGCTCGTTAGCAATTAGATATGCTCACGAATGAATATCTCCATTTGTTAATTGAAAAACAGAATAAAATAATGTATTAGATGTATTAAAAATGGAAATTTATATTTTAATTTCTCATTATTTTATGTAATTTTTATTATCTGAATGTTAATATCTTCAAATCATGAACTTTATTTCTTTTTAAATTTAAACGAAAGTTTGTATTTAATACTTTACTCTCGAAATAATAGAAGGGATCAATAAGTGGTTGTTATTTCCGTTGTGCGCGGAGGGATTATAATGTCATCTTATTTTTCAGTTTTTTGGTGGCTTATATAATGAGAGAAGTATACAAAATGATGAGGAAAAAAGATGTAAATATTAGAAGTCTATGTGAGTGTTATTAGGCTGGTTTGCATCTATAATTGTTGTAGAATATGACTATCTTGCAAGCTTATATATTGACATAGAGGAAAAGGTATCATAATCCTTGTGAAGGGGATCTAAGAATTAAGTTTGGTGGATTTTGAATGAAATACTTCCATATCATCTATAAAGTATAGAGAAATTTTCTAGGAAAGTAGCAAAAATTAGCAAATAAAGTGCAAGAAGAAAGATCTAAAGTGAAAGAGTTTCATAAGTATATTTAAAAATGTGAAAAAATCCTAGAATGAAAAACTAAGATATGAAGAAAATATTAGAAGTAAAAGAAGGAAAAGAAATAGTGGATAAAGATGGGGAAATTTTGAGGTGTCGCCTGAAAGGAGATTGAGGGCACCCGCAAAATAACCGAAGATAAACTGAGTATTTTTTCTTAAAAAAAAATGTTTAGAACTAATTGCGAAAAAATCCTTGCCAAAGTGAAGATGAAACTAAGAACACTGAAATCGAAGGGAAGCCCACTGCCTCAGGGTAATTAGTTTGATCTTCACCTCTGCACCGGTTTTTTCACAATTAGTTAAAAAAGAATTTCTGAAGAAAAGAATAATCCATCTATCTTCTGTTTCTTTGCAAGAGTACTCATTCAATATATATATATATATATATATATATATATATATATATATATATATATATATATGATATTGTGCGCGCTGTGTCATAATAATGGCTGACATGTTGCCTGAAACTGAAAGAGTAAGTGTCTTTCAGTAGTTTATAAAATTGGGCTACTATTCGTATTTCTAACATACTTTTGCATTGATCCGTGCTAATATATTTGAAGTGAGATGATAATGAATATGATAATGCTATTAGTTATATTGTTAATTTTGATAAATGCATATTTATTCAATACACATGCATGAAACATAAGCAATTATATGTAATCAACATTATAATTAAACTGAACCTCCTGCAAAATGAACGATAAAATGTTGCTATGTCGTGGCCAAGCTGGCCTCTAGATAGACTTAATACTTGATACAGAATTTTGTCTGCTGTCAAACAACCGATCAGTCCTAAGAGCGCCTTGATAGAGCTGCTACATTCTGACATTCAGCCCTAGTGTATGTATTCATAGCCTTGTGCGTTAGTTATCTATCTTTCTCTTCCTACTGCTATTTTACCAACCGTTATGCATCAATATATTCAGCCGGGAGACTCTTGGTATAATAACCAATTAAGATCATTCATCCTTGGTCGACTCTGACCGACGGTGGCCCTTGTTATAGAACAATATGTGGCAAATATCCTCCTAAATACTTTTCCCTCTTTGTGTTATCTTCAAAATAGTCCAAATAGCATATAAAATCGGATTAGGACTCTGAGACTTAACTACGATTTTGTGAGGGGATAGTTTTGTGTCCACCTCCAAGATGCCACCATAGATGGCTAGACGTACTGTGCGCTGGTTTTAGCTGTGCTACACTTTATTCTAAGCCAAAAGAGTTGCTCAAATTCCAACGTTAATTTACGCTTTAAATTGAGGTAATGGATGTGATTTTCACGCTCCTGAATTTACCTGACGGTGATCAAAAGTACAAATCTTTGAATTTTTAAAATTGTAAACCATTAATAGCTGTCAGAACAAAACCTGGTGGCATAAATTAAAGAAGAGCATAACCTTGACCATGCAGGCAACAATAACCTATCTCTTACCCACCCCTTTCGGGACACCACTGGAGCTGACTGACTTACTTACTGGAAAACTTTGTCAGAATTATTTATGAATATTCAGCCCCCAATTAACTTACTTCCTGGAGTTGTTGTGTGAAGTCAAATTGATTTGAAATTTGACCTTAATGACGGACTCTATCATGACTTACAACTATGTTTAGAGTTATGATCTCTTCCTACAACTCAGAGCTTAGCTTAGTGAAATTGAGTAGAGTTGTGCAATGCTCTTGTTGATTCAAGTTGCCTTCTTCTGGAAATCTAAAGAAAGGAATAGTGTAGGAACTGTGCTTCTTATCTCATCCTATATCTCACACATCATCTCACTCTTAACAGTTTACAAGTGCCTCGATGTAGGCCTCTTCTAAAACTTAAATATAATAGTATCACCAAAATTTAGCCAGAGCGCTTAGAGATAAAATGCGCTTTGTCTTGCCATTCTCAAAGGATAAAATTAGTTCAACCATTCATTCTTTGCTGTCCTAAGCTACAAATAAGTGGATTTATTTCTCTTTTAAACGAATTAACCATTATTTTTGGCTGATTGGAGTACTTTTGTCAGTGTAAAAATCGATGTTACATATTCTAATTATGATAACCATACAAATACTACGTAATTATTTAAAAAAAGAAGAATTTCTGTCTATATCATATTTTTTCTTATTACTTTACTCTTCTCGTAATTTTATCCAATGAAAAGAGAAATTCTTCCTTACACATTCAATTAACATAAATTTTATTAAAAGGATTCATTCACCTTCTCATTTCCACAGAATCACAACCACTTTCGTATTGGAACTCACCAGCTGTTCTCACTTTTCCGTGTTCCTAATACTTTTCCCTCCTGAATTAATCCCGTCTGGTCATGAACATAAAACGAAAGAAAATAGGAGCCTTTTTAAGAGTCGTTATGTGACAATCTAACAAATGGAAGGGCAAACCTGTACCTTCTAAATAAAATATGATCACTGGTCGGCTGGAGAGAAAAGGGCTCATATTCCTTAATGGTTTCTCCATATTTTGAGGCAAAATAAATTAAGGCATATACATACATCGTTAAAATTCAACAATATTTTATTCCAAGTTTAAGTTTTCACCACTTGAGCAAACATTTTAGTTGAAATACAAATTTTCTTCTTTTCTGAGTTTTATTTCATTCATATAGCATCTACAGGTCAAGTTTGTCCGTGGAAAATTTAGATTTTACTTTTTCAGTTAAGAAATTGTAGTATGCACTTTGTGTATCGTTCAACATTAACCTTTCATAAAAAGCAATATTTAAAGTGTATAAAAGTATAGTTAAATGCATAGTGAAGTGCCTTAAAGATTGTTGCTTTATCGCTTTTTCTTTATTCTCAATTTATTTTACATGCTTGTTCTTTATTCTCAATTTATTTTACATAGGTAATGAAATATATAGAATAGTTATAAAACCTTGATATTTACTCCGAAACATATATACGAGTATATAGATGAATTATGATAAATGACAGAAAGGGCAAGAACTACTAACTTTAAAATGTAAAAGAAGGCCTGGCAAACTAAGAGACATTCGAAATTGTAAAGAAGTGTATTACTATGCATTTACACTTTATTAATATTCTAAGGTACAGGAATCAGTGGAAAATAAAATAAAATAATTCAATACAAATGTGGCGATATATATTTCTACATATCAATGGTCCAAGTGCACTAATTTCCTTCATGTTAATGTTATTGAATCAACGACGGCTAACTCATTGAAAGAAAGAAATGATAAATAATGGAAAAAATCCCATAGTAATATACTTAGGTGAAATTTCTAAAAAAAAAGAATTTGCCTAATGACATATGACTTATGGATAACCCAAATAATTTACTGTACAACCCGCGTTCTACACTTTAGCCAATCATTCCACTTTCCCAAAATCTCATTTTAAGAATATTACTTTCATTATTTAAAATAGCTGTTAAATATCTCATCAGTCAAATGTTAATATGTAACTGTAAATTCGGGGCAACAAAAAGCTTGTTTTCATGAGCAAATGTCTAAGGAATCTAAGGCTAGGCTTAGTTCTCATAACTGATAATGACGAACAACAGAATCTGCAGCGAAGAGAGAAAATTTCCTCGTATTAGTTAAACATTTTGCTAGCATTTAGGCAACGGAGGGAGATGGGACAAACAGAAATTCCTCCGAGCCTTCACCATTATCAAGCTATTCCTATCCCAAATCTTTTCTAGGCGATTAAAATAGTTGATTCTCTAAGCGGGAAATTTACTTTAAATAAATCGGTGGCTAAACTATAGCGAAATGAAAAGGCAGGCGTCGACGACGGGCGATCCTTCGTGACGGCGTGTTTGAGCCAACTCAAACCAAAAAAATAACAAAAAGGCTAAATTAATTTCAATTTGAGTAAAAATACAATCACCAAAATATACCTTGATTTATATACAAATGAAACTCAAGGGCGCTACTCGAATACCGAAACTAGTTCCCAGACAATCGTGGGTAAAGATGCTCTTGTGCGGCTCTGAATACGATCTCAAGTTAAGTTATCGCAAGAAACTCGACTCAACGTTAGGCTACGCCAACTTCCTTGAATTCCATTGAAAGGTTGGCGTTGCAGCACTGAATCCGCTGCAGCTCGGCTCTCTCAAGTGGTGTGCCTCAAGCTCTCATGATGACGGCGATGGCAGTTGTTTGATGAAATACAGGAAGTTCCATGGAGGTTGAAAAATAGTGGAGGACCCTTTCGACCTTAGCAGGAGTCCTAAGAGCGAACTTTAACAATTGTATTTTGAAAGATACAGCTTTCTTCTCCTGCAGAATCTTCATTTAAAAAGTAGCTTCACCAAAAACACAAGGTTTTATTCATCGTAAGCTAATAAAAGAACGGGTTAGTACTAGCAATGCTCATATGGAGAGAGAGGCATCGCAAATTAAACTCTTGCGGAGTAAAAAGAGAACAACTTGCTCTTGTCGAGGTCTGAGCAGAACTTCCGAAGTTAACGCAACCTGTACGCTCGTCTAGTAATGTAGTAAATTAAAATTCTAAGGTTTGCCCGCGCAAGCACATCGCTCCAAAATCCCAAGAAAGGATCTTTGTGAGTTACTTATAGAAATTAATTAAATACGAAATAAATCAAGACAACTTTATTATGCATTTTACTCATCAATAAATATTGACAATATATCTAATATATTGTACAGCATTTATTGCACTCATATCAAAGGAACAATTAAAAAAAAGGTGAAAAGATAAGTTAAACGAAAGATCCAAGTAGATAAAACAAAACTGGGAAAAAATAATATAACCCAATCGAATATTTTATGAGATTTGTAGTGCAATTTTCAACATTTTTTATTACGAAAAAGAAGGAAAATAAATCTTAAACCTTTCACATAATTTTAAGGAAAAATGGAAATTAGATTAAAAAAATATATAGATAAATGAGAGCCAATTTCGAGATAGATCAATATCTGAGCTGGTGAAAAGAAGGAACGTTTTTCACTTCGCTAAGAAATGAATAAAGGAGTACTCCAGTCGTTGAACGAGGTTGTATAATGAACTGATAGATGCATGCCCATGTCTATCGTCTATCTACTGGAACTCTGGCCTTGGGTACGAGCAAGGCCGGGTAAAGATGATGCGTCGCGTTCGAAGTTGGAAACCGTTGGGAGCCGAAGCAGGGTGTACGATACTATACGTGGCTGCTAACCAAGACGGGGCTGTATGGTACCAGTTTCTCAAAGCTTTTCTCGAATATTTATACAGCCTCGGCGAAAGCGGGTTACAGAAGGCGTCCAAGAGTGGGAAGGGGACCTCATTAGACTTGGTACGCCAGGGGCAAAGGATAGTCTTGGCGGTCTCACTGCTTTGCGCAAAGGTCCTTGGCGCTGTGGGTCTGGCGTCGGTCAGACGATGAGATGGGAAGATAAAGAGAACCTGGTGGTTGTCTGGACGTGCAGGTGCATCTTTCAGGCGCCACAAGTAGACGTTGGATTCTAGGGGGGGAGGGAACTTTCTCTCTCTGACATTTCCTTCTCTCCCAAGATGCAGCTTCCGAAGAAAGTGCCCTTAGACTAATATAGGGTAAATACACGGCTAAATTATAAAAGGGATAGTACTTGGTACTCTAAACAAAAATAAGTCAAATAAAGGGGACTCGGGAAATGTTCGGTATTCCCATTACCGAACACATCAAGAGAAAAAATAAATAACAACATTAGTAATACAATAAGACAGACAGAATTGTTTTTAATAGCCTGGGTCATAATACTCTTGATAACCAGAAGCTTATATACAAGGATATTAAAAAAAATAAAGGTCCCACAATACAAAAATGGTACATACATACGAACAGGATAACTCATCCAAAATATATAAACAATAATAAAAAAAATAATAGCACATATTTTTATAAGGCATTACAGAAAAATACAAAAGTTATTCAGGAATATATACAAAAGTGATCTATTTAACGTTAAAATTAATGGGAAATTACTCTGGAGACAAATCCAGAGGATTTCTGCTTAAGCTGTCCGCCAGGCAATTTTCTGAACTATTTATATATACAATTTTAGATTGGAATTCTTGGAGAGAGAGACTCCACTTCATGAGGCGCCCATTACTGTTCTTAACGTTCCGTGTGTAGGATAAGGGTTTATTGTCAGTCTCGATAATGAATTCTTTACCTACGAGAAACACTTTGAACTTTTGTATGCTCCAAACGAAGGCAAGAGCCCATCGCTCGATTACAACACATTTTGCGCGGGGAAGGGGTTTACAGCTGGCAAACGCGATGGTCACTATACTGGACGAGAACACAATCTATGTCATCGTTACTCGCGTTAGTCCGTATGACAAAAGGTTTAACGGGATCGGTTAAGCGGAGGATCGGTGCGGAAGGTAACTTCTCTCTAAGCTGGTCAAAGCTAGCGATCGAACGGGGTGTCCAGACGGGGCACTCGGTGGCCTTTTTCTTAAGGAGGTCACAGAGGGGTGCGAAGATGGAGGCAAAGTTCATAAAAAATGTCGATAGAAGGAGGTGGACCCTATGAAGGACCCCAGCTGCCTTTTTGTTGCAGCCAGGGGCCTTTCGACAAGGGCCTGATTTTTGTCAGCCTGGGGAGCAAAGGAATCGTTCCTTACGTGGAAACCCAAATATACAATAGTGCCAAAGGGAAAGTGACACTTTTTGGGGCCAATCGTGAGGTGGTGTTCCTGGAGTCGGCACAGGAGGGTACGAAGGGCTACTAAATGGTGGTTCCATTCCTGGGGCACCACGTAAATGTTGAAGTAAAAGGTAACGTGCGGTAACCCATCCAATATTCGCATCATCATTTGGTTATAATTGCTACTTGCGGCCACCAACCCGAAAGGGAGTCGCCGGAATTACATTAAGCTCTTGTCGGGGAAGAAGGTCGTGTATTTCTTTACCTCTTTCTTTAATGGAATCTGGTTAGGCCTTATACAGATCTAATTCGCTAATGAATTTGGCTACCTCCAATATGCGCAAATTCGGATCGACGAGGAGGATCGGTTCGGCGTCGAACATAGTGACGGTGTTTAAGTTCCGGAAGTCGATGCACATCCGGTAAGAATTGTCTGCCTTCTTCAAAATGACGACCGTAGAACAATACTCCGACTCCGAGAGCTCTATAATACCCATCTTGAACGATTTTCTTAAGTGAAGGGGCGGAGGGGCAGTAAGGCTTCGAATGGGGAGGTTTCTGGGTGGTGAACCGAATAATAGTGCTATTCTAGTCGTAGTTGTTCGGCATATAGTTGCTTGAGGATGGACTTGAGGGAGCCTTTGAGCCTCTCACCTACTCCGTTACCAGCTGGGTGAAAACATGATGTTAAAAATGAGTTTTATCTTCTGTAGCTTGCCCATGCAGTCCTTAGGTTGTCAAGTGAATTGGCTGTCATGATCTGACAGGATTTCCTTAGAAAATCCAACGCGGGAGAAGATGGAGATTAGTGCTTCCGCGCAGAAGATACTGTCTATATTCTTCACTGACACGGCCTCTGGGAACCGGGTGGCAAAATCCACTACAGTTACCACGTGACTGTGACCTTCACTCGACGATGGGGTGTAGAGAACCGATAAGCTAAATTGCGACACGGGAAAACATATCTGAGATTAGGAGTCCTCTCTGCAATGGTGCGAGATTAACTCGTCCTTTGACAGCAGTCTTTTGGTAAATGTCGCAATACCTGCAGTAGCGAAGGATTTCTTCATGGGCACCTGGCCAATAGAAATATTGGAAGATCTTCTGGTTGGTCTTCGTGTGGCTACAATGGCCTGAAAATAGATTGTAATGGGCAATGGTTAAAATGTCACCAACATGAAAACGTGAGACCAACAATACTCGCGTCGGGGGTTTACCGTTTTCTGGGCACGCACGGTAAAGTAAGATGTCCGTAACTTGGTAAGAGATCACCTTTTCTCCTTGGTTAGCTTCTTGCTCTTTTGACTGGGCTTTAGCCTACAGGGGTCGAAGGACAGCGCACATTTTTTAGTTCCTTGCGAAGTCTTCAGTCATGACTTCCTTGAATTCTGAAGAACGTGAGGTTTCTTAGGGAGGGGGCATCTTCGAATCTTTTGCCACTTGCCAACGGATAACCACGGTTTGGGCCACGGAGTTGGGGAAGAACCGTGCGCACTGGCCAATGAGGACGGAGCAAAATTCAATAGGGCCTGCTACTACCTCTGCCAATCCAGTGAAGTACGTACAATCGCTGTAGCACTTTACGATAAGGAACCGATTGGTGCGCCCCAAGTAGTCGTGCACAACGGCTAATTTCTTATGGTCCAAGGATACTGGGGAAATAAGCTTGTTCGATACAACTATGCAGGTTTACCCGGTATCTCTCACAAGAGTGGAGACGCGGCAGCCATTAATCGTTCCGGATTTGAACTTAAGACCTCCAGGGATATTCTTATCAAACAAGAAGTTTACCTGGTGGTCACCGGTAATTGAGGTGCCCGGGTGAGGAGAAGATTCCGATGGTGGCGCAGACGTGGCGCAAATCTGGTGAACCTAGTGAGTTATTCCTGAACTAAGAGTTCTGAGGGCAGTTCGTTTTCACGTCACCCTCCACACCACAGAAAAAACAAATGATGGGTCTCTTGGGAAAGATGACATAGGGGAGCCTAAGAGATCGGTTTTACATCCCGGTGTTCAGACGAAAAGAGGGGCTTCAGCTTCGACGGCCCAGTTATCTTGGCAAACTTATTTTCATTTTCCGGGAAAAATTTACCTTTGTTTGGATTAGGTTTTGGGGAAAGGGGGGCTGTTTTCTCCCCATCTATCGGATAAAGGGTGTGGCTTGCTGAATAAATGTCGGCCTCTTATTTGCACTCCTTGAATGTGAGGCACCACCAGTCTTTTACTAAAGATCTGATTTCAGCCGGAAGTGCAGCCAACAACTGGAACTCAGGAAGAAATCAACGAGGGCATCGTAGTCATGCAGCATTTTAGAAGCATCGAGCCAAAATTTGAGGTGACGCTGGAGGTTGTATCCAAACTTACGGTATGTTTGGCCTGTATAAATGCGGGAATCTCTGAATTTGGATCGGTCAGTGTCTGGGGTCATGTAATATGCCGCCAGTAACTCCGATTTTAAGGTCGAATAATCGATTGTTGCCTCCGAGGGGAGTGATATGAATATATGTCGGAGTTGTAAATTTAGCAAGGGCAACAATTGCGCCACTCCATCTTTCCCTGATTTCCCAATGGTTGATTGAGAAGATTTTCTTGAACTGGATTAAGAAGGCTCCGAAATCCTTGCCTTCCTCGAAAAGCGAATGCTTAACAGACGCGGTAGGGGAGCTTAGGACCTCGAGTTGATGGACAGAGGCTCGTTCCTGGTCCTACTTACTACAAGTTTATGAAGCCGGATTCTTTCCCTCTCTTTTCGCTCCTTTTCTTCTTTTTCAGTTTTTTTCTTCTCGTTCTTCTCTTTCTCTTCTTTCTTCTCGTTCCTTTTCTTTCTCTTTCTCCCTTCTCTTTATTTTTCTCCTCCCTTCTATTCTCTTTCTTCTTGTCTTCTCTCATCTCTTTCGTTCTCTCCTCCTCTTGGATATACGTTAAGAGGTCCTTGCCGCTGAGCACAAGTGACTCTTATTGAAACTTGAACGTGTTAAATAATGAAGACATTACATCGCGTTCGACCAGCTTTCAAGAAAAGCCCCCCAAAAAGGGAAAATTTTTGATGCACAGGGGAAGTGCTGGTAGGCCTTGGCGGACTTACGATTCTTCACTTAAGAAAACAAAACAAACACAGCGATAATTATTTCGCACGACGCGAAATCATAATTGTACTTGAAATATTCACTCCGAAATTTAGCGAGGGCCTGTGTGTTGCCCAATACGCACGAAGAAAACGACAACACAATACCAAAAAAAGAAAAAAAAAAAGATTAACCCCTTTACAATAATGTCGACGTTTTATGAGGCTTGAAAAGGGTTAAAGTTTAACATGATCACAAAATTCAATACAAAATATGCAGACAGAAGGGAAAAATGAAAAATGGGTAAATTCTTTTTTACAATTTCAAAAACGAAAACCTTTAATCTACAAGAATAACATCCAATAGAATCTGTCACAGGTCTAAAAGAAATGAGATCAGATACTGCATATGACCCTAAAAACCTGACACCAAAATATAATATAGATCTCGTAGGGTGACCGTGACTAGGGCACGCCAGAGAATCGGGATACAGATCCCAGTACGATGAGTAAATAAACAAAGTCGAGTGCAGTTGACGTAAATAATCGATTCTTGTGAGGCTAAGCAGGGTGTACAAGACTGTACGTGGCTGTATAGTACTGATTTCTCAAAGCTTTTCTCGAAGTATTTATACTGCTTCGGAAAAAGTGGGTTGCGGGGGCCCCCAAAGGTGGACGGGGACCTCATTAGACTTGGCGCGCCAGGGGGGTTGTGGAGGATAGTCAAGTTTGTCTCACAGCTTTGCGCAACGGTCCTTGGCGCCGTAAGTCTGACGTCCGCCAGACGACGAGACAGGAAGATAAATACAACCCAACCCAGGTCAGCCAACCACGCAAAGTATCGGTGCTCCCTTGGGGCTGTCTGGCCATGCAGTGCATCTTTCATTAAATTGATAAGATAAAAGCATCGTGCCAAACAATACTGAAAGCATATCCAATAAACTCACTTTCCCTTTGACTCTATGGCTATGCAAGAGATTATTTTCTAGAAAAAATTATAAAAATTTAAATTTGTCTCACTTCTCATATTTACGAGATATTTCAGAATCACCTCGGACCACTAAAGTGATCCTCTATCAAATCCTTATTAGAATACTGATTCACATTTTCCATTCGACCTAACCTAATCTATGAGTTCCTAAGCCACAAAGCTTAGTAGAACAGATTCATGTTGAGAAGGTGAAAAGGGATAAATGGCTGGAAGCTATAGATCAAAAAAATCTTTTGTCCCATTGCTCATTTCCGTGAAAGTTCCCTTTCTATTGTAATGTATTGTTATACGGTCTGCAATACAGGTTTCTGCATCTTTCTATCTTTAATTGAAAGGTTTTTGAAAGGTGGAAATTAAAAAAGGATGAAAGTCCTGTGGTGGTTGTTACCACCCGCAGAACTTTTATTTGCTATATATTGAGCCTTTAAATTGTGAGCGGATAAGAAGATATGGCATAACAATCCTTGGATATTTCTAGTCTAGAGAGATACTGTGTTTGATAGGGAAACGCTTTGGGTGGAATTGAGTCACCGAGCCTGGAAGCTTGGAAGTAGAGCATCTGACCAGCAATCAGCAGAACCGTGTTTAAATTCCAGCCTTGAATATTCACCTTTTTGGCGTAACCTTATTTTTTTTCTTCTCAGTATAGATTGCTTTCATTGTACCGTCCTTTACTCTCTTTGATCCTTGTGTCCTTTCAATGTTTCTTTTTCTTGCTTTCGTGTCTCATTGCTCATTTCCGTCCAATTTCTCGTTCTCTTGTACTATATCTATCTCTCTATATATATCTATATATATATATATATATATATATATTTATTTATATATAAGGCGTGGTATGACTGGGTGTACATGGTTATAAGCACACTGGTCTACTGGCCTACCGAAAATAAGACTCCACCTGGGGATGGTTTAAAGAGTGATTTAAATACACAGTTGCTAGGCCAAGGAATATTTAAACACAGCTATGAAAATATACTCTAATTGGACTAAACATTAAATATAAATATAGGGCAAATTAAATGGCAATGCAATTAAATATTTACTGATCACTGCTAAGAAGATTAACACTATCAATTAAGTTTGAATGAGGGATAATGCAATTTCGAGATCAAAGATGATGCTTGAGTTTTGACACGGTAAATGTAGGAGGAGAGTGACGAAGCGGGGGTTAAATTCTTTTTACTTTGATTTGCGGCGAGTAGGACCAGGTAGGTAAGTTTGATCTTCAACGTATGGGCATCTCCCGGGACGCTCAATTCATCTTCGGGAAACTGAAGTTGGGGGCATCTTATCTTTAAGAGGCAAACGGTGCTTCGGAGGTGGCTTTTCCATCCTGAAAATCCGAAGACGAGGTAAGAAGAGTTGAAGCGTGCCTAATTATCTCCACGAACAACACTGAGTGACGACTAGCTCTTCCTTAGCTCTTCGACAATCACTTAATTATTCTCTGTACGAGAATGTAGTCGATTCCCTCTTGACTAACAAAGACGTTACGTCTAACTTACTGGACGGCAGCTTCAGACACAATCTGCATGTGAACTTTGAAGTCGCGAATATATACTCCGAAATTATCTAGACGGGGAGAGAGATTCATCACCAACAGACTTCCCTTATTGCCTTTGATCGCGATAAGGGTACATTCTAAAATGTCGAATCGACCATACTATAGATAATGCCTCGCGTTCAATAATGTTGTAAGCCTTCTGGCGGACAGACAGCTTTTTTTCTCGCATAGGAAACGGAATATCCACTACCATCGTTTTCATACTGCATGAGGGCACCACCTATACCATCAAGAGAGGCATCAGTACGAATCCCAAACCTTTTGTTCGGATTCGAGAGTCTGGTTAAAGCTAGACACCGCGGGGAAGTCCAACTGACAAAATCAGGTCGCGTTTACTTTAACATATCATTAAGGGGTGACGCTATATTGGCGAAATCGGGAACGAAGCGCCTGTAAAATGAAGCAGAACTGAGATATGACAGCAGCTGAATCTACGTTCGGGGAAGCGGCCTTTTAGCTATGGTTTTAACTTTCTTTTTGTAGGAGAGAATCTGGTTCTTTCCCATTTTAAAACCAAGATATTTAATCGTATCATATGCGAAATAGAGTAGGCCGTCTACAATTCGACGCATCATTTGATTGTAGTTTCCATACGCACTTACCATACCAAAGGAAAGATGGGTAAATTGTATTAAGCCTTTCTTGGTACCAAAAGCTGTAAAGCGATTAGAAGATTCAGAAAGCGGAATCTGATGTTAGGCTTTACAAAGTTCAATTGCGGAGATGAATTTTGCATCTGCGAAAAGATGTAGGTTTGGATGAATCAAAAGTATTGGCTCGGCGTCGAATTGAGTGACTGAATTTAATTTGTGAAAATCGAAGCACATCCTAAATGATTGATCGGACTTTCTGACCATCACAATCGGGTCACAAAAGTCAGATGGAAAAGGCTCAAAGATCCCCAACCTGAGCAAATTTTCTACTTCGTCGTTAAACGTGGGGCGTAAATGAACTGGAATAGGGTAAGGCTTAGTTCTTGCGTTTTTAAAACAATCTCATGAGTGAATTGTGTTGAACAACCTGAGGTTTCGGAGACTACGTCCGGGAATTCACTTACTAGGCTTGCCAACTCAGCCTTGTCGATAAGTCTGAAACGGGGGCTGAGTTCGATTGGCGGGAAGAGGGAGACGGCAAAGGGTATTCGTCACATGCTTCCACGCAGACCGTTTGAACGAAGCAAAGCAGTTCAACTGGCTAAGTTGCTTCTAAGTCGAGTTCTACGTCTAAATCGACCACATTATTAACGCATGCGCGTCAGTGGTACCTTTTTAACATGTTAACGTGGTACACTTTATTACTTAAGGGAATCTAAATTAAGTAGTCGACCGGGCCTTGAAGTTCTAATACTGAAAAAGGACGTTTCCACTGAGATAGAAGCTTATTAGACTCAGAGGGTAACAGAAGTAGTACTTCATCGCCTGCTTCGAATTTCCGTGCTTTGGATTTGATGTCAAAATACGTTCTGTATTTTTCCAAATTCACCTCAGAATTCTTGAAGTCGAGTTCTGCACAATCCAAAACATAAGCATAGGAGACTAAATCTCCTCAACAAGCTTGAGGTTTGACCATAATTCTTTTAAGATTCTCATCGGCCCGCGGAGGTTTCCTGCGTAAAATAGCACGAATGGAGTAAATCTGAGCGTTCGTTGTCAGATTTACCGACACGCTAATAAAGATACGGGGAGGTAACGGTGCCATTCCTGAGGTTGAGGGTAGCACAATTTCTTAAGAACTGATTTGAGAGGTCCGTTTAATTTCTCGCATATTCCATTTGAGGCAAGGTGATAAGGAGTTAAGAAAAGTGGTTTGACCAACAGGAGCTTTTCTACATACTCCATCAATTCTGCAATGAATTGATGGCCCTCTGTACGATAGGATCTCCTTCGTGATTTCTACTCAGGAAAAATAGAAATCAACCCCCTTGCAAACGAAATACTATCAATGTTTATCAAGAGAACCGCATCCGGAAAACGAGTGGCACAATCTACGAGTGTTAAAATATAGTAATGTCCCTCACTAGGCGGGGGATCGAGAGGGCCTATCAAATCGATCGCCACCCTGAAGAAGGGTTTAGATACGATGAGGCTATTTTGAAGGGGGGCGGGGCAAACATGAACTATGGCGGTGAGTTTTGACAGATGTCACAGGACCTGCAAAAGTCGGATATTTCTTTGGTAGTGCCTGGTCAAAAAAAGTAATTGAAGACGCACTGGGCCGTCTTATTATGACTGAAATGCCCAGCCATTAATCCGTCGTCTGCCATCTGCAGAACTTGACGTATATACATCCGAGGTACACACAGGGTAGTGACCGGGGCGTTATCTCGTCCTACAAAAGATCGATGTGGCAACGAATCTTTTTCTATATAGTTAATTCTTCTATTTCCTCGAACGGTTTCAGGCCACTGTTTTCTGGCTTTCTTCCACATGGGTTGCACAGAAGGGCAATTCTTTTGAGATTCAGAAAATTGATCATTGCTGGATAACTCTACGTCTGGGGTTGACGAGGACGTTAAAGGTACCGGGGTAACTGTATCTTTTGCAGCTTGGGCTCTGGTGATCACTGGTTGCATGATGAGTTTTTGGGAGATCTGCGCGCTCTATCTGATAAAAACAGAGCGAAACTTTATCGGGGCCGCGACTGCATGGCCCATACTGGGAAATACTAACACTGTATGTAGCACTTTACAACAGGGAACTTAGTTGCACAACCTAAAATGTTTTGAATGATCGCAAATTTCTTATGTTGGGGACTTACTGGGAGCAACAGCTTGTACCAGACTATGCATGTGCAACCCATGTCTCTTACAAGAATTAGCACTGAGCAACCATTTATCGTGCCCTTCTCAAACTTGAGCCCACCAGGGCAGCTCTTATTGAACAGAAAATTTACCTGCTGTTCCAAGTGAGAGGGAACAGGTGGTGACGGCGATAACGAGGCAGAAGAGTTAGGGGGGAGAGAAGCGGCTACCTGATGGACCTTTTGATTAGATGTGGTCTTTAGCTGCGAGTTCTGGGCGCAGTTATAACTAAGGTGACCAGGGAAGCCGCATGTAAAGCATACGATGTGTTTACGCGTGTAGTGAAACGGCGCAGAAGGGAATGTTGTAGGCTTTACGTCTTTTTGTTCACTCTGAGGATGAGGCTTGGATTATGGGGTGCCTGAATCTTCACGAAGCTACCATTATTCTTAGCATGGAATTTATTAGGCCCAAACTTATGTTTGGGCGACGGGGAGTGACTCTTCTGGATCTATTTGGGATATAGATCGTGACTGGAAGCGTGAAGGTCGGCTTCCTCTACACACTCTTTAAATGAATAAGCTCTTCTATATGTTTAGAAGGCCTTCAATTCTCGGAGCAGGGTAGCCATGAGTTGATCCCTTAAAATGAAGTCGATTAATGACTCATAGTCGTTAGTCACTTGTGAGGAGTCCAGCCCAAACTGTGAATTGCAGCGAAGGGGGAACCCAAATTGCTTAAAGGTTTGTCCCGGCTGTATCCTAGCAGGGCGGAATTTAACCCGATATAACTCCGGATTCATATTAATAGCAGCGAGGAGTTCTGCTTTTAGTGTTGCATAATCCAGAGATGCTTTCGACGGCAGTGAAATCAATATTCACGCAGATGAGTGCTTAAGAGGGAGAGTAGAAGGCCAAGGAATATTCAAACACGGCTACAAAAATATACTTTAATAGGACTTAAGATTACGTATACATATAGGGCAAGTTAAATGGAAATACAATTAAATATTGATGGTTCATCGCTAAGATAACCGAGACTATCAATTAAGTTTGAACCGAGGGATAATTAATTAAAAAATGATCTTGCAATTATGCAAGATCTAGAGAAAAGTGGATCCTTGAGGTTCGACGCGGTAAAGGTGGAAGAAGCGTGACGAAGCGATGGTTAAACCACTTTTACCTTGATGTGTGGTGAGTAGGACCAGGTAGGTAAGTTCGCACTTGAACTTGTGGGCGTCTCACGGGACGCTCAATTCAACTTCGCGAAACTGAAGATGGGGGCCTCTTATCCTTAAGATGCAAACGAAGGGTGCTTCAGGGATGGCTTTTCCGATCCTTAAAATTCGAAGACGCGGTGAGAAGTGTTGAAGCGTGCCTAACTATCTCCACGAACAACACTGAGTGACGGATAGCCCTTCCTTGACTTTTCGATAATCACTCAATTCTTCTCTGGACGAGAATCTAGTCAATTCCCTCTCGATTAACGATGTTACGGCTAACGTACTGGACGGCGGCTTCAGACATAATCTGCATGTGAACTTCGAAGTCTTGAATATATACTCCGAAATTATCTAGACCGGAAGAGAGATTCATCGCCAACAGATTTCCTTAATTTCCTTGGGTCTCAATAAGGTCCAATAGCGTGAAGTCGCGATGCCCACTTAATGGTCTTTCCATTGTTCTAATTTTCTCAGTATATAGGGCAGACAAATTTAGAGGGGTGAACGGCGACCTAGGGAAGTCAGAGGGCAGAGGGGGTGGAAGAATTCCTTCTCCCTCTCCTTATTCTTCCACAATATATATATATATATATATATATATATATATATATATATATGTGTGTGTGTGTGTATTGTGGACTAATAGCCGAGCATGGCGAAATACCAAATCTCATCTAAGCCGGCCTAAATATATTACTGTCGATATTAAAAGATTCAGAAGGAGCTCAAATAGAGTGATCGAGAGTATCAAATGTGTCCAAAAGATTAAAGAGACTTAAAATAAAAAGCCAACCATTATTAGCTGCTTGAAGAAGGCCATCAGTCACAATAAGGAAAGCAGTGATGGTATCAGTCTTGAAACCAGTCTCGAGAAACAATCAGCTTTTCAATAATTTCAGAAGAGGACCAGGATTTGATAGAGTGAGCTAGAAAATATGAGGAATCCTTTGTTACATGTTTATAAGCGACGTACCTCAATTGTCCAAACCTAAAATTTTAACCAATGCATCATGCTAGTTTTAAGGTATGAAAATGAAATTTAGACAAACATATAAAGAAATCAAAAACTGGGTAATACCAAGAAGCGTAAGATAAGACATGGTAAATTAAAATTCAAGGATCTTCAAAGATGTCCTTGGATAAGAACTCGAATACATTTAAGAGATATAATAAAAAGAGAATTTATGAATTAATAATAGACAGGTCAGATTGTGAGAAGAAACGATAAAAGATAGATAAATTCAAATCATCTAAACGACCCCTTTGCATATAAATAAACGCAACTAATTATGTTAATAATGACATACGAATATGTATATATTTTCTTCATGAAATTATTTAAAAATCCTCGAATTCAGGCCAAAGATAATAGAGCCCTATTCAATATATTGGAATTAATTTTATTTTAAACTGCATTCCATAATTAATTTTGCATTGATATATTCATGTTTACGGCAATAGTATCATGGAAATCCTTACCCCCTGTATTTTTAAAGATAATATAGCATACAGCAAAAGTGGTCGGCATATTGGGTGCTTTAAGGGAAACATCCTAACGTTATCTTAAGCCAGGCAGTTGAACAGATGTAGAAGTTTTATCGTAAATGATCAACTTTTGTAGAATCCCAAAATGTTATTAAATAAAGTGAGTGTAAGCGGAGTAGATTTACTTACAAGATTTTAACATTTATATTTGAGATTCCACTTATACCGGGCAGTAGTGAATGATAAGGGCTTAAATCAAGATAATATAGAAAGTTGCGTAAGGTCATGTGGCTGCATCGATAGTGTATGAGAGATAAGATTATGGTAGAGCAAGTAGAACATCGATCTGATGAAGTCATCGCTTTGTGTTGCCTCAGGTCTTGTGATCGAGTGTGGTTATCAAGTCCAATCCTAGCGACACACATCCGGTGACACTGCGGGTACTGGATGCGCACCATGACCTCGATAGATGCAGAGACTTTCTTGTGTTTCTAAAATTATGTTCTTTTATTTAAAACACGTAGGCGAATGATACATAGCAAATGTATATCTGTGTTAATAATGTGTGAAGCCTTTTCTTTATCTAGAGAAACGCCTATGGGAATGACACTTTCCTTGGTACATACAGTGCTCAACAAATTTTAGCTATGTCCCCTCTATGCAGAAGTATGGTAGGTGTAATTTAGGGAATAAGAAACAAGTTCACAACCCGTAAACTGTTAACCTCACAATCGATGGAATAGTAATTGCATTCTCTTCAGAAACCCAGTTTAGACTGTAAGTTCAAAGATGTAACCCCCGAAATGTACCGAAACGAGTATATCCGAATAGTTTTCATTATTAGACTCCCTTCTCAAAATCAGAAATTCACCTCTTGCAAAAAACAGCTTATCTTATCATCAGAAGTAGAAGAAGCAAGCCGGTAAAGATTCCGAGAATTACGATCATGTTAATCCTAGTGTTGCGTGTTTAGTATAGTTTTGTAAGTTGCAAAGTTAAAAAGAACGTTCCGCGCCTTAACCACCAAGTTGTGCTGCAGCTCCTTGTTCCCAGAAAGGTAAAAACTGCTATTATTTTGGAAATATTTTGTACCAGGATGATACCCAGTACCCTAAAAGCTATTTTACATGTTAAGTACAAAAAGAATAATATTTTCTAGAAGTATACATCTCTTTCAGAATTAAGTTTCTACCTCATATTCTACACTCCCCTGTGCCACAGGGGAGAGAGGAATGTTATGGAAATTTTATTTCAAAAGCTAAATCGACTTCTTTTAGTATCTACCTTAAGCCATACAAAGGAATTTTTTAGGGTTTCTGTAGATTCAACTTCGCCTGCCAAAGAATGTTGTGAAGTTAAAATTAATGTCAAAGACCGTGAATAACGTAAAGTACGTTTGTGTGATTTTACTGCATGTTAGATTGATGTGATTTTACGAATTTCCTTTAACAACATTTCTTTGTAAAGCTGAACTTTGGAGGTTCTCAGCCTGAACTTAAAAGGTGTTATCCTCGTCCATTTTTACTAATATACCAAAAGCTAACTATGTCACAAAAATGCAAACTACAGAACTTATCTTTATTCATTCTGATGTAGAACTCATGCTAAAGAGAGATAACATCGAGCCGAGTTACTCAACTTGGTGTGTGCAGTTTATATGTGTGGAAGAATGAGAGAGAAAATGAATTTCCACCCCACACCGGACACCAGTTTCATGTCGTGGTATGACCGGTGTATGCTGTGATACAAACAGAGGCCTACTGGCCGACCGAAATTAAGGCTACAGCCGTAGCCCAAACATAAGTTTGGGCCTAATAAGTTCCATGCTAAGAATAAAGATAGCTTCGTAAATATTCAGGCGCCCCATAATCCCAATCCTCATCCTCAGCGTGAATAAAAAGACGTAAAGCCTCCAAAATTCCCTTCTGCGCCGTCTTAATACCGCCGCAAACCCATCGTATGCTTTACGTGTGGTAGCCCTGGTCACCTTAGTTATAACTGCGTCCAGAGCTCGCAGCTAAGACCACCCTAAATCAGCAGGTCCATCAGGTAACGGCTTCTCTTCCTCCTAACTCCTCTGCCTCGACATTGCAGTCAACAACTGCTCCCTCTCACTCGCAACAACAGACAAATCTCCTGTTCAATAAGAGCTCCCCTGGTGGGCTCAAGTTTGAGAACGGCACGATAAATGAGTGCCGAGTGTCAAACCTCGTAAGAAACACGGGTTGCAAATGCATAGCAGTCTCGGACAAGCTGTTGCCACCAGTCAGTTCCAGGCATAAGAAATCTGCGATCGTTCACGACATTTTAGGTCGTGCCACTATGTTCCCTGTGGTTAAGTGCTACATACAGTGTCAGTATTTCACAGGGTGGGCCGATGTAGTCGCCACCCCTATAAAGCTGTTTTTATCAGACAGAGCGCGCAGATCTCCCCAAAACCCATCGCGCAACCAGTGATCACCAGGGCCCAAGCTGCAAAAGATACAGTTACCCTGGTACCTTTAACGTCCTCGTCAACTCCGGACGTCGATTTACCCAGCAATGATCAGTTTGCTGAAGCTCAAAAGAATTGCCCTTCTTTGCAACCTCGAGGAAATAGAAGAATTGACTACATAGAAAAGATTCGTTGCTACATCGATCTTTTGTAGGTCCAGATAACGCCGCAGTCACTACCCTGTGCGTCCCCAGGATGTATAACATCAAGTTCTAAAGATGGCTCACGAAGGATTAATGGCTGGGCATTTCAGTCGTAATAAGACGGCCCAGCACGTTTTCAAATATTTCTATGGGCCAGGCGCTGCCAAAGTAATATCCGACTTTTTCAAGTCCTGTGACATCTTTCAAAAGGTCGTGTTGCCCCTGCTCTTCTTTAGAATACCTCAATCATGTTTGAACACTTCTTCAGGGTGGCAATCGATTTGATAGGCCCTCTCCGTCCCCCGTCTAGTAAGGAACATTCCTATATTTTTACCCCCGTAGATTGAGCCATTTGTTTCCGGGATGCTGTCCCCTTGAAGAACATTGATAGTATTTCGTTTGTAGAGGCGTTGATTTCTATTTTTTACAAACTAAAAATCCCGGAGGAGATCCTATCTTACAGAGGCCGTCAATTCACTTCAGAAATAATGGACTATGTAAGAAAGCTCCTGCTGGTCAAAGCCTTTTTCTCAACCGCTTATCACCCTGCCTCAAATGTGATGTGCGAGAAATTAAACGGGACTCTCAAATCAGTTTTCAAATAATTGTGCCACTCCCAACCGCGAGAATGGCTTTGTTACCTCCCCGTGGCTTTATTTACGTGTCTGGAAATCCGACACCAACACTCGGATTTGCCCCGTTCGAGCTATTGTATGGACGAAACGTCCGCGGGCCGATGAGCATCCTAAAAGAATTATGGTCAAACCCCAAGCTTGATGAGGAGATTAAATCCTTCTACGCTTAGGTGTTGGATTTGCGTACTCGCCTAGATAAATGAGCAGACCTCGCCTTCAAGAATTCTGAGGTGAATTTAGAAAAATACACAACATATTTTGACATCAAATCCAAAGCATGGAAATTTGAAGCAGGCGACTAAGTACTACTTTTGTTGTCCTCTGAGTCTAATAAGCTCTTATCTCAGTGGAAAGGACCTTTTTCAGTATTAGAACCCTGAGACCCGGTCGACTACTTAATTCAGCCACCCTCAGGTAATAAAGTTAACCACGTCAACCATTTAAAAAGGTGCCACCGAGGCGAGTGCATTAATAATATGATCACTTTAAACGAAGAACTAGTCTGGTAGTCAACTTACCCGGTCGAACAATTCTGTGCCGATCAAACGGTCTGCCAATTAAGAAAGCTCAATTGGTGACCCTATTACGTGAATTCTCGGACATAGTCCCTGAAACCCCAGGTTGTTCAACACATTTCACTCATAAGATTGTTTCTAAAATGTAAGAACAAGTAAGAACTAAGCCTTACCCGATTCCAGTTCGTTTACGCCCCGCATTTAACAACGAAGTAGAATATTTGCTCAGGTTGGAAAACATCGAGCCTTCCTCATCTGACTTTTGTGCCCGGATAGTGATGGTCAGAAAGGCCGATCAATCATTTAAGATGTGCGTCGATTTTCGCAAATTAAATTCAGTTACCCAGTTCGACGCCGAGCACATACCTTTGATTGATAAAAATCTACATCTTTTCGAAGATGCAAAATTCATCTCCGAAATTGATCTTTGTGAAGCCTACCATAAGATTCCGCTCCTCGAATCTTCGAAGCGCCTTACAGCTTTGGCTACAAAGAAAGGCTTAATGCAATTTACCCGTCTTCCATTTATTTTGGTTACTGCGTTTGGTAACAAAATCGAATGATGAGCCGAATTATAGACGGCCTAGTCTTTCTAACCTTTTATTTTGACAACGTGTAGGTTGCCACCCGTACATGTGACGGGCACGTAGAATCCCTTCGCTATGCGTTAATTTGTTCGCACGCAGACCCTCTCACGATAGTCCCGTGGAAGTGTCATTTCGCATATGATACGATTAAATATCTTGGTTTTAAGATCGGACAGAACCAGATTGTCCCCAAAGAAGACAAAGTTAAAGCCATAACTGAAATGCCGCCTTCCCGCACCAAGAAGCAGCTGCGGTCATTTCTCGGTTCTACTTCATTTTACAAGCGATTAGTTCCCAATTTTGCCACTTTAGTGATACACCTTAATGATATGTTGAAGAAAACGGGACCTGATCCTATCAGTTGGACTCTCCCCGCGGTGTCTAGCTTTAACCAGCTGAATGAGAAATTGATCTCTGCTCCTAATTTGAGACTCCCGAATCCATATAAAAAATTTCTGGATTCGTACCGATGCCTCTCGTAATGGTATAGGCGGTGCCCTCATGCAGTATGAAGACGATGGAAGTGAATATCCAGTTGCATATGCTAGCAGAAAGCTGTCTGTCTGCGAGAAGGCTTACGCCACCTTTGAACTCGATGCATTAGATATAGTATGGTCGATTAAACTAATAAAATGTACCTTATAGGAACCAAATTCATAATTGATAGTGACCATAAACCATTCTCGTACCTTCGTAATTCCAAGGGTCAAAATGGACGACTAATGCGTTGGAGTCTGTTGCTTATGAAATATCAATTCCGTGTTGTGTATATCAAGGGTACTAAAAATTTTTTACTGGATAGTTTAAGTAGAAATCCTCTGGAAAACCCTATTGCCATAAATTAAAGATACCATTAGCGTATCTCCTTGAAAATATGTTTTCTGATTTGTTCTATATATAGGTTATTTGTATTAAAGTGGTGTGTAAATATCTTCGGTTGTAGTGTGTCTTTAGTAATGATTAATTTTTTCTTCTATTTATATAATCAATGTTTTGTATGGCTTAGTTTTAATTTTGTTTGTATATCGTTGAAACTAATTCAAGTTTTATAACATCTTCCTTTTGAAGAAAAATTAGTTCGAGACATTTTTTCGCACCTGACTTGTGAAAAAATGTCTTCCTGCTGAAAAAAGGGAGAAGTGTTAAAGAATGAGAGAGAGAGAAAGAATTCCCTCTACCCCTGACTCTTTCAGTTCGCCGTTGACCGATCTAAATTCGTCTGCCCTATATACTGCGAAAATTAGGACAATGGAAATACCAGAAAGTGGGTATCGCGACTTCGCGGTATAGAACCTTATCCCAACCCAAGTAAATTAAGGAAGTCTGTGATAGAACGGTTTGAGGACGCTTAATTTCAACCGTTATCACATGTTGTTTAGAAACACGATGCTACCCACGTGCATCTTCGCCTTGAAGCCGGGCGCGATTATCGCACCACCTGAGCCAATATTTAACCAAGGAGGTTTATTCCTCCCCCGTTTGCCCCATGCGCCGATCACGCCAGATTGAGTTAGGCTTATGGGCAGATAAGGTATTGTTCTCAGGCGCTGCTGTGCATTCCCTCGAAGACTCCACTCCATTGTCCCCTACGCCAAGGGGATGTCTCGACTATTTATACGGAAACTTTACCACTAAGAGGAGAATCGAGATCCAGATTATCTTCGCGAGACCTCACTACGATCCAGTCTCACCTTGTGCTCCGGGGCTCTCGAACTCGAGATCCACCATGATTGTCCAGAAGAGGAAAATATCCCTTGAGTGCCAAGGTTCGAGCCTTCAAGACGCCAAGTCCACAAGGCTTCCCCTGTTGTTCAGAAAGAGAAGAACGTTAGAACAGCCATTGTTCTTTGAGTTCGTTGACAAGAAACGGTTCTCCCCCTCACAACCGGTTGTTCAGAAAGAGAACAACATTAGAACAGCCATTGTTCTTTGAGCCCGTAGACAAGAGACCGTGCTTACCCCCCTTCTGTTGTTCAGAAGAGAACAACGTAGAACAGCCATTGTTCTTCAAGCCCGTTTGCCAAGAAACGGTTCTTATTCCCAAGACGCCACGTCAGGATCATTTAATTCCCCCCCCCTTCGGCTGGAACTCGCTAGCGGACCGAAGATTCCTTCACGTCGCCTTTCTTTGCACAACACGTGTAGTTACGTAAGCTGAACGTTACCTTTGAGTATTTAACCCTTGTGTCAACCCTATCCTGTGCTTTAAATGGTTTAGCAAACCATTCCATCCCTTTAATTTTTATTTGTTTTACCTTTTTAAATCTCTTCCAAATCTTAATCCTCGGATTAGCTCGATTTCCCACGACCCTTTCCATTCTCTGTTTATGTCAATATTTTCCGTTTTGTGTGTTGTTGATAGTTTTATTAATAAAACTTTATTTGATTAATGATAGCCATATTATTATCCTTGATCTCAGTTCCACTTCTTAAGCATATTGAAGATAAATAATATCGGTCAACCCAGACACCACGCACTCTAAATATAAATGAATAGTTTTCGCAACGAATAGTCATATATGGTATATCGTCGAGAGTCCCATCTACGACAAAGTCTGTTTGCGAGGAATTTCTCTCCCCGTCTAGATAATTTCGGGGTATATATTCAACAGTTCAGAATTCATATGCAGATTGTATCTAAAGTCGCCATCCACTAGGTTAGGTGTAACGTCTTCGTTAGTCGAAAAAAAATCGACTACATTTTCGTCCAGGGAAGAATTGAGCGATTGTTGAAGAGCCAAGGAAGAGCTAGACGTCACTCAATTTTGTTCATAGAAATAGTTAGGCTCGCTTCAACCCTTTTCACCACGTCTTCGAATTTTAAGGATCGGAAAATCGATTTCCAAAGCACCCTCTGTTTGCCTCTTAAGGATGAGAACGCCCCCCCTTCCCTCCAATTTCAGTTTCCCAAAGTTAAAATGAGCGTCCCATGAGATTCCCACAAGTTTAATGTTGAACTTACCTACCTGGTCCTACTCACCGCACATCAAGGTAAAAGTGGTTTAACCCCGGCTTCGTCACACTCCTTCCACCTTTACCACGTCAAACCTCAAGGATCCGCTTTTCTCTAGATCTTTCATAATTGCAAGATCATTTTTTAATTAATTATCCCTCGGTTCAAACTTAATTGATAGTCTCGGTCATCTTAACGGTGAACCATCAATATTTAATTGTATTGCCATTTAACTTGCCCTATATGTATACGTAATCTTAAGTCCTATTAAAGTATATTTTTGTAGCCGTGTTTGAATATTTCTTGGCCTAGCAAATGTGTATGTAACGCACTCTTAGAACCATCCCCAGGTGGAGCCTTAATTTCGGTCGGCCAGTAGACCAGTGTGCTTATATAAATAAATATATATATATATATATATATATATATATATAGGCTTATAACGGCATACACCGGTCGTACCACGACAATATGGTAAATATCATAAAACAAAAGATTTTTACTAATTTACTATTCAAAGACTATTAACAAGTTCATTTATTTAAATGCTTAACCATTGCCGAATTTAGATGACTTAGTAAATAAAATATCTTCGTAAAAGTTCTTTAGCGTAATTGATCTAGGCATTGCCTTCTATTATGTTTCTTTGAATTCTAAAGATAAAATTGTATTGTTTTTGAAACAAATTGCAGAATATTTCAACTTAAACGCCTAATTTAGGGTCTAACCAACTTTGTTGCATGCTTTCAGAGGATTATGGAAGATTTTATTGGTAAAAACAATATCTGGGGTAGTACTCAAGCTGATCCTAACAGGAATTAATCTAAATTTCTAGAAGGCCGAAAAAAGCAGAAAATTATATTACTTGCAGTTTTCGATATTAGGTTTAACAAAACGAACTAAATCAAGACTCATTTCGTAAGTCTTCCTACATTTAAGGGGTAACACTCAAGTTCCGAGGAAACCTTCTCTTGTTTAACCTGCTTAGTATTGTATTACTTGGGTTGGGTCCATAGATATTTTAAAAGGGTCCGGCCTTTGCTTAAAGGTCATGTATTACTTTCTGAAGCAGTTAAAAACGCAATCGATGATAGAAAATCAGCTACTATTAACGCTAGTACAGCGAAAATAAATGAAAAATCACCATTTACAGTGGAAACTGATGTGTCATATACAAAGATTAGACACACGCTAAACGAAAATAGACGATGTGATAGAACGAGTTAATTTCAACTCCTATCCCATATTATTAAAAACCACGATGCTGCCCACGTGCATCTTCGATTCGAGGCTTGGAATCTTATCTCAGCTACCGGATGCCAATGTTTAAACAAGGAGGTTATCGTCCCCCCGTTCGCCCCCATACGCCGACCTCGCCAGATCGAGTTAGGCTTATGAACAGATAAGGCATTTTTCTCCGGCCCGGCTGTGCGTTCCCTCCAAGCTTTCACTCCATTTTCCCCCACGCCAAGGAGATGTCCTGGCTATTTATAGGGAAACTTTACCACTAAGATCAGATTGGAGATCCAGATTTTCGTCGCGAAACATCACCACGACCCTCTCTCCCTTTGTGCGCCAAGGGACCTCGACCTCGAGATTCACCATCACTTGTCCAGAAGGAGGACAATATTCCTTGAGTGCCAAAGGTTCGAGCCTTTCCGACGTCAAGTCCCCAAGGCTTCCCCCCTGTTGTTCAAAGGAGAACAGCATTAGAACAGCCATTGTTCGTTTTGAGCCCTTCGCCAAGAAACGGTTCTCATCCCCCCCTGTTGTTCAAGGAGAACAGCATTAGAACAGCCATTGTTCGTTTTGAGCCCTTCGCCAAGAAACGGTTCTCATCCCCTCCTGTTGTTCAAGGAGAACAGCATTAGAACAGCCATTGTTCGTTTTGAGCCCTTCGCCAAGAAACGGTTCTCATCCCCCCCTGTTGTTCAAGGGAGAACAGCATTAGAACAGCCATTGTTCGTTTTGAGCCCTTCGCCAAGAAACGGTTCTCACCCCCCTGTTGTTCAAGGAGAACAACATAATAACAGCCATTGTTTTTGAGCCCGTAGACAAGAGACGGTTCTCATCCCCCCCCTTTGTTCAGAAGAGAACAACCTAGAACAGCCATTGTTCGTTTGGAGCCCTTCGCCAAGAAACGGTTCTCACCCCCCCCCTGTTGTTCAATGAGAACAACATTAGAACAGCCATTGTTCTTGAGCCCGTAGACAAGAGACGGTTCTCATTCCCCCCTTTGTTCAGAAGAGAACAAAGTAGAACAGCCATTGTTCTTCAAGCCGTTCGTCGAGTAACGGTTCTCCTTTCCAAGACGCCTCGTCAGGATCCTTTTATCCCCCCCCTTCGGCTGGAACTCGCCAGCGGACCGAATATTCCTTCAAGTACCTTCCACTGCACCCTAATGAAAAGTTACGTAAGCCAAACGTCACCTTTTGAGTATTGATCCCTTTTGTCAATTCTATCCTGTGCTTTAAATTGTTTATCGAACCATCCCATCTCTTTAACTCTATATTTGTTTTACCTTTTTTAATCCCTTAAATCCTTGGATTAGCCCGAGTCTCCACGACCCTTTCCATTCTGTTTATGTCAATATTTTCCGTTTTTGTGTATTGTTTATAGTTATTATTAATAAAACTCTATTTTATTAATGATAGCAATATTATTATCCTTGAGCTCAGTTCCACTTCTTAAGCATTTTGAAGATACATAATATCGGCCGCCAGACAGTAAACGCACTCTAAAGATAATTAAGGAAGTTCCCTCAACGAATAGTGTAATATATGGTATCGTCGGGAGTCATTCTACGACAGACGACTATTAGCATACCTTTCAATATCTTTTAGTTCTGTCCAAAGAAATCATTGTGTTATTTGGAAGGAAGTCAACGGTATTTTTAAGCGCTTAAGAAGTGGTAGCATGTTCTATAGGTCTGAACTCTACTTTTATTCCAGAACAAAAAAACATATCTTACATGTTTTATATGCTTCATAAGAGCAAATTTAAAAACTGAAAATTGTTTAGATGTCTTTTCGAATTGATGCCTTTGTGTTACGAGGTTGTGAATCGTCTTAGCTCTCGTAATGCTGCAACTGACGCGGTATCGCGCAACTAGTTCGCAACTGTAACTTGTAACACTCTTATAAAGCTTTATAAAGCTCTCTCTCATCTATAGGTCAGCCTTTTACTCACTTCGTTTGTGCAAGAAACCTGCCTAATTCCCTAGATGGTATTAAGCGTGTTGTGTAAGAAAACTGGCTTCTTCTGTAGATTAAATTAAGCGTGTTTTGTTAGGGTGTTTTACTAGCCCAAGGTTAAAACCCAAGTATTATGATCCAGAGAAGCAATAGCTTATTCGTTCAACGCGTGCATTTGACAGAATCCGATAGATTTTAAAGGCCCACTACCTACTTCTCGTAATTAATTTAGTTGAAGAATACTCAGGTTTCCCCTTTGCTTTCCATTGTAAGAAATTTTATTCGTCAGCTGTTATTACATGCCTAGTTTTCTTGTTTCTCAAATTTGGAGTTACATGGGCACCTACACTCTAGTTGAGCTGCTTTCGACATGCCTGCCGACACGAAATCGTTTTTGCATGTAAAGGGAGTTTGAACAAATCGCTCTACTTCTACCATCATACTGGGAAGTTACAATATAAACACTATGTAGGAATCCTGTAGAAATCAATAACTTTGATTTGAGAGTCTAAAGATCTTTCTATCAACAACTAGTAACCTGTTCTACAAGAAGCTCTACATTCAGAACGTTCCCTGCTATGCACTTTGACGATTGCGACTCTTCAATAACAATTGGAATAAGTATGGCTAGCTGAATCGCCTCACCTGGTAAACTACCATTAAAAAGAAATGGACAAGATGGGGACGACTCGATAGTACACGAAGTAGAAGTAGTCGATGCAAATCCCTTAGTAGCTCACGCTAGATTTTCAGATGGACAAGAAAATACTGCTGATATTTACCATCGATCGCCAACCGGAGAGTCTGAGTCAGTACAGACCGAAGCAACTATTACACCCGAGTGCGATATAGAACCCCTTTGTCCAAATTTTGATTAGGCCTTTGAACCGCCATCTTAATTAAAGGGTGAAGCTGAGCCGAACTCAACGGCTCCCCCTCCAACTCTTTCTACAGCTGGTATACCTGGTGCTTCAGCTGAGAGCATCCTCCATCGATCTAATAGAGTTACAAATCCTGTAGTAGGCTATATAGAACGCCACTACCAGTTATATAGGCTTCTCTTTGTATTAAGTTCTTTTGTTTCCTCAACTAATTTTAATACTAGTTTATTCTAGTGGAATTCTTGTGAATTAAAGCCAAACTTTGAAGCTTTTCTCAACTCAATCCTGGTTACATTAGTACGAGGATCTTGATGTTGTCTTAGAAGATGTCTGTTATAACTTTAGTTCATGCAGTGAGTTTGAAAGAGATAAATGTTGAAGAAATACAGGAGAGTAGGATCCATCTGTGTCACTACGTTGTGATATTTTTTATTAGTGACATATTGTGCATGTCATCTAGTGAAGAAGTTGAGAAGACACTTTGTTAAATGATATTGCATTGGATGTCCATCTCTAGGTACGGGGTCGATTACCAGAACGAGCGAACACAAAATATTTTCAGTTCTCTTCATTATGGAAAGCATCATGGTGGACAAAATGACGTCGAATTTAGAGTCAAACCTGCTACTGAGGAGTTCCCAGCATGGCTTCCGAAAGCAACGGTCATGCCTGACGAACTTTGTCGAATTCTTCCACTTCGTCTTCAGTGAGCACTATCGGGACAAGGTGGTGGATGTGGTATACTTAGACTTTCAGAAAGCCTTTGATAAGGTACCACACCGCCACCTTTTTCGAAAAGTTCGAGCGCTGGGCATAGACTGAAAAGTAGCAGGCTGGATAGAGAACTGGCTAAATGGTAGACGGCAATGGGTGGTGCTGAATATACAGGCTTCTGAGTGGGTGCCCGTTACTAGCGGGATGCCTCAAGGTTCTGCCCTGGGACCGCTGCTATTTTCATCTACATCAACAACATGGACGGTGACATGGTTGCCAAGATTTCTAAATTTCCCGACGATAGCAAGCTTGGTATCAACGTTGCAAAGGATGGAAATACTGCTTGCCTGTAAGATGATCTTCGGAAGATTAGGGAGTGGTCTGATACGTGGCAAATGCCTTTGAACGTAAACAAATGCAAAGTGATGCATATCGGCCACCGAAATCCCCAATCACCCTATATCCCCAAGGGCACTGCTCTTGAATCCACCGACACTGAGAAAGATTGGGTGTAACTATCACCAGTGACCTCAAGTTCTCTAAACAGTGTATTGAGGTGAAGAAGAAAGCCCAAAGGATGTTAGGTTATATAAAGTGACAGTTTGGATATCGGAACAAGGAGATAGTACTCTGTCTGTATAACTCCCTCGTACGACCGCACCTGGAGTATGCCGTACAATTTTGGAATCCTTCATTTAGAAAGGACATGACGAGATTGGAACGCGTGCAAGCCAGGGCAACCAAACTGATTCCCTCTATCAGGCATAAAAGTTAGGAAGATAGATTAAGGGAATTAGATCTGTTCTCGTTGGAAACCCGTATACTGCGTTGTCAGCTCATCGAAGTTTTCAAACTACTTCGAGGGTTCGGAAATGTTGACCACAGGGATATTTTCAGCCTTAATGAGAGCAGAACAATAAATCACAGCTTCAAACTTGAGCTGAAGCGTTACAACCGCGATCTGTGTGGGAAATTTTTCACCTATGTACAGTATCTGCGGTAGCTGGAACGCACTTCATATAAAGGTTGTCAACAGCAATTTTGTTGACTAGTTCAAGACAAGACTATACAGGGTCTTGAAAAGTATCCGTTTAAGGACGTAAAACAATTTGGCAGAGATGTGCCCGCTCGATTGCTAGTCAAAAAGGACCTTTATTGAATGGACCGTAAGGTCTTCTTGGGTAATTTCTTTCCTTGTTACTTTCCTTCGCACATACAACAAATCAGTGCTACCATCCTAATCAGTGGCAATTGACTTATAATTGCTTTTAAAATTAGGACAATACTTGGACATTCAAAAATCTGTGGAAGTTGATTGGAAATGGTAGAGTTGTTTCAATCTGAACTCTCACTTCTGTGTGACATTTTGAAATATGGATTACTGCCCAGAGAACAAAGTAGTGAGGAAGTGAGAAACTGCACAACAGACAGTCTTGTAAAGGATATTTACCTTAAAGGGCTTGAAAATGGGAACAAGCGGACAGTTCTTTTGTATCTCCTGTTTTAAATTTACGAGAACTGAGAACTGAGAGAAGGCCTCAAAATATATACCTTAGAAAAGGACAGCTACATGTCAAAGAAATTGTCATTGCAAAACTCCACAAGCTTTTTGACATCCTCATTAGCAAGTGTAAAATTGTTCTCTGGTAGGGAATTTGGCTGCCCTGGTTGCAAAAACGAAACTCACATTAATTGTACATGCCTTAGGCAGATGAAGATCCTTATGAAGTAACTTGCTTTCATGAAAAATCATATACAAAGGTTTAGTTCTATTGCACCACAACATATAGGCTTGTCAGATCAAACGGAGAAAATAGAAAAGTCAAAAGCAGAAGAGGAAATAACGTGAAAGTAGATGAGTTGCTGAATATAAGCAATGTTCCAATGTAATCAGAAGAATTAATTTCCTCTGCTGATGAATTTGATAAGACAAATAGTTGATGCCCGAGATGAAAGGAAAGGAAGTTATAAGGTGACATTAAAATACCAAGCACAACTTCAACTTCCATTAAAAAGTCACATTACAACACATTAGAAATACCTATGTTATGTTGCTGGGCATAGCGTCAGATATTATGATGGCCAGTGTGCCACAACTGCCCTTACCACTGCTACCTTTATGGATAATGACTTGATCACTGAAGAGAACAAGAAACTTATAATTTATCACCACAAAGTTAAAAGGACCCCACAAAAGTTACGAAATCCATGGATTAGGATTTTGATAAACTTTGTAAGAATGGCCAAATTAACTGCATCTTCTCTGACGACCGTCAAGATACAGCAAAGGTCATGCTGTAAGTACACAATTAAGATCTTCAGGTCTCAGCATCATCATAGAAAACTATGTTTCTCTGTGCAATGAGCCAGTGGATGAAATCTCTATCCCTTCATTCCTGAGAAAGGATCAATGAGTTTAGAACCTGCTTAAGTTATTAAAGATAATCTTGTAGATTTCATGAAGAAGATGGTCATTGATTCTACAAATGTTTCCACTAGCTAAGACGGTGTTTCTATGCACCTGGAATAAGTCAAGCTTGGTCGTAAACTGATCTAGTTGATTTCTGCCCTTCAACAACTTAAGACTGATAGTGGAATGCTACCCCTTATTTTTCAACATCAAAGTAAAACATCTTGGGTGGAAAGCCTGCGCCACTTCTTGTTTCAGCTACGGTTACTTAAGCTTCAAAAGAAGGCTGTATTGAATGTTTTTTTTCAAACCAGCAAACGCTCAGCATGGTATGTATTCAGAAAAATGATAATCCATACACTAAGATTACAATGAGGAGATCTTTATGTACGTCCCAGGCAGACACCTTCCATTAACCCGAGTGCTTCTTCCCTGTTGAAGCTGATAGACTCTTGACATGTAAAGTGACTACAAGGGAGCAAAGAAGTTCCTTGAAAGAATCAAGTCAGCGGCAATATCCAAGAACGAAACAAAGCAGTACTTGACGAAAAACTTGTGTGATGAATTTTTTATTGTTGTCATCACTTTCTATTGTCGTACAATTACAAGTATATGCTTATGACTACTGAGATATGTTTTATGTAGAAAAACTAAATGTCTATAACATTGTGAGAATCAAAATAAAAACTGTAGTTTTTCTAGAAAAATTTATGAGTTATTTTTTCAAACCTAGATTTTCCAAGCTAAATGTTGAGCAATCACAAAAATAATAGCAGAATTGAATTTTATGATTAACAATATATGTTTTATGATTACTTAAATATATGTTTTATACAGGAAAACTAAATGTCTATAGCATTACCTGTTAATTTGAGAAGCTAAAATTAATAAAGGTTGTTTTCTGACCACAATTTAACGAGAGAATTTGGGGCTCAACTTGTCTGAACTCATGTCTCAGAAAGCATTTAACTCTTCCAAAATAATCAAATCAAGTTACTTCCCTCAAAGCTAAGTATTACCCAGTAATTACTAGTCCTTTTTACATCAAAAGAGGTTGATACAAAAAATTTTTGCTCTAAGGAAGTATGTAGACAAGAGCAACCTCTTGTTGGTTTCAAACCACCTTGAAGTAATTTCCACTATTTACATATTCCAAGATAATTCCTACTAATGTGGTGCATTTTTATTATTTTTCACTTATTTAATAAAAAGTGAGGACCAAAGAATGTGTCTCTGCTAGTAAATTTTGAAGAGGGTAGTAAAAAAATATGTTGTTGGGTAGATTGAAAATGAGAAGAAAGTATTTGACACGAATCACTCACATTAGAGATCTTTGAAATGGAGCCGAACCCCTCAAACGTGTCCTGGAATGCAATAAAGGCGGACCGCTTGTGAAACTCACTTTCAAAGCTAATTGCTTATAGTGTATGCATATACTGATGTATATGCATACTTACATCCCTTGCAAAGCACTAAGTACTTCTCACACACTGATTTCCTCTAACCCGTTTTCCTCTGATATTAATAACAGATTCAATGGGGTTTTAATATTTATCCATACTTTACATATTCATATATTTGGAAACTCATCTCTATGTTTGTGTTGTATTTATACATATAAACTTGTGACATTAAAGTCAATAGATAAATACAATTACTGCTACACATCCCAAAGTTAGACCATCTTTTAGTGCATTATCAAGCCCCTTAACAAACCTGCCTCGAACCCGCGTTTATGAACCTCTGCTCTAGAAACCCATTTTGCTCTAACAAGACAGAGATGGAAAATTTATTATCCTTGTCGTCGTATACAAACAAGTTTTGAGAAACTTATGAGTGTCATTTTATTATAGAAGGGACACAATTTACCGTACTTCTCCCTGTAAAAACAACAGCCATTTCTTGGCGAGAGAGCAGTCGCCAGATGGGCTCAGAAAAAATAATCTTGGCGAGAGATCATAAGAATATACATATTAAGCTTTCTCGTCCTTCTTACATGTATTTGCATTTATTAGGTTTTGTTTGTATTAGTAATAGTCCTTAGAAACGGAATTTTTGAGAATAGCTTTAAAAATCCTATAACTTAGTTATTTAAAAGTATATTTATTTAATTTATGATGATATATTAATACTTCTAAGGGGTATACCAGGAATATGTTTAAGAGTTTGTTAATTTATGAATAGATCACTGTAATAAACCCGGACTGAAAAAGGCATTACTCCATCGCCACGTAAGTAAAAGTTCAGATTTGGAGGATTAATTTAGGCACAATTACTAAGAATATTCCTTACGTTATTTTCCAAATTATAAATTTAAGATACTAAAGAAACTAATCTACTTAAATGGAAGTGAGGCAGGGAAATTACAATATAAAAGCTGTTATTTCACAGTTTCGTTGCATAAACTTTATTCTTTCACTGGATTGCACTGCTTCGAATTAATTTCTTAACATTAAAGAAATTAACATTTACTGCTTTGATGAATCATATCCTATTCCAGGATAATTCGACGGAGAAATACGAATAAATTTGTCAACAAACTCAGAGTATTTAAAGCCATATTGACTCTTACCGATGAAATTGTATAGGATACAATTTATAAACTCTAAAATTGTAACAATTAAAGAAAAATTAGAGAATGGAATATTTTGTTAGCAACGTAATGAGAAATTAATATATTCTCGCGCCTCTTCGCTCCTGAAGAAGGTTGAGAAACTCGAGTTGACTTTTCTAAAGGATTAAATATTTCTAACTATGGACTTTACCAAACCACGTTATCTAAAGATTTATTTTGCCAAAAAGCCGCGAGAATATATTCATATAATTTACTTTTTGATAAGTGGAAAAGAAAGTGTATTTAGAGTTTTCCATTTGTAGTCTCAGAAAGGGTGTAAAAAAGAGCCGCAAGAGAAAAATACAACCAGCAGGATATAAAAAAGCAATAAAAGAATGAAGCAGTTCATGGCTGAAAATATAAATCCTATTTTGAATTTTGAAACCTTAAAAATTAATTTTTACAAAATTTCAATAAAATATCAAACAAACACTGAAATGAGAACTTTTATCCACCTTTATATAATTAAGGGATAATCCCTTCAAATGATTAATCGAGAGTGTATCCTTTATTATTTAACTACGATTTAAGGACTGTGCAAGGGTTTCATGATATAAACTTTTTCATTATTACTCTCCTTTTTATTTATTTCTTTTTTATGCTTCCTGTATGTTTTATTTTAGATGGAAAGGCTATTAGTGACTTAGATCTCCTTACCTCATCACGATAAAGGTGATTGATCCGTAAGGCTAAGGTTTTCTCAAGATAAGTTCTGATTTTTAAGAGGATTAAATTATCCTTAAGAGCAAAGACCAAGTCATTGGATTTGATCCTAGGCTGTCCTAGCTTTGAATATAGTCCAAAATGGAATTCATGTTATTAGAACAGGATGAGTTTTAAACTTTAGGATGATTAATGCAGCCTTAAGAGCAAATACCAAGCCCCTGGGTTTGATTTTAAACTGTCCTCCTTTTGAATATCGTCTAAAAGGGAATTCATGCAATTTGAACAGCTTCTGGCTGAGTAAGAATTAACATGTCCTGATTTTTAAGAGGATTAAATTATCCTTAAGAGCAAAGACCAAGTCATTGGATTTGATCCTAGGCTGTCCTAGCTTTGAATATAGTCCAAAATGGCTAAGGTTTTCTCAAGATAAGTTCTGATTTTTAAGAGGATTAAATTATCCTTAAGAGCAAAGACCAAGTCATTGGATTTGATCCTAGGCTGTCCTAGCTTTGAATATAGTCCAAAATGGAATTCATGTTATTAGAACAGGATGAGTTTGATCCGTAAGGCTAAGGTTTTCTCAAGATAAGTTCTGATTTTTAAGAGGATTAAATTATCCTTAAGAGCAAAGACCAAGTCATTGGATTTGATCCTAGGCTGTCCTAGCTTTGAATATAGTCCAAAATGGAATTCATGTTATTAGAACAGGATGAGTTTTAAACTTTAGGATGATTAATGCAGCCTTAAGAGCAAATACCAAGCCCCTGGGTTTGATTTTAAACTGTCCTCCTTTTGAATATCGTCTAAAAGGGAATTCATGCAATTTGAACAGCTTCTGGCTGAGTAAGAATTAACATGTCCTATTCTTATGGAATCCTAGCAATGAACAAATGTTAAATCAGCTTTAAATTTACTGCCACAAATCTCCAGGTTAAAATATATTTTTAAAAAAGATGTACTTGAATAAATATATCAGCTTAATTAATATTCATCTTTAAATTAATTATTATTCGTATTAGCAAGCAACTTAATTCATTTTATATTGAAGGTCTACGAATTATAATTCATTTGACTTCCAACGCTAAAATGCAATCTAACGGCGTCTTGAGTTTTTTTATTTATTAGGTTGAAGAGCCACGATTCATTTATGTATAATTTTTCAGTTTGGGGGTTAATAGATAAACACAAGGAGGGTGCATGGTCTATGGGGGTGGGGAATACTCCTGCTACAACTTAAACCTGGAGTAGCAGCACGCCCTCGTGACCTCATTCCGCCAGAAGAAACTGGTGCTTTATCTCCCGCTGCCTTTGTAAATCTCTTTTAAATCTCTCAGTATCTCTCTCGTGCCTATATAGGCCGAATAAAGGGTGAAAGCGGGTGTTTCAGGTTAAAAAAAAATCATGCCAAGATACAGTTTTAAAATATCTCATATAGAATAGGCCCTCTCCTAGATTATTATCATTTATTAAACAGCTGACTACCGATTTTAAACGCCTTGTTAGTTAGTTAGTTAGTCAACGCCAATCATTCCATGATACTGGCAGGATTACCGACGGGATAATGAAATTTATATAAAGTTAGTATGACATTCGATGGTCGGCCTGAGGGCCCCAGGAGCCGATCCTATTTTGGAGAGAGGTGCCAGGAAGTATTATGTTTTGACACCAAACAGCGTTCCGTCAGAAGCCTTTGTCACCTCGGGGGAGAGGAACCTGTTCCGTGTCAGAAGTACGTAGATATAGGTACCATTCGGTAGGATTCCTCGGAACAGAGAGTGTGTGTGTGTTAGGCTCTGAAAGCAATAGAGGAAAGAAAGCAGTGTTGTAAATGGCTGTGTGTGAGGTGAGAGGTGTAAGATCTACCCACCCGAAAACGGGGTGAGCACAGCGCGTCCACCAATCGGTAGCCAGATCTCTACGTGTGCTGACGTTTGTGTCCGCTCATGCCGGGAGTCAGAATCAAACCCGTTAGCGCGACGTTGGGAGGCCAAAGCCGTATCCACTCGGCTAGCATGAGCTCTTAAAACGCCTTGTACACAAAGCCTTCATAATTCTCCCTTACTACTTAATTTGAATTGAATTTTATTAAGTTTCGTTCACTTCTAATCCTAAAAAATATTATCTTTTAAAGTGACATCTTGGTACTCGTATCTGTTATTAGTAGCTAATTAAATTTTATTCATACCTAATGATACTATCGGGTAGATATAGAGTTAAAATGCTCTTACTTCTCAAATTTACCATTTGATGCCGAATTTTCACTTTACCTGGACACCTTTTTTCAAACTATTTACTCCTATCACCTTCACTATAATGATACATTTGATCTCCATTTTCAAGAGAAAAAGAAACCTATCTCTTTAGCAAAATTTCTTGGAGCTTCTTCTTGAAACTTTGTCCATATGGAAATGCATGATTCCATGATATAAGTTATCATGCAAATATCCAACATAAATTTCTTCTATTTCTTTCGAATGAATATACCATCGATTTTTTTCATTAAAACTGTAAAGTAGAGACGAATACAAATATTGATATGCAAAAAATATCACTACAGCAGAATCAAAAAGAAATTAATTTATCACATAAACCTGTGGTATAAAATGATAAGACTCAATTTGTAATTAATGATAACAAAGAGTTTGACATGCTAAAAGATAGAAGTAAATAGTAAAAATTAAGTGTTAAAAAGTTAAGCTGTTTTGATAAAGAAAGAACAGGCGACACCTTTGTATTAAGATATCATTTAATCCGCTTTTATCTAGGAATTATGCAGTTTATTTTTTCTTCCCAATATTATTTTTAAAAGCCACGACTAATTAGCAAGAAATGGCTTTCTATTCGAATTTCTCGAGTGAAAGTACGTTTGCTAGTGTCTGGAATCAACTCTTGAATAGGTACATACAAAATCAGTGGCAGCACGAGACAGAAGTTAATTACACTTAGAGAATATCTCGGTTTTCGATCAATTATGTTGAATTTATTTATAGGTAAAATTCAGGCATAAGGGTGTGGCAGAGGTCAACATTAATACTTGGTAAAATAAACTTGACTGGTGACATAACTCTATCCAGTAGCTTAAGATGAGAATCTACAGCACTCCAAACAGGGAAGAAGAAAGGCATTAAAACACTTAGTTATAATCGTTTGCTCTCCAAACATTCTAATACATGTCATCAAGATACCAACTTTCTGGGAAACAGAGGATGAAATATTACGTATGTGCCTCTTAAAAGTCAATTTTTGTCAAAAGTAACGCACAAAAATACTGTTTCATCAATATGTAGATCAGGATGCATAGGCAAACGTGTTCTGGACCCACCGACTAGCTTTAATATTCAGAGTTTTAGAAGGGCTAAGCTTCATGTCCCAAAGCTGGCACTACTCATAGATACGTGCTAGGTCTCTATTTACGGAATCTGCTACTGCATTTCACAGGTGGGGAGAAGGAACAATAGCCTAAAGAGTTGCGTCATGAGCATATGCAATCAGTTTGTTTTCCAAACCATTACACATGTCACTTATATAAATAATAAATTGTAAGGGACCAAGAACGCTACCCTGAGGGCCCCTTGAGATTACATTTCTACCACTACTATACTGGCCATCAACACAGACCCTCTAGGTTCTGCCAAGCAAGAATTAACTCAAAATGTTAAGAAAAGAGCCACCAATCTCTGATAATCTTAACTTGTCGATAAGTGATCTATGATTCATACGATCAAAGGCTGCACTGAAACCTAAACTTACATGGTGTGCCTCTATGGAGATTGAAAAGTGTTCTTCACAAATTCCAAGCCCCTTACTAAACTCAAACTGTATCTGTAATGATAGTAGCAGATTATTATCTTCTTCAGGAAACCTACAAAAGAGCTTAAAGAGCAGTTTCTTAAATACTTTAGATAAGACTGGGGTAATTGATATTGTCTTGTATTCTGAAGGAGATGAGGATATACTTAGTACTTTAGGTAATGATGTAATATTTCCCATCCTCCACACTAATGGAAAACTAGCAAGTCTAACTAACTTGCGAAAAATTGTAGCAATATGTAAAGCAATACACTCTGCAGTCTTTTTCAAGAAAATGGGCAATATTTCATTAGGGTCGATACCACATTGACTGTCAATATTAAAACGCAAGTTTTTAACCTCACTACATCTGAAAGACATTGAACACAACTTAGGTTGTGGAAAGCATGACTGAGGCAAAAACAGAGAGTCACCACACTGCTTATTATCAAAGAAGTCAGCCATAAGTTCAGCCTTTACTTTAGGACAGTAGATGGCACTTCTGTCAGCATTAAGGAGTGGGGGCATACTAGAATTAACTCCAAAGAGTGATGACTTAAGGGTAAACTACCACTTATGATCAATACTACTGGAGAGCATGACCTCCTTTACACCATCATTATAAGTTCTCTCAGCACTCACATAGATAACCTGAGCTTGTCTTCTAAGGTCAATGAAATTATGCCACAAGAAGTCACGTTTATTGTTCCTCCATAAATGGTAAGCTTCTTGCTTTGCTTGATAGGCAAGCTTACATTCAGCATTAAACTATGGCTTATCCTTAAGTCTAATCCTGAGAAGTTTAGAAGGGATTCTCCTCTCTATAATTGGAATAAGATGTTCATTTAGGCATTCGATAATATTCGTGCTTCTATAAACATCACTCCAACTGAGTGCCAGGAGGTCATAAAGAATACCATTCCAATCGGCATGGGACTTAAGGTAAACTTTCCTAGAGAAGTTAACATCTGGAACAACCTGATCCATATCAACATTAATATTAATCTAACTATGATCAAATGAGCCTAATAGAGAATTTACTCTACAGGTAACATTACCTGTAACATCTGTAAAGACTAGATCAAGACGGTTGCCAGATTGATGTGCGAGTACAATAATCAGCTGCTAACAGCTGAAGCAGTATCTGAAGCAGTAACTGAGTTCAGTAACTCAGTATGATGAGCATTATAATCACCAATGAACATAAAACAAGACTTAGAGTCAAACTGTTGAACTGCTGTCATTTTAGTTAACAAACAGTCATAAATAGATTCATCCAAATTCAGGTTCCTATAGCTGTCAAATACATAAAGATATAAAAGTGTACCAGAGACTTTAACCACCTGTGTTTCATGACATCCACATTCAAATAACGGCCTACGAGACGTAGTGAAACCCTCTTTAAAATACAAAGCCATTCCACGGGCTCTCGGGGTGGTATTACGCTTGAGAAAAACAAGCTTTTTGAATCCTGGAACTAACAAGTCGGAAATATGACGCAAATGCGACCTGAGGGTCTCAGAACAAAAGAGGATATCAAATTTATCGGCAACTACGTCCAAGTCATTTTTATTCTCATGTAGTCCACGGACATTGCTATATAATATTCGACATTTCTGGAATCTATTTTGCAGAACATGATTAAGTTCAATGTCACCAGAAAATAGCAATAGCAACATGTTGAACAAATATAAAAGAAAATTTGAGAACTTAAAAAAACAACTAACAGGAACAATATATACAATGAAATTAGAAAAATGTTCACCCATGCGAGAAAAAAAGTACAGAAATAAACTGGTCAACTGGGAGGAGCCACGAGACCCAGCAAGGTCAAATACCTCCTCAGGTGTACCAGACACTGGAGGAAGGAGAGTAATGATGGTATTTTCTAAGAAATAATAGAGGAAGACAAAGAAGAAGATAAAGATAAGGCAACCTCTTGATAAACCACCAGGCAGCCTTGGCCTTTATACTAAGCCTGTCCAAAACACTGTTAAAAAAACGAGAGGAAGAGCAAACTGATAGAATAGTGAGCTCGAATGTACCCCAAAATCAAGGGAACCTCAACCCAAGAAAGTGAAAGACCCCGGTACAACGGCTGTGGCACTATTCAAGACTGAGAACAGTAGCCTTCTCCTAGAAGAGCTGCCTACCATGGCTAAAGAGTCTCTTCTACCCGAACAGACAAGTCAGAGAGTAAGAGTCTAGGGTGTTCAGTGTTCTCAAATGTGATGGGAAAGTTGGAGGTGTGTAAGGAATATGGCAGACTATTCAGAGTAGGTGTAGGCTAAGAAACGGTCTGTGACCAGAGAGTGTCGCAACAACAGGCTGTACTAGATGAAGCGCTGTTTGGATAAGGGAGAAAGAACTTATTGCAAGAGAATTGATTAAATAAGGAATACACAGTCGCATTGTCAATTGGCATCGCATCACATTATATATATCATTTTTAAGGTATTTTTTGAGTTAAAATATGATGTGGATATTTTATTTTACTAAATATAAAGAGAATATGATTGATTTAATTAGCATTCGTAGCCAGGGTTTATATAATGTCTATAGTCAAGAATTGGGATTAAATACATCTAAAAACTGCCTTTGAATTATGACCTAATGCTAGCCTTTCGAATTAGGTATACCACGAGTTGATTAAAAATATCGCGAGGGTGTTAATGTACAAAACTCGATTATTAAAGATGAGTAGGGGGGCAAACCCCTATTTCTAAACTAATAACCTTATAGTTAAAATTCAAAGGAAGTTCTCAGACCTCGTTATACGCTCCAATGTTCATTTTTATGGGCACTTACTGTCTATTTTATAAGGACTCTATGTCCTCTAAATAATTCTAGGGGGCAGTCCTCTCTCTTTTTAGTCATGACTTTTTTTTAGCAAAAATAAAGTCTTTAAATTTTCATTAGGTAGGTGACTGGGTATTATTTAATTATGGCTGTACGCCCTACGGCCATTGGGGGCGGAGCCTTTCAAATATTTAAATTAATTAAAAAGGTTCCCCACTTACAAAGCTTTATGAATATTAAAAAAATATATATTAATTAAAAAAGGTATCTCACTTACAAAGCCTTATAAATATTAAATTTAAATGAAAAGGTTTCTCACTTACAAAACCTGACAAATATTATAATTTTTACTCAATTAAAAAGTTCCCACCTAAAAAGCATTACAAATATTAAAATATTAAATTAATTAAAACAGTTTCCTGCTTATAAATCCTTGCAGATATTTAAATTAATTTAAAAAGTTTCATAATGACGATCATTAAAAGAAATATTTTATTCTATAAAGTAGTTAAAATATTTCTCTCTGACAAACCTTAAAAATGTATAAAATATTTAAATTAATTAAAGAACTTTAATATAAAGGTTTCCCCCTTCCCCCACTCAGGAAAAGAAGAAGGGAAAATGTCTATGGCACCGAGGAATCTTTCCCTCCGACTATCCCCCAAAAGTCGGATTGTGATCTTTTTCGACACCAAAGCCCGCATCTGAGTCTATTTATCATCCACAAATTTTCACTTCTTCTATTTTCACTTTCTTTATAGTTTTCTTCTTATCAATCTTTTGTCTAAATATCCTCTTTTGTTTTCTCTTCTTCGTTTTAAAGAATTATTAATATGTATTTTTTGCATTAGTGCTTTAGTATGAGAGATGAATATGTAATTAATATATCCTGAATTAAAGGCGATTCTCCTATAAATTTCAAATTCTGTCACTTGGGCGATCTTGAAGAACAATTTAAAAACTTATAGAGTTTAGATTGAACTCTGTTGATAAGTAAGTTTTTTAATACCTCGTGATCATCTAAGACCCAATTTCGCCAAAGTTTTGAAATCTATCTATCTAATCTATACTTATTTTTCCTCTCCTTTACTTCTCGTTTTGTTCCTATAGGATCAAAGTTAAATCGAATTTCTTTTTAAATAAATCCTATCTACTATTAAAATACTTCGCTAACCTTTTAACCCTTAGACGGGGTCAAGTAAATATCGCAAATCTCAGAGGTCGAATATCAATATTTTGAAGCGCAAAGAGTAGAAAATCACGTTCTTCTCATGAAATCGTTTAATGAAATACTTACTAAGCAGCAGTGAAAAGAAACATCTAATTTCAATCTTACTCTTTCATAATAAGACTTGTCGATATTTCTTTGGTAAATTCCATTTATTTTTTTATTATTACCATAAACAATGGAAAGAACGGACTTACAGACTTTTTAACTAAGGAAACAGGAAAAATAGCAGAAGAAAAGAAAAGACAAAGAGGTGAAACGAAAAAACATATAAACAAGGAGAAATCCGCCATGATTCATCTTTGTTGTACAAACCAACGGACGAGCGATGCGCTGATTAAATAATTTATCTCCTTCGTTCTTGATTTTGTTTCTCTTTTTATATTTTATTTTTTTAATATTTCATTTTTTAATGGGTTCCTTTCCACACTGGCGATTTATAAATAATAGCATATTGCTTTACCAACTAGCGTTGCAGCTGCCCTAATAATAAATAATGCTATTTATAATAATAATAATGATGTTGAAATTCTGAAGTCCTTATTCGATGTCTGGTCCAATTCTCAGTGCCTACATGGGAGAGGTCTTCAAAAATTTTCACATAAAACTGCTCTAAATTCAGATCCAGTGTGACATCCTTCGTCATCGAACTGAAAAACAGCAATCAGCGGATACTTCTACGCTGCACCAAAAAAGCAGATATCACAGTATCCCCTTTATGTTAGCTTCGTTTCTCGTGTAGAAAACTGTTTTTATTAATATTTTAACAGCGTTATCTTAGCCAAATACATTCGAACAATGGAAAACGTTCCAAGAGAAATTGGTGAGGTTAATGTAGTGGCATTATTAGACAATTGCTCTACTTCAGGTCCAGCGTGACATCCTTCGTCCTCGAACTGGAAAACAGCAGTTTTGGGGCGCTGTAGTATGCACTGACTGCTGTTTTCCAGTTCGAGGACGAAGGATGTCAGGCTGGACATCCATATATATATATATATATATATATATATATATATATATATATATATATATATATATATATATATATATATGAGAAACTCACGAAGTAGCGGGTGAGTAGAGCAATAAATACAAAAAATCCCACAAGAAAATGAGAGGCGGATTCCAAGTACTTTCGAACTTGTTCAGTTCATTATCAGGGAATTACGACTTTTTTTTTACAAAGGTGGTATATATATAGATGTGTGAAACAGAATAGCAATTCCCCGCCCATATACAACAAAAGACCCAAAATAGAAAAATAATATCAAAGACGGATGTGAAGTATAAAACGAAATAGATAAGGTCTACTTCTGGAAAATTCTAACCTGTGCGCAAAGAATGTAGACATTTATGTGACTAAACTAAGTACATACATACCCGATTGTGAATACATACAAATTAACAATAGAGAAATAACTAACTTAATAAATCAAAAGGCTAGAATTTAAAATGGACAATTTAGTTATAAATAAGCCTATTAATAACAAGGTCTAGTTTAAAGATACCAGGAGAAATATTAAAATTAGGCGAGGAATTAATGAATGAGCATTCAACAATATTTCTTTGAATAAAGTTATTAGATTTGTAAAAAAATTAGCCAAATTCCAATTGATAGTGTGACTGTTTTCCGATAAATGGACAAAGAAAGCGCTGCTGCATTCCCCCCCCCTCCTAATATTGTATTTATGTTGCGTCATGCGTACACTTAATGATTCACCAGTTTGCCAAAATTATTGCTTAGGGCAAACTGAACAATCAACAGAATACCCCCTCACCTATGGTAGAGTGATATTTAAATATAACAGAAATATTTAACTTATTCAAAAGGCCAGGAAGCAAGGAAAAGAACTCAGAAAACGGTTAAACATTGGAGTTGTTAAAATTGTATGCGGGAGGGATTTCCGTTCTATAGAAGTATTTTTTTTCCAAATCTAGGCATCCCGCAAGGAATTTATGAGGGTAGCAAAGACTGGTACCAATTTTAAAGATCTTATAAATCTCACGATCCAAGAATTCTGGGCTATTGACCCTCAACCCCCGGAGAAACATTGAAATAAATACAGACCGTTTGACTTTATCATTATGACCTGAGTAAAAATGAATATAAGAACAGGCGTTGGTAGGCTTACCATAGACGGAACATTTAAATCCAGATGGAATCCTATGAAGAAGTAGATCTAAGAACGGGAGAACACCATTTTGTTCGAGTTCAAGGGTATATTTAATAGAAGAAACCAGAGAATTAAGTTCAGTAAAAAACTATTAACATCCTTAGAAGAAGACCACAAACAAATACTATCATCTATCTATCGGAACCAACCAAGGGGAAAATCGATAATGGTGGGGAGTAAGGTAGTTTAAAAAAATCCATATATATGTTAGAAAGAACAGGGGATAAACAATTTTCCATAGCCTAACAAAACTTTTGAAGATAATATTTACCATTAAAAGAAAACTTACAGTTTTTAGTATATATTGAGATGAGTTTAATGACAATATTAACTGGCAATGGAAAATCAAATTTACGCAATTGTGGAAAAGGTCATTTACGGGTACTTTAGTAAAAGGAGAACAAACATCGAAAATAACAAGAGAGAAGTTATTAGAGTAAGTGATGGAGTTGAGTTTTTCAATAAGGTCGTAACTGTTTTTTAATATGAGAATTAGAAATGGTACCAACAATGGGTGTGAGGTATGAAGTATGCCATTTAGATAAGGAATATGAAACTGAGCCAACAGAACTAATAATAGTGCGCATAGGGTTATTAGGCTTATGAGTCTTTACAAGACCATATAAATATGGCAGAGAGGCATTACTAGATTTAAATTTAGCACTTAAATCGAAAAAATGTTTAAGATGGGAACGCACTTTTTTATGGAAATCACTATTAACCTGAATCCTAGGACCTTTATCAAGGGAGAAATTGGTAGAATGGTCATTTAATAATAGATCCATTTTACCAATAAAGATACTTTATCCATAATAATGACAGCACCAGAATTATCAGCTTTGGTAATATGTAAATGAGCATTATTTCTAATGGCAGCTGAAGCACGACGGAAACGCAAGGAGTAATTATAATGGGTCGGAGTGGCTAAACAATGGTATACGCAACATTTAGCAATAAAAACATGTTTGCTAGGGATGTCACTAAATTTTTATAAATTAGCAAAACCTTTAGCAATTGAAACATTGGAAGGTCTGGACGCAATGGAAAGGTTCAGATAAAATCCCAGGGCAGAATTTGTGGTAACATCAAACTCTTGAGAGGAGAGGTTCACAACCGTTTCAGGTCTGCTGATCTTAGTCCAATAGCTGTTGGAGATAGGCGTTTTAATTAAAGACCCAACCACGTTGCAATTTTACTGACCGTTTTCAGAGAGTGTGGAAGATGGAATCTTGGATAACGTTGGACCAGAGGGAAGGGATGTTGGAAGTAAAATCATAGCGGCGAGCGTTGACTTCCTTGAAAGCAATGGAGGTCTCATACTTCATCAGCGAGATAAGTTTGGAGAGAAGAATACGTTCAATATCTCCAAAAGGTTGACCATTAATACACTTGAAATAATTACTAATAAAAGAAGTAGGTACAACTTTCTAAACGAAGCACTTACAGTTTAGTCCTCCTTCCGCAGCGGGTAGGAGGACCCTTCCTTTATTTAAAGAGTACAAAAGTGGAAGTTGGAAAACTTCCGCAAAAAAGAGAAATCAGAAATTTCCGGAGCAAGGAGGAGCCGCGAGGCAATGCGAAAGGCCGGAAAAGCTATATTAATCAAACGGGTGGGACGGGAGGGGAGCCGACGGAAAAGCGAGTAGGAACGAGCTCTAAACAGCAATGACGCCTCATGGCGGGGACACCCCTTATAAAGTTGAAGCTATAACAGGGTGTTCCAAGGCAAAATTAAGGTTCCTAAAAGATCCGTGAGGCGTCATCGGCCGGGTTCCTTCTGCTGCTGATGTAGGAGAAATGACCTGAGCTTATTTTGACGGCGCGGGTGATAGCCTTGAAGAAGCGAACGGAGAGAGCAGGGAGGTGGGAGGAGGGCACCTTGCCCCGGAATGTGTTGAGGATGGCAGGGATGTTGTCAGAGAAAATCTGTTCCTTTGGCCAGATGAGCGAGGCCATGATGAATATAGTAAATTCCAGTTCGAAGATATTAAACGGCCACGATCGACAATCCCAAGCAAGGGTGAGGGAACGGCAGACCATGCCCATTACCCAAGGGAAGGCATCCATAGCCACACCACCCGAGATCCCGATGCCTGGGGGAGCTTCCACTTAACCCACTTGTGGGTGATGAAACGGACGAAGGGCTGGCAAAGGTGCGGCCTAGGGTTGGAGAGCTGATCGAAACACAGCTGGCACCAAACGAAGGAGAGCTTGATGATGGGGCCGATAAAATTTAGGAGACATCAGCCAGCCTGAGCCAGACTTTTCTAGGGACTAGGTTAGTTGTCACCAAGTTAAGCGTCCTTGTGATCTTCTCCTTTAGATCCACGGTGATGCGAGCGCAGCCGTTATCGATATCTATTCCGAGATATCTAATTTGCATCTGGTGGCGCAAGACGCACTTTTCGAGGTTCAGGTTGACGGAGCTAATCTTGGCCAAGGTGAGAAAACGCCTGAGAGCAGGTTTTGATCCTACTGCGAGGATATCATCCAAGTAGGTGTGGGCGAGAACCCCAGTCGGAGTATCTTGAACCTTACTCGTTGTTGGCCGAAGATGAATCCAAAGTGGTGATAAAATCCGTCTTTCAGGTCTAGTTTTATCGCGAAGTCGGAAGGCGAGGAAGAGTCGAATACCTTTTTTATTATGGAAGGAGTGTGGGTCGAAGGCGTCTCTTGCGGCGGACATATTGTAAACGATCCGCATCGTGCCATTAGGTTTGGGGACATCAAAGATCCTGTGGGCGTTAGTGATGCGGCCCAATTCCACGATGTCGTGAGCGAAAAGGTGATCTACCAAGGAACGGATCCTATGAGAGGAAGGGCGCCAATGATGATATGTAGACTTAAAGAAGACCTTAACGCCAAGGTGTTTATTCGGCTTCAAGATATGGCGGTTTGCAGGGATGGAGTCGAAAGAGACCGGTGGTTATATGCCGAGGCAAGCCTCAGGGCGAGTGTCGCCTCCTCCTGGACAAGAGGATCCAGCCCAGGGCTAACCCACTGCTGATATGCGTGGCCCTCTTGGAGGTTGTTGCCGCCGTTGTTGTACTTTAGTGATGTAATAGAGGGCATTGTAGTCATGAGGGATATGATATATCTTGGATTTGGGAATTTAGCAAGGGCAATAATTGAGCCACTCCATCTGACTCGATGTCCCAATGATTGATTTCGAAGATTTTCTCGAAGTGGATTAAGAAGGTTCCGAAATCCTCGCCTTCCTTGAAAACCGGAAGCTTAACAGATGTGGTAGGTGGAGCTTCGGACTTCGAGCTAATATAGTGCGTCTTTTTCCTGGTCCTACTGATTTCAAGTTCCTGAATACGGATTATTTCTATTTCTTCTCGTTCTTCTCTTCTTTCTTCTCATTCCTTCTCTTCTTTCTTCTCATTCCTTCTCTTCTTTTTCTCTTTCTATCCTTTGCTCCTATCGAAAATAAGCTAAGAGGTCCTTGCTACTGAACCATAATGACTCTCCTTGCAACTTAAACGTGTTAAATAATGAAGACATTTTATCGCGTTCGACCAACTTTCAGGAAAAGCACCACAAAAAGGGGAAAAATATTTAGACGCACAGCGGGAGTGCTGGTAGGCTTTGGCGAACCTATGATTCTTCACTTAAAAAAAAACAAAAAAAAACACAGCAATAATTAATTACTTCTCACGACGTGAATTTGTAATTATAATCAAAATATTCACTCCGGAATTTATCGAGAGCCTGTGTTAAACAAACGCAACGATGAAAACGTCAATCACAATAAAAAAAAGAAATAAAATTAATTTCTTTACCATATGGCAGACGTTTTATGAGGCCTGAAAAGGGTTAAAGTTTCACACGGTGGAAAATTCAATACAAAATACGCACACAAAAGGGAAAATGGGAAATGAGTAAAGGCTTTTTTACGGTTTCTAAAACCAGAACCTTTAATATACAAGAATACACCCTTAGGAATCTGTCACAGGTCTAAAAGAAATGAGATCAGATACTGCAGGTGACTCTAAAAGCCTGACACCAGAATATAATGTCGTGTAGTCGAACATTGATGCTAGCTGATGATAGACTCTGCGGTGATGCAGGGAGGGAGCCTGCAGGAAATTGGGGGGCGGGTATATTGATCCCAGTGCTAGGGTTAAATATTCAAAATCGAGGTCGGTTAGCCTAAATAATCAATTCATAGAAGTTCTGGGATTAGAGAAACTAATGGTGGAAAAATATATATAACTTTACTTATACAAAGAAAATATTAATAGCAAAAGTAAAAAATGACAATGAATAAGATGAGACCCGGGATACCAGACAGGAAGGGGGGCGTCCAAATTACTCGACGGGAACGAGAGTCCAAGAGAGGATGTACGATGATTACTTCCAGGGAAAATGGGAGAGTGCAAATAACGGGGAGACTCAGGTAAAGCCTAATTGACTAGAGGCTTTGAAGGTGACGAGGAAGCGGGGCGCTGCAAACTTCAACTTGCGAGATTCCTTCTTCTTTAACTTCGTTAAGAAATGAACGGGGGAGTACTCGAGACGAGAACGAAGTCAATACCCGAGTGATAGATGCCTGTCCGTGTCTATCGTTTGTCGGTCGGGAACTCTGGCCAAAGGTACGAGCGATGCCGGATAGAGAAGTGACGTTTTGTGCGTTTGTAGCTGGAAGCCGTTGGGAGGTGGAGCAAGGTGTACGAGACTGTGCGTGGCTGCTAACCAAGACGGTGCTGTATTGTACTGATTTGGCAAAGCTTTTTCCGAAGTATTTATAATGCCTTGGCGAAAGCGGGTCGCTGGAAGCCCCCAAAAGGAAAACGGGGATCTCATTAGACTCTGCCCGCCATGGGGGAGGGGGATATTATCGGCAAACATCACAGGCTCGCGCGAAAGTCGTCAATGCAGTAGATCTGACGCCAATCAAGAGATGCGACGGTGAGAAAGGGAACCCGACACGGATCACATGGCCGCGCGACATTCTTGAGTCGGCCCTTTGGGTTTGACTGACCCGACCATTCCTTATAATAGCCGTGAGGTCATCCGAACGCGCCAAATTCTCGCTATTCCTTTGGGGTTGTCTGGGCGTGCAGGTGCATCTTCTCTCAACCGCTACTGGTAGACGTTAGGTTCTATCGGAGAGGGGGATAACCTTCTCTCTCTTACAGACGGCGATAATTTGTTTACACGAATTGAGAGATGACGAGGACAAGAGACAATACCATATCAATCACTTCGGGGACCGGAATCTAGCAACCTGCATGTTAAACTGCCTGTCTTCAAAGAAGCGGTAGACTTCGCTTCATATTTAACCCACTTCGAGAAGATCCTCTAAGTAAATCAGTGGGACATTTAATCAAACGGCGTAGATCAACTGTTGCCCCTACTGAACACCCATCTGAGGGATATTTTTATTTTGATACCGTCAGATGCAACAATTGATTACTCCTCGTTGAAGGCCAAGCTACTTGCCGCCTGTAATATGACTCCAGATTTATACTGTATGAAGTTTAAGCAGTGCTGAATTCAGCCCAATCAAACCTTCGGACAGTTCGGGTACAAATTACAACGGCATCTTAATTTCTGGTTTTACGCATCAAAATTACCCATGACTACAATGTTATGATCAATTTTATTCTTTAAGGACCATCATTTGGCATCGCATCCATCAGAAATCAGATCGTTTGTCAAAGACAAAATATGCATCAGTTGCAAGATGTGCATAGAAGAAGCTGACGTCTGTGCAGGAAGCCACAATTGCTACCCAAGAGAAGGGAAGAAGTGAAACCATCTTTACCCAAATCGAAAGTGAATAAGGATAAATTCTTTCCTCACAACAAGGAAAATATTTTCAAGATAACAGGCTATTCCAAATAGAAACCTGTTCAAACACCCGTCAAACGAAAAGTCCAGGCTTTCTCTTGTAACCCTCATGTGCCACGTTCCTTAGGAGGACTATTATGTGTTATTCCTGCGGAATCGAGAGTCATGTGAGAACAAATTGCTCTCAAAATCTCACTTGATGAATAACCATTCCCAACAGGTGCACAGGGGAGTGCCACCCCTTCTCATACCCCGTCTTGACCGGAAACTCCTCTTTCATCCAACGAACCAGATCCCGATGGACACCAGATGAACTTTTTGTTCAACAACAGTAAGCCTGGAGGGCGTTAATTCGAGACTGGGACGGTGAATGGCTGCCGTATCTCCACCATCGTCCGAGATACAGGTTGCATGTTTATCGTGGTCTCGGATAAGCTACTCCCATCTGTAGCTCCAGATCACGATCGGTTGGTTATCGTGCATGATTACCTGGAACGCATTAAACCTTTCTCCATCGTTAAGTGCCATATGGACTGCGCCTACTTCACTGGCTGGGCCGAAGTAGTGGCAGCACTCATCAAGTTTTGTGTCGCTCTGATTGAGCAGAGCCTCAAAGCTTCGTCACCCCCTGTGGCTTAACCCTTGCCCACCTGTTCACAAGCGGAGCAGGAGTTGGAAGCACCCGCAAACCTGGAAACTCCCGGTTCTTCAGAATAAAGCAATGTCGTAAACGAGAACTTTGCTAAGAAACAGAAGAAGTATGGATCACTTCGTCCTTTCTAGACTAAGGCCCAAAATAAGACGCAAGAGTCTATTAGAGGTGGCAAAGTAATTTACTTCCTCGTTAAGGATAACCTCCTCTACCTACATATGATCCGAAGTAGATCACACTGAGTCTCAGGCATTATGTGTTCCCCGCTCTCATGTGCGACTTATTTTACAAACCGCGCATGACAGCATATTTTTGGGTCACTTCAGCCACACAAAGACCGTCCAACGAATTGTAAAGTACTTTTACTGTCCCGGAAGGGCGGATGAAATTTTTCGCTATTGTTGATCATGCGACATATGCCATAAAACTGCCATTAAGGGGTGAGTTAAGCCGGCCCCCTTGCAGAAAGGTCCCGTTATTTCAGAGCCCTTTTCCCGAGTGGCAATCGATTTGGTTGGATCAATCTACCCACTATCTAGGGGGAGGGGGCATCTTTATGTCCACACTTCGGTCGATTTTGCCACCAGGTTCCCGGAGACTGTCCCACTCAAGAAGATCAAGGGAATTAGGTGAGAAGAAGCCCTACCTTCATCTGTTGGAGAAAGCGAAGTATATTTCAGAGCTGAGTTTATGTAAGGCCTATTACCAGATCTTATTGCGGAAGAGGTTAAAAGGTAAACCACTTTTCCGACCGAGAGGTGGTTAATGCAGTTTCGTTGTCTCCCCTTTGGTCTCATCACCGCCTTCAGTAATTATAATAGAATGATGAGACGGATATTAGATGGGCTAGCCCATGTATCTATTTTTTAAATATTTACGTGGCTACAAATGAAAAAGTCCAGCCCCTAATCGCTTTTCAAGCGCTACTGCAAAGGCTCAGGGACTATGATTTAACAATTGGTCCGAGAAAATATCATTTTGCCTTTAATACAATAGATTACTTAGGCTTACGCACAGGGAATAATCAATTAGCCCCTCAGAAGGAAAAGATGCAAGTCATAGTAAAAATGCCACTGTCCGCAACTAATAGGAAGTTAAGGTCATTCATGGGTCCGTCTCCTTTTATCGTATCGGCGATTAATTAAAAATTTTTGCTACCATTTCTGCTCCCCTGTGCGAGTTCCTCAAGAAGAAAGACCCATAGCAACTCGTTTGGACTCCTTTGTTAATCACCAGCTTCAAACAAGTTAAGGATAACCTCACGTCGGACCCGATATTACGTTTGCCCAATTCCACCGAACCATTTGGCATCTGGACGGACCCCAGCAATGACGGCATTGGTTGTGTATTAGTTCTATTAGTTCGGTACGGAATGAATGATAAGAGTCTTCCCATGGCTTACGCCAGACGAAAGTTATTACTGCGCGAAAAGAACTACGCTGGGATTCAGCGAGAAGCCCTCACAATAATTTGGGCAATTCAAAAATTTAAAATGTATCTAATAGGGAAGGAATATGTATAGAAACCGATCATAAACTTTTCTCGTACCTCTGAAATATTAAAAACAACAATGGTAGATTAATGTGCTGGAGTTTGATCCTCCAAGAATTCCAGTTTAAGATAATGTACGTAAAAAGCTCTGAGAATTGTATGGCTGATAGCTTAAGCCGAAATCCGGTAGATTCCCTCCCAAGTGAATCCTGAGCCTACTATTTTTTTTTATATTTGTCCAAATAAATTTCGGTGAGAAACATGTACCCCTTTTGTATTTAAATAAACTTTACAATTATTTTTCGGAAGCGAGGCAGATGTACCGTTTCCTGGAAATTCAGTTTTATAATCATGGTTGTTGTAAATTAGGAGTTTTTTTAGATAATGATCGATCTATGTACATTTTTCCAGTCTCTCTTAGTATTTATTTTGTATTCTTTTTATTTTGTATAATGCATTCCTTTGCTATTTTTTTGGTAATGCGAATTTTTTAATTTTGTTTATTTTTGTATTTCTTTTGAATATACTACAATGTGTTCTTTTAGTTTGTGATGAGAAGGTATTGCATCCCATTACCAATTTCCCGAGATATCCTTTCTTCCAGAAGTTCCATCTTAGGGGGGAAGAGATGTCAGAGAGAGCACGCAGACAAATAGACCTAGAGAGTATCTCACGGACGAAAGGACCTTCAACCGGCGTCTTTCGGTAAACTTCCGGGGGGTGATAATGAGGCGTGATGTGTCAAACTCGAGTCCGGAACCCAAATCAGCAAGAGGGCGATAGGCTCTTGGTCGCTGCGCCTTTGAGACGTAGTGTGATCCGCTTCCGACGGCAAACCAAATCTCTTATGTTTAAATTCTTTTATTTGTTTGCATAATAGTAAAGATTATTTTTTTTTCCTTGTTTAAATCCCAGACCCACATGAAAACCCATTGAAATATTTGACTAAGTCGGCCAACGGTAGAAAGAGCAGTCGCATATCCGACGCACTTAAAAGGGGCATTCCCCTGCGTCCGCTTGTCACCTCTTCTCTCGCGTCTAGGGAGGGCAAGCGAAGGTCAGTGAAGACTACCTGACCTACGAAAACAGTTTCCTTCCAACCCCTCTAAAAGAAGATAGTCGAAACAGCAAAGTTACTTGCCTGTCACCTCTTTGATGACTCACAGCCTCCAGTTCTGTGAACGGAAAGGAAGTCCGTTATTCCCTGCGCACACAATAGACAGAATTCAGAGTTCATCCCATTCGACATATACCGAGAAGACTGTGAAGCAACCTCTGCTCCTCTCATTCGTGTACCTCCTCTAAATGTAACATTCGCCGCTCCCATTCTCGCCGTATTTCAAGGTCAAGGTTTGCCGTTAATCTGTTCTTCCCTCATCAAAGACCGACTACAATTAAATATAGATCAGCATTGTCCGAAGAGTCCTGCATGCGTTTCTTTTAGAAGTTCGGCAAACTCAAAGAGAATTTCATTCAATTTCGAGTTTAACAAACTTTAAATAGGAAATCAATTCTTAGTAATTTGTATTAAAGTTCATAATTCTATATTTTATGTGTTACCATTTTATTTTGAATATTCAATTATTATCGTTTATTAATAATTATTTATTATGTTGGTTAATAAAACGCAAACTAAAATCTTTTTCCCTGAAATCATCCACTAAATTCACTACGATCAGTCAATTCCCTTTTTTGTTTTAAGGTTAATCAAACAAAGGTGAATTGGACTTAAAGACATACAAATTAGTGCCAGCAGTATCTTTATGATTTGTTAGTTCTGTGTGAGGTCACAGAAAGAGAACTGAAACTGGAATAGATGGTATGGTTGCTAAGGATGCTCGGCCGTTTCGTCGTTGGACATCTGGTCCTAGAAAGGTCCATTTTCTGGATTTTATAATGTATTTTGATTTTAAACTATAAAACGGTGAATTTGGAAAAGTGAAGACGTTTAGCTTAAGTGCAATATTTGTTAATTTCTATATGTTAAAACGGTCAGAAAGAGCTTTCTGGCATTGAATTGTGCGTTGCTCAATTGAGTTCCAGAGAATACGTTGTGTCATCAGACCTCAAGATTTAAAAAAAAATAAAGGAAAATATTATCTTTAACATACCGTGGAATTCACTCTTACTAAACGTGGCGGAAGGAAACTGATTTAAAATGAGTATGATTATAATATTGACAAAAATAACTAATATTACATATTTGAAATGCCAAGAAAGAGGAAAAGGTGGCGGAGGACTTAAAACAATGAACGATGTTCTCCCGCCTTTTCAGCCACCAGATGCCAGAAGAGCCGAGGTACTCAAAACACTACAAAAGATTAAGGCAAGACCTCCACTACAGAAGAAGTTACACTTAACTACTAAAATTAAGATCTGCACATCGGATTTCTACTTGCAAGCAGTTGATTTTGTTCACAAAAGGAAACTCTCAGCCGAATGATTGGAAGACAAAGGAAACTCCCAATTGAAACGAACTTAAGGTTTCTTTAAAAAGGGGCAAATACATTGTCGTAGAATGGACTCTCGACGATATACCATATATAACTATTCGTTGAGGGAGCTTATTTAATTATCTTTAGAGTGCGTAGATGTCTGGCGGGCCGATATTATGTATATTCGATATGCTTAAGAAGTGGAACTGAGCTCAAGGATAATAATATTGCTATCATTAATAAAATAGAGTTTTATTAATAATAACTATCAACAATACACAAAACGGAAAATATTGACATAAACAGAGAATGGAAAGGGTCGTCGGGGCTCGGGCTAATCCGAGGATTAAAGGATTTAAAAAGGTAAAAGAAATATAAAGTTAAAGAGATGGGATGGTTCGCTAAACCATTTAGAGCACAGGATGGAATTGACAAAAGAGTTAAATACTCAAAGGTAACGTTCGGCTTACGTAATTTTATACTAGTGGTGCAGAGGAAGTCAACGTGAAGGAATTTTCGGTCCGCTGGCGAGTTCCAGCCGAAGGGGGTATATAAAATTAACCTGACGTGGCGTCTTGGAAATGAGAACCGTTTCTCGACGAACGGCTTGAAGAACAATACCTGTTCTACGTTGTTCTCTTCTGAACAACAGGAGGGGGGGGGTGAAAACCGTCTCTTGTCTACGGGCTCAAAAACCATGGATGTGCTAATGTTGTTCTCTTTTGAACAACAAGAAGGAAGGGTGAGAACCGTTTCTTGGCGAACGGGCTCAAAAGAACAATGGCTGTTCTACCTTGTTCTCTTCTGAACAACAGGGGAAGGGGTGAGAACCGTTTCTTGTGAACGGGCTCGAACGAACAATGGCTGTTCTAATTTTTTTTCTCTTCTGAACAACAAGGGGGAAGGGTGAGAACCATTTCTTGGCGAACGGGCTTAAAAGAACAATAGCTGTTCTACGTTGTTCTCTTCTGAACAATAGGGGAAGGGGTGAGAACCGTTTCTTGTCAACGGGCTCGAACGAACAATGGCTGTTCTAAGTTGTTCTCTTTCTGAACAACAAAGGGGAAGCCTTGTGGACTTGGCGTCACGAAAGGCTCAAACCTTGGCGCTCATTGGATATTGTCCTCCTTCTGGACAATTGATGGTGAATCTCGAGGTCGAGGTCCCTTGGTGCACAAAGTGAGAGAGGGTCATGGTGATGTTTCCTGACGAAAATCTGGATCTCCAATCTGCTCCTAGTGGTAAAGTTTTCATCTAAATAGTCGAGACACTCCCTTGGCGTGGGGGACAATGGAGTGGAAGCTTCAAGGGAATGCACAGCCGAGCCTGGGAACAATGCCTTATCCGCCCATAAGCCTAACTCAATCTGGCGAGGTCGGCGTATGGGGGCGAACGGGGGAAGATAAACCTCCTTGTTTAAACATTGACTCAGGTGGCTGCGATAAGGCACCATGCTTCAAAGCGGAGATGCACGTGGGAGCATCGTGGTTTTAAATAAGATGTGATAGGGTTTGAAATTTAACGCGGCCTTAACCCGTTCTATCACACCCCTCCATTCAGGGGGAAGTTGTCACTTCGAAAAAAAGAGAGAAGGGACAACGATAGAGCTCCGTTGTGGGGAACTCGTTTTCTTGTACCAACCGTACCTTCCTGCACCTAACTAGTATTACCTCAATACATATGATTATTTTGATCTTTTGATTTTAAGGGAAAATAACCTTTAATACAACTTTAAAAAAAGGCATGGATCAATGAAATGATATAAAATTAGTACATATGGGACAAAATAATTTATACGTAATTTAATGGGTACAAATATATACATACAAAAAATATAGACATTGAACGTTTCAAAATTCAGACATATACATTAACTAATTATATTACAAGAGAATCTTAATTTAAGTCGTTTCCAGACGGAATATACCTACATGGAGATACTAATTCTATGAATACAATTACTCTACGCTATTCGCTAACGCATTCCTACTGAGTGCATCAGCGACCTGGTTATCGGAAACTTTTATATAATTTATTTTAAATTGATACTCTTGCAAGAGTAAACTCCAGCGCATGGTTCGGCCGTTGGAGTGTTGCACATTCCTAATATAGGCTAACGGACGGTGGTCAGTTCCTATCTGAAATTCTTTTCCTATCAAGTACCTTTTGTATTTGTCTATGACCCAGATAATTGATAGAGCTTCCTTCTCTATAGGGGCATATCTCTTTTCGCGTGGTAATAATTGGCGACTAGCATATGCAACTGGATGACTCGTTCCGTCATCCTCGTAATGAAGGAGTACACCTCCAATGCCCTCGTTGGACGCGTCGGGCTTAATCCCAAAAGATTTTTCCGGGTTGGGCAACTCTAAAATGGGGGCAGAAATGAGCTTACTCTTGAGCTGATTGAAATGGGAAATAGCGACATCATTCCAACGTAAACGATCGGGGGAATTAGTTTTTTGAAGGGAGCTGAGGGGGGCCGAAATTGCAGCGAACTTTGGAACAAATCGCTGATAGTGAGAAGCTGATCCTAGAACGATCTTAATTGCTTCTTTGTAATTGGGAGGGGCATGTCAGCGATTGCCTTAATCTTGTTCTCTTGGGGACCTAACTTGCTTTGTTTTATTTTGAAACCCAAATATTTTATGGTTTCGTGGGCAAAATGGCATTTGCGGGGTCCAATGGTGAGGCCATTTCCGCGCAGTCGCTCGAAAAGAGCTAATAGGGTGGTTAAATGGTGACTCCATTATAATAGTTCTTGTAGCTGACTCTTTTGATGTGATGTCAGCTGCGCGTCAATATCCAGGTCAGAGGGTTCCAAAGATTCGCCTGCTAGGGAAGGAGGAGGGTAATCAGCATCAGGTTGGGTGCACACTATCTGTATTACATTACGGGACTCCGCGGGGTAATCTTCTTCAAGCGCCGATGTTTCGTCCAGTTATACGAAGGTATCTCCATGGGCGCGTTGGGGGTTCTTTTTAGAGGGGGGGGTCCACGGACAGTCTCCGTGTCCTTGTCTTGGGCCTTATCGCCTAAGGGTGTTAGTAATTCACACTCCTTTTGTGCCGTCCTAAAGTCCTGGTTAGGGGTCTCCGAGAAATCGGACGCTATCGGCGTTCTGAGGGGGACGGGCTCCTGGGCTTCTTTCTTAGCTCGGCCTCGAAGAAGAGCGGCCTGAGACACAGGGTCGGAACTTACTTGGGGGCTCTGTCCTATAAGTACGGAACAGAATTGTATGGGTGCTGAAAGGACTTCAGCCCAGCCATCATAATATTAACACTGCAGGTAACATCTAACGACGGGGAATTGGTTCGCCCGCCCAAGGTAGTCATGTACCACCGCAAATTTTTCGTGGTTAGGGTCCACTGGGGGGAGGAGTTCGTCGGACACGATGAAACACGTACATCCTGTGTCCCTGACGAGAGTCGATACTCGGCGGCCGTTCACGCTGCCCTCCTGAAATTTCAAAGTTCCCGATGAACTTTTATCAAAAATAAAATTTACCTGGTGGCCTGACGGAGGGGGAGAAGTTTCTGCTTGGGTCTGCACCACCGGGGGAGCCGGGGTTGCATTAATCTGGTGAACTTGGTTGGCTGGTCCGCTTTAAGGCCTAGAATTTTGGGGGCAATTCCAGCTCATGTGGTTTTCTACACCACAGGTGAAGCATATGATTGATCGCTTCGTGAAAAGAGATGGAGGAGAAATCTTAACGTGAGGTTTGGAGTCCCGTTGTTGGTTCTGGGAAAAGAAATTTTGGGGTTTTACGGAGCTCGTTAACTTCGACGGCTTTCCTGTGAAGGGGTGCGAATCCTTCCTTCTTTCCTTGTAGGGGGCTTGGTGAGAAGTTCGATTCTCCTTTGGGTATAAATTATGGCTTTCGGCATAGACATCCGCTTCTTCGGTACATTCTTTAAAGGTCTGGCACGGAAGATCCTTGACGAACGCGCGGATCTCCGTTGGGAGAGACGCCAAAAATTGATCTCGCAACACAAGGTCTGTTAAGGACTCGTAGTTCGGATCAACCTTTGAGGATTCTGACCAAAATTTAAAATTCCTCTGAAGAATGTATCCGAATTGATGGAACGTCTGTCCGGGTTTAATACGACCTCTTTGAAATTCTTGGCGGTAGAAATCGGGAGTCATATTATGAGTGGCCAATAACTCAGCTTTTAAAGAGCTGTAGTTAATTGTACACTCAGATGGTATAGATATAAAAATTTCGCACAATTTACAATTTAACAGGGGAAGTAATCTGGCTACACCTTTAGCCTCCAGATCCATGTTATTGATTTCGAGGATCTATTCGAAGTGGGCTAAAAATGCTCCGAAATCCTCTCCATCCTTGAAATTAGGGAGCTTTAGTGAGAGATTGGGGAGGGGCGGGGGGGCTTCGGAACGGGAACTGGCGGACCGTATCTCTGCTTCAACACGAGCTAATTCAATCTGATGGTGAAGCTCAGCTTGTCATATCCGTTCCTCTCTTTCTCTTTCTTCTTGTTGAATTTCTCTTTTTTCTCGTTGGACTTCTTTTTCTCGTTCTTCTCGTTGTATTTCTCTTTCTCGTTCTTTTTCTTCACGCTCTTTTCTTTGCTCCTCTTGAACGTACTCAATTAGTTCTTTTCCGGAAAGTCCCAAGGACTCTCCTTGCGATTTAAAGATTTCGAACTGAGTCATCTTTGCACTTGCTGGCGCAATATTCAACCAACTAAATTCCTTGCAACAAGAAATATGCCTTCTAAAGAATTAGCCTACCTAAATATGGGCACTGACCTATTCGTACTTGGTTTCTCGATCTAAATAACCACTGACTAAAATCACAAAAAAAACACAAACAAATTATTATAACAGTTCCTTGAGCTACTCCAGCTTCTTAAGTTTCCAAAAAGGGGATAGCAATCGTTAAAACAAAAGGGAACTACTATACTCTACTATTATAACGAATAACACTATGCTTTACTGGACTGGGACCAGTGTTTGCAAGGATATAGCGTTAAACCTTACACACCTGATACCAAATTTAAATAGTATATATATATATATATATATATATATATATATATATATATATATATATATATATATATATATATATATATATATATATATATATATATATATGTCGTAAAATGGACTCTCGACGATATACCATATATAACTATTCGTTGAGGGAACTTCTTTAATTATCTTTAGAGTGCGTGGATGTCTGGCGGGCCGAGCCGATATTATGTATCTTCAAAATGCTTAAGAAGTGGAACTGAGCTCACGGATAATAATATTGCTATCATTAATAAAATAGAGTTTTATTAATAATAACTATCAACAATACACAAAACGGAAAATATTGACATAAACAGAGAATGGAAAGGGTCGTGAGGGCTCGGGCTGATCCGAGGATCAAAGGATTTAAAAAGGTGAAACAAATATAAAGTTAAAGATATGGGATGGTTTGCTAAACCATTTAAAGCACAGGATAGAATTGACAAAAGGGTTAAATACTCAAAGGTAACGTTCGGCTTAAGTAATTTTATACTAGTGGTGCAGAGGAAGTCAACGTGAAGGAATTTTCGGTCCGCTGGCGAGTTCCAGCCGAAGGGGGTATATAAAATGAACCTGACGTGGCGTCTTGGGAATGAGAACCGTTTCTCGACGAACGGCTTGAAGAACAATACCTGTTCTACGTTGTTCTATTTTGAACAACAGGGGGGTGAGAACCGTCTCTTGTCGACGGGCTAAAGAACCATGGCTGTGCTAATGTTGTTCTCTTCTGAACAACAAGGGGAAGGGTGAGAACCGTTTCTTGGCGAACGGGCTCAAAAGAACAATGGCTGTTCTACCTTGTTCTCTTCTGAACAACAGGGGAAGGGGTGAGAACCGTTTCTTGTCAACGGGCTCGAACGAACAATGGCTGTTTTAATGTTGTTCTCTTCTGAACAACAAGGGGGAAGGGTGAGAACCGTTTCTTGGCAAACGGGCTCAAAAGAACAATGGCTGTTCTACGTTGTTCTCTTTTGCACAACAGGTGAAGGGGTGAGAACCATTTCTTGTCAACGGGCTCGAACGAACAATGGCTGTTCTACGTTGTTCTCTTTCTGAACAACAAGGGGCAAGCCTTGTGGACTTGGCGTCACGAAAGGCTTGAACCTTGGCACTCAAGGGATATTGTCCTCCTTCTGGACAAGTGATGGTGAATCTCGAGGTCGAGGTCCCTTGGCGCACAAAGTGAGAGAGGGTCGTGGTGATGTTTCGCGACAAAACTCTTGATCTCCAATCTGCTCTTAGTGGTAAAGTTTCCATCTAAATAGTCAAGACACTCCCTTGGCGTGGGGGACAATGAAGTGGATGCTTCGAGGGAATGCACAGCTGAGCCTAGGAACAATGCCTTATCTGCCCATAAGCCTAACTCAATCTGGCGAGGTCGGCGTATGGGGGCGAACGGGGGAAGATAAACCTCCTTGTTTAAACATTGACTCAGGTGGCTGCGATAAGGCACCAAGCTTTAAAGCGAAGATGCACTTGGGAGCATCTTGGTTTTAAATAACATGTGATAGGGTTTGAAAATTAATGCGGCCTCAACCCCTTCTTTCACATACATTCAATTTGAAAAGGCGAGTATCGCAATTATGTCAATTGATGCTAATCTTGGATTTACTGGCAAAGATTATGCATTAGTTTTGTGACGGTGCATTCGACAGTGCTCCTGACGGCCTGAACTATATTCCATCCATGCTCTTATTGGAGAAAACCATACTGTTCTACTAGTGTATTGCAGCGTGGAATTTAAAAATCAAGAAACATATGCTGATTTTAAAAAGACTGGAAAATACTGCAATCAGAACGATAGAAAAGCCTTTTTCTTCTTCGCCTATTATTGATGTTTTTTTCACCTTTGTCAATATCCCTGAATAAAACTTTTAAACAAATGCATTTTCTTCCAAACTAAAGTCTATACAAGAAAATAAAACGTTCGGCGACGAAATATCTGGCGACGAGATGTTCGGCGACGAAATATCTGGCGACGAAATGTCCGATCACAGTTGCTGAGATTCTAAGAAGTAGTGGTGAATGTGTAATGGAATGGTCTTTGTGGTTTTGTTGTAGGTATTTGAAAGTAGAACAGGGCCTAAACCTGGTTGAATTCTTTGATAGTAAATTTCTTAATGGATATATGGGAGAAAGAAGAATGCAAAAATAATGGGTAATAAATTTGTTGAGTCTTATAAGTAAGGTGTATGGGAAAGTCGAAAATGCCATATGATATTCAGAGGTTAATTGAAACAGTGATTAGAAATTCGCAAGGTAGAGTCAAGGACCAAAGAGCGTGCGTGATCAAATATTTCCATTAAGCCTAGTATAAAAAACCTACATAGGTGTAAGACATTTAAATTGTATGTGAGTTATATGGATCTGGAAAATGTGTATGACCGTACAAGGGAAAATTATCTAGATTCTGTCATTTTATAAGTAAATGGTAAGCCTAGTTCTCATTTATCGTTCATTGGAGAGAGATGCGTTGCTAGCTCAAATATTTTTTTTACTAAAAATTCCTAGTATTTCTCAAATATTTAATTTTGTTATTTTTTATAATCAGAAAATATGAGAAAAATTATATAATTGATTAATCTTACAAAAAATATATTTTTTACAGCTTTTCTAAAGTGGCACGAACATTTGAAATGACGTAATAAATGTGGATGAAAGGCGAGAAAAACGAGTGTTTGATATGGCAATCGATGTTACATACAAAAGTGGCACGAACTTTGGAAATGACGTAATAAATGTGGATGAAAGGCGAGAAAAACGACTGTTTGATATGGCAATCGATGTTACATACATATAACGATGAAAAGAGGACTGAGAGATCTAGGAAGGGGAATGTACAAAGGGTATTTGTGAGAGATAGATTTAGGTTTATGCTAGTTTATGCGCACGACCTGTTTCTAGTAACTAATAGTTAGAGGGATTTGGAAATGTTGATCGAAGCATTTGACAGGGTATGTGGGAGGAAGATAAAAAATTTATGTAAATTCAGAGGTGTAGATTGGTATGGGTGTAGTATTAGAATCTGCGATGTGGACCTTGAACATATATGTTTTTTTTATTATCTTGGATATATCTTGAATGATTATGGTAAAGATTACGCAAATTGCGACAGAAAGGTTTTGAATGGTAAGCCTCACGGGTGGTCAATGCTGAGTTTGGGTGTGGAATTGGTTAGGAATCTTCATGAGAGTAAGTTGGGTCTTACTTTCTTAGAGTGGAATGATAACAATGGGGAAGTGGAGTAATTTGAGTAAGATAGGTTGGAACCAAGGGGGGTTTATTATGAACTGCGCTAGGGTCCTTATACTCAGAAATGAACCATGACCATGTGATGAAGGGCTAATTGTGTGGGTGAAGAGGAGGAGGGAGGTAACAGGGATTATCATAAGTAACGCTGATTCTCGTCAATCCAACAATGTGTGAACTAAATGATGATAATGCTATTATTTTTTCTATTATTGCCATTGTTAAAATTATTCAGCACCGGTAGGTCATATGTCTTGGTACACCACTCTATACCATACACTATTCCTATATTATGTTGGGGTGACTTAATCACCTACTGCAATGCGAAACGTTGAATGAGTGTTCACAGGAAGTAACCACCGAATAAGAGGTCAAACTTGAGGCGTTGGGTTTCAAATCCTTAATAATCAGACAGAGTGCATAATTGGTTGGCGAGATTCACTTGAATAGGCCGAGAGTATCGTTCAAGGTTAGTTGAAAAATGGCAAAAGGGGATTATTTAAATTGAATAGTCTCTTGATAATTATTATGAGGAGGGATTCTCAAATGGAATTAATTGATTAGCGTTATAGGGTCAGATCAAAAGGGAAAACTTGACAATACAAATAATGGAGGGAGTTTCGGTCTTACGGGTCGGGGACTTCGAGGAAGGTCCTATTTGCGGTGAGGCGAATGAGGAAAGATCCGATGAGGCAAGTGGGTCAAGATCCAATGAGGCAAGTGGGACAAGGTCCAAATGAGGCAGGTGGGGCACGATTTTAATGAGGCAGGTAGGACACTATCCGAACCAACCTTCGATGAAGATACCCAATAAAAAAACGGCGTTTGACGGGAAATATGGGAATTCTCGTAATTTCACTGGAAGAGGAAACTTCTTTTCCTCAAATGTTCGATTAAACGAAGGGACACTGTTGCGCAAATTCAAAGGTTTGTTGATCAGAAAGCTACCAATTGACTGGGGTAGAATCACAGCGGAGAAATCTGCTGTCTGATAAACGATCACGGGACTCCAACGAGACGATGGGGACGGCGTTGACGTGCGTGCTGGACTCAACGAACTACAGTCAAGACCGATTATTTGTATGCCCTATTCGGAGGGGGAAGGGAGAATTTTGTAGAAAGGTATCACAAGCTCCAGACATCTTAATCCTGAGTCGGAGTCGATTCATCATTTAACAGCAAGCTGCGAGACACAGCAGCTCTTTCTCACCTCGTGATCTGGGGAGGAGGAGGCTTGGGACGAGTTCGCACGATTGGGGAATATTTCCCCATTGCACTCAGGAGTCGAAAATTCGCGAATGTCCACAAACATGAATTGGCATTCACCATGGCGGGATACAATCGCACATGGTCTCCAATAAATTGGGGAGGGGGGTCAGAGGTTGTTCCTTTACATTCTGGGTCTTTAGTACATTTTCTTTATTTTTCCACCTTTATGTTTCCTCGAATTGACTGAGCAAATTTTTCCTTCGATCTTTTGTTCTCTATTGACTACTTTTTAAATTGTCTTTCATCTTAGTTATATTCCATCATTAAATGAGTACAATAAAGCCAACACATATATAACGAGAAACATCTTAGCTATTTAAACGCTTTTTCCGAGCCGCGGACACCTTCTGTAACACAAGAAATAGGTAAAGATATTGGAAAAGTGCACACACGTAATAACTACCACCGGAACTCAACTACCAGCTGCACTACACAAGGTGGAAGAGTAGCGCACAGTATCTCAATGTTGTTGGTGTGCTTTAAAAACCTTAACCGATATACATATATATATATATATATATATATATATATATATATATATATATATATATATATATATATATATATATATATATATATATATATATATATATATATATATATATATATATATATATATATATATATATATATATATATATATATATATATATATATATATATATATATATATATATATATATATATATATAAGGTGTGAGGGAACCCCACGTGGAGTCTCTTAAGCAGACGGATCTTCCACGCTCTGCAGGAGGCCCGGTTAGGCCTAAATTGGTAAGCCTAACTCCCCCCTTCCACAAGTGGTAGCCTCGAACCACGTCCCCCACGATTCACCTTTACGCGGACTAGAATAGCTTCTGCAAGGAGATTCGAGGCCATTCGAGAGTAGAGCTGTTTCTTGCTAATCCCCCTCGGGGAGAGCCTTGAACATAAATAAATAGTGTTCGACTCCCATGAGGAGACACAGAGTTGAGAAGTCTCACATAGACCCCAGAATATTCCCCATGGTTCCAAGTCAAGTGCTAGCAACAAAGCAAAGTGACAGCTGGACTATTTTGTGTATTTGGAATTAGCCCCAGTCAGGAGGTAATTCCACTGAACGATCGCCCCCGAGTGATTTTCCCGACTTCTCTCATCAACTCCTTTCGAAGCCCTCCTCATTTCGGGTAGCCGAAATACTCTCCCCTAGACCGGAAGTTACCTCCCCCCCCCTTGTTTTTGAAGAACCGTCATCACTCCAACCTCGCGCTCAGAAGTTTCGAACGGCCTTACCTCAAGTGCAGAAGACATCCGTGAGCCAACCCCTCTTCCCCCTTCATTAACCCAATTGAGTTAATCCCCCCCCCCCATTTGAATAGTCTCCTCCTGGAATACCCAAAGTTCTAACTTTATCGCCTGATTTATAACTACAATTTCCCCTTTCATTTCCTGATGTGATTTTGCCCGTTAATTCTCTGAGGTAAATATACCCATCAATTTTCTCATTATTTTTATGTAAATAAAATTATATTTTTCGTGTATGTCTCTTTAAATAACCTTGAGCTTTGCCATTGTCCATAATATACCTGACTTGCTTGCCCTCTCTCGCTACTCAGCCCGTCTAAACTCATGGTTTTCCGTCCCTTTTGTCGGTTTGCTTTCAAGTTATTAGTCCCTCACTCATAGATATAATATGGTATTGATATAATGTAATGTCATACCACGACATAAGGTATTATACATAGAATTATATGATTAAGGTGATTGCGTAAATTCCTTTAATCGGTAGTATTTTTGTGATGAGAGATAAAAAATGAAATAGGCTGTAGTAATAGCAACGACGTCCTAGGCAAAAATGATTCTATCTGAATTCAGTTCTCCCAAATTAGTAGGAAACAAGTCTTAGATATAAATCAGCTAAAACTTCGTCGGTCAGTGTAGTTAGCTGCCATCATTTGTTTTTATCTCTGATTATAAATTTGTTTGCAGCTTTGTTTTTATTTTTGCCTTATTGTAGGGTTTGGAGGACCTTGTAGGGGATAACGTGCCCCTCTTTTCCCAAAGGACTTGCACACAGTATGCCATATGACCGGAAATTTCCGAACTAGCTTTCCGTTCCCACTGGGATCGAGAGAGAGAGAGAAGCAATCCCTCCTCCCCTCCTCTTAGCGTTTGTATGATCAAATCTCGTTTCTGTTTCCGGTGTTAGAAACGTGACCTGGAAACGCAATCATTTCCCAATCATGAGACAAGAAAAATGTCCCTCAATTTTGGGAGAATATCGCCAACCCTTCACGAATCTCGATTTTATGTGATTCAGCCGAGTCAGTCAGAGTTCGCCACCTTGCTTCATACAGTGAGAAGACTAGACGTAACGCTCGGGTCTGAAACGCTGCTTATCTCTCTGGACTACAAAGCAAAATGTCGCCGCTAATCGATCGCCCATCCTCCCTGAAACGAACACTCCTCAAGCTACTCCTTTGACTTGCCGGCAAATTTAAAGCAAGTGTTTTTCTTGTAACTTCCGCGAACTCAAAGACCATTTAATTAACGTCACGATTTATCACAAACTTCTACACACCGTGAAGGGCATAGTCATAAATTTTCATATTATTATAGTGTTTTGACACTGGCAAGATAGAAGCGATATTTAGTTCAAATATGCCAAATTAATTGTCATTAGCAATTTCCGTTGGTGCATAAATTCATTTATTATATCTTGCCAATTTTATTTTACAAATTAAATTTAGATCTTTGAATTAATTATATACTGTGTATGTTAAGAAAGCATTACAAAAATCTTTCTTGCATCTTACAGAGTAAAGAATTTACATTCATCGTCCTTGAAATTCAGCTCAAACAATCACCTCCTTTGGTGTTTTCGAAAAAAAAAAAAAAAAGCAAATCGTTACTAGTAACAGACAGTTTAGTGCCAGTAATATAAAATCTAAAGGTACCATCTATCTTTACCATTGTAAATCTTTGATCGTTTTTCTTTTGGGTTATTTCTTTCCCTAATTTTATCCTTACCGTTGTTTTATCTTTGTTTGTCTTATATATACTGTCGTGGTATAGGAAGAACCGAGTGGATGGATGTTCGTACGTATGGGTTGTTTACTTACTACAAAACTCCATGATTACGTTTTCTTTCTAAGAGTGGAATATTTATTATATTCCGATCAATATTATTATGATTATTATTATGTTAATCTTTGAGGGTTCCTAGTGCCGTGCTCAGCGTTTCGAGTATTGAATAAAAAATTGTTTCTAAGAAAACTAGAACTTTAATTAAAAAATTGAAACAATGAAATTTAACCCATTAAATACACACAAATGAATTGAACAAATTTTTAAGTGAGGCTTTCTAAATTACATACTTGAATTTATAAGGAGGGTTGAATTACAGCTCACTTTAATATTGAATACAACTGACCTCAATGAAACAGATACCAGGGGTTTAAATACTTTACGAGATTCCACGAGAATCGGATTTGAGTCTGACCTTGAGTCAATTGCTGTCAGCTCAAGAATTTTGTTTCCGGACGATGCGTGTATCGGCAGTTACAGCTGTGATCTCAAGGGAGAAATCCTTTAAAGCCACGCAGGACTTCGGCGCGTGTGGCAGATGGAGATACGCACGCCTTTTGGAGGAAATGATCTTACCATGGGACAGGGGAAGAATGTTTCTTCTACCGTTTTGGTTACTCTGGGAATATTTCGCACTGGCGAGCGATGAGCCAATACATGAATCCTTTGACTCAGGTGGGTGCTTAAGGGAGTTCACTTAAGAGTATTCCTTACGGGCGAAGACTATCTCTGGGTTTGGGGATACACCAGGATGGGGGGTTTCTTTGACGAGAGTTAGTTAAACTTGCTTCTTAAATCAATTTAGCTTAAAGTTCAGTGTGACCACCAGGAACTGGCTCGAGGAGGAGCTTCTTCTTAGTTCTTCTCGTTGGTTTTCCTGGAACTTATGCCGGTCTTTGCTGTTTAGATCTCTCTAAGGATCTACCTCTAACAGGCATCTAAATTCGGTGTGACCACCAGGAACTGGCTCCGGATGAGATTCTTCTTAGTCCCTTTTGTTGGTAGCCGGCCTCTTGCCGGTCTTCGTCGCCTTGATGACTAACGTAATCTACCCCGTTTGTCCAAAGTTATTTGATTTTATACTTCTCCACCCCACTGGGGGTAGGGGAAGGAGGGGGGGTTGCGTGGACAGGCTGCATTAAGTCTCTTCCTCTAACTGTTTTTCTCAGAACGTCATTCAGCTAGCTCTAAGGGACATTTTGGCTTTAGGACGACGCTCCTCTAATTTAGCATATGCAGTGAAATTGAATATCAACTCTGAGAAGAAATCTTGCTGTTTTAACCCATGTTAGGGTCACGGGTTCGACCTGAGCTAATTAGTACATTATGTGGTCTTGGGCGGCCGTTCAGCTTCTCTTCGAGATGAGGGGAGAGAGAAGAGAAGGTTAAGTGGTCGGGCTACGCCGTCTCTAATGACAGGACGTTGTGGTTACAGACCAGTGGCTCAATTGTGAGGGTGGGGTATCGATTCCCTTACATTTACCATTAAATCTTTTTGGACCAATTTGCTCTTTTTTTTCTTTTTATTCTTTATTTACTTTTTTTCTCTAATATTAACTTCTATTTATCTGTCTCTTAGTAGCTTTACCATTTCCGAACTTCTTTGCAACTGTTGTCATTATTTCTTTATTCTTCTTATTTATCCTATTTTACCATATTTCCTATTTGTTTACGAATATTAACTATTTTGTACCATTCTTCTTCCTCGTTTCTTTAATTTTACTATTTTAGTATGGCCTACTCACTTTGCTAATTTTTCTTCTAGTGTTCCATTTTTATTATTCTTTCAATTTATTCACGAATGTCTTTGACAAAAAATTGCGACGGAGGATAAAAGAAACAACAAGTGGTACAAGGCTCTTTCTTACTGACGTTTCGCTCCTCTGGAACTTCCCCAGAGTAACGAAGACTATGCCAAGAAATGAAGAGAATCGCCGCCTATATAACGTACAGACCAAGTCGGTTTACTGGTTCATTTCTTGCCATAGTTTCTTGTTACTCTGGAAAAGTTCCAGAGGAATGAAACGGCAGTAAGGAATATGTTTCAGTGCTGAAAGATATGTGTATGTCACACACATTTTTTTAGTACAAGGGCGTGCAAACATGCATATAAGTTGAGAAAATGAGAGGGGAATAATTTAAAGGTATCTTTGATATGCTGCCAGTGTATTTAAACTAAGAGCTGTAATAAGTATTAGTAACTATCGCATCACGTAATTGAGATATGTAATGTTAAATTGGCTTTTGAAGAAGGTGGAAAGGAAAGGAGAATCAAAAGATTGTTGAACCATAGAAGAATATTGACGAATACTTGAGAGCAGAGGGAGTGAAATATATGTTTACATGGAAATAGATCAAATGAGGAACTGATTTATAAAAAAAATTAATAAGGTTAGTAGTTGATTGTTATAAAACAAGAAATAAAGCAATTTATGAAGCATTTGGATGGAATATGAATGAAAGTCTGGATGGGAACACGAAGTCATTTTGGAAGGAATTAAGACAATTGAGAAACGAAGAGATGGAGAACGTATGAAGATAGAGAATAATAATGCTACTTGTAAGGAAATACGAGGTGAAAACAAATTGTATCATTCGTGTATCGACGATGAGTTGTATTTGAATATGATTGCACTGTTGGTAGAAACAGGGTGCTGTATTAGAATACATAGCAGATACGAGGCGAGATGCTGTTATTAGTGTGGGATGCCTGAAAAATGAAAAATAATTAGAGCACATAGAAGATATACTTGCTTAGATGCAACTCTTTGTTTAATTACATAGCTCACATTTGGAAGGGTGCTAAGAAATGTCGGAAAGTGTGTAATAGAATTGGTTCGTGCCTATAGTCTTGAATAATGCATTGATACTAACCCTTGTACAAAGGGTATAAGGGAGAAAGATTAAGGAAAGAAGACCAGTTGGATAAATATGTTGAGTGTTATATGCAAATTGAGATGAAAGATTCTTTTTACCTCTATAATAATATCCGAGACTTTAATAGGGAATGACTAAACCGGGTTTAGAGTAGGTAGGGTATATGTGGAGCAACTATTTGCAATGAGACAAATAACTACAGGAGGTCAGAGAAGTGAGGTGCCTAGTGGATTCATAGTATTGTAGCATGCTTAGGATTTTGTAGAGAGGAAAGCATTATGCCAATTTCCAAGATGTATAGAGTGAGTAGGAAACTATTGGAATGAGTTGAATATTTATGTGGGAAGTAAGTCTTTCCATCTGGATAACGAGGCCTGCAGTGATTGATTTATCATTGGTGGAGATAAAACTAGGTGATGCGATGATGCTATGATAGTTTACTATCTTTATGGATGAACTACAGAGAGAATTATGAATAGCTATGAGGATGATGGGTGAGATTGATGCGGAATGGTGACATATTGGTTCTATGTTGGTATATGTTAATGACTTTATGTTAATAACAGAGAATGATATCGACTTCGAGATGTGAATCGCAGCCTTTGAAAAGTTATAAGGAAGGAGTGGGAAAAGAGTAAATTTAAAAAGTTACTTGATGATGAAGTAGTGTATAGTAGACTCCTTGAGGTTACTATCTAACTATTGCGAAGTTTTAAGTATCTAAGCTGCATCGAGAATGATAGCGGTACAGATAAAGGAGCAAAGTTGCTGGTGCGTTAATCAATGTTAAGGGCTTGAGTGTGGAATGTTCCAAAAAAATGCATGAGCGAATGCTGGTGAAAACATTGGTGTATGGAAGTGATGGTATGGTAGGAAAAAAAAGAGTGGGAAAAGTCTCGAGTGACTGTAGTGCAAATGAAGATCTTCGGAGATTTGATTGGTTTCCAAATGACAGGTAGAATGAGTAAGGACATGGTATGAGATATATAAAGATTAAGAAAAGGTGTTTTGTAAGTCAGGTCAGACTTCTTGACCTCCGCTTTCTTTCTTTGACTCTGAAGGGAACGTGGAAAGCCCACAGGATACTCTGCGATTGGCCTTGCCCTGAATAGTGCACTTTCAACGTGGATTGCACTAAATCGAGTAGAAGTGACTATTTTCCTTGGCTGAATTAAATCAACTAACTAGGAGGTTCTGGATATCAAACTGGATGAAACAAAATAATATTTGCTACTGTAAAAACAAAAATAAAATAATGAATACAACATAGAAATACAAAAAACCTAAATGGGCAAAAGGTTTACACACATCAGCTCCAGGCAGTAATCGTGAACACGTACACACAAACGTACAAGACCGACAAAAGAGAAACTACCATTCCTGGTGGATCTGCCGCCCGAGGATTTTGTTCCCGAGAGAAGGGCTAGGGGAGGGGTTATAGGCGTCGAGCTCTATTGCTTTTCAACGGCTCAGTTGGGTTTGCACTTGCCCTATTAGAAATCGGCCTGCTTCAAGTTTGGAAGGAAAATATAACAACCACTTCTATCTTCGAAAGGAGGGATCGAGAAAGTATTTCGTTGCGGAGAAGCTGAGTCGAATACAGCAGTGTGGAAGTCTCCTCGTTTCTAGTTCTTATTTCTTCTTACTTAATTTTCTTCTCTTTGGGCTTTGGGGTAAGTAAGGCCAAGAGAAAGAATTCTTCTCCGTTCAGTCCTCCTTGGTAAAATACTAATCTTACCTAAGCTCGCCGGAAGTGGATTTTACTTTATCTATAAAGAGGCGCCGAGAGTGAATTTAGACCTTCACGCCATCTTGCTGAACCTCTCGTTGTTACAATTAGGCTCGCTATAGTGTGTTTTATGAAACGGAAGTTACCAAAAAGAAGCCGACCGCGGGTTCTCTCCGTCCTACCCGTCTGTCTTTATCTATCTCTGATCTCCAGTTCTCTCATCTTTGACAAGGTGTAAACGAGGTTGCGACTGATATGGTATTCCTTAGAAGAAGAAAGGATAGAAAAATAATTTTTAGAAAAGATACTAACGTGTGTGTCATAAGGTGCAAATGGTTGTAAGACTAAGATAAATGTTGGTTGATTATATGAATGAGTGACTGAGAGAAAAAAGGTCTGATGGGGGAGTAACTAGATGATTTCCTCTGTAGGATTGGTGTGCAGGTTTGAGGCTTATGAGCGTCCCTATTTTTCAGCCTTCAACCCTAGGATGAGCCAACCTGGATGAGAGTCTGCAGCACATAGCAGTCCGTTGCGATGAACAATAGTTCTGTGTGGAGAAAATCATGGAGAACTTATGGACTAGATAGGACATAAATGGGGTGGGTGAGTGAGGATAAGATTTAGTGGCGTCGACACACCCCTTCTCTCCCACTTTGGCAGAAATTATTTTTTACAATTTTGAAGTGGTTGGTCTCTGATGTACCATTTTTAAGTAATCTGGTACAACTCTCGTGGTCTATTTTATTGGCTGTTTTGGCTCTTTCTCTCTATATTCGCCTTTTTTCCAAATATTTTCGCTTTTCTTTTACTTCTAGTTCTCTAGTGTTTACCATTTTGAGCTTCTTTACATCCTTTGTTGTTATTTTCTGCCACACAGTTGTGGAACTTTTGTGTATGAGGGGCAATTTTGTATGTATATTTAGTTGGTGTATGCACGTATATCCAAATTAATATATCTATCTAGCTCTTGCAATTTTGTTGCACGCTATTATTATTCCATTCATTTTATTTTCTCTTTTAGATTTTATTCTTGTTTGCTCTCTATTTTTCAGTCCACATGTATAAACCAATATAGAAATACAGACGTAAGTCCCCTTAGATATTTATGTATGTTAATCTGAACATCTCGTATATGAATTAACATATTTTTTAGAATTATAGACCTTTATTTAAAAGTGGTTCATCGGCTACATCCACTTTCTAAACTTTTCAACCTCCAAAAGGCCTTATTTTGTACGTCTCTTTTGTGTAAAAGCTTCCGGTGCCGCTTTGATTCAACGTTGGAGATCACGAAAAGTTGGGTGTTTACGAGACTTTGTCATCTTCTCCATTCTCCTTTGTTTTTTTCTATTCTTACTCCTTTCTTCTACTTTCGGGTTTTTCAAACGAAATGGTATGTCCTCTGAGTGATATGATTTTATATCTTCTCAACTAATCGAATTAAAATTGTAGAATTGCACGACAGCAAAATGATACATAAGAATCGACTTTTGAAGATGATCAGAAGTAAAGTGAAACAGATTTCTTCATATTCAGGCTGTTACAGCATTTGGTGTTTTGAACGTTTCAAGCCATTTCGATAATGGTCGGAATCGTTGCTGACACATTTATTGTATATGATTAATTCCTGTCGAGAGATAAATCAACAGGGTAGAAAAATGTATATAATTTATGGCCACTTATAGAAAACTGAGGCTTAGAAGGCGATAGTCGGAAATATGTACGAATGGTAGATTAAAAATCTTGCAGGAGTAAAAGTGTATGCGTTTGTAATTTATGGCCCATAAAATAATAGAAGTGAGGTTTAGAAAAATATGCATTTTTTGGAAAACGGCTATCGTTTCATAGGTATATGAAATATTAACGGACGTGTAATGGGAGGATAATAAATGAAATAATTATCAAATGCATGAGATTTGTGTTTAACTGGCGAAAATGGAAATGGTAGAGTAGTAGGTGGTTGTTGGAAAAAAATATTATTTGGTAAAAAAAATGATCAAGAGCCATAATATTTAAGACTCATAAGAAAGTATAGAAGTTAAATGTATTAGTATGTTCGATTTCTTACTAGTAAAAAGGAGCTTAGGAAAGTATTTGATGCAAAACTAGGAGAGGGGTGATAAGGCTGACCAGCTTTATTCTGGATAAGAAGTGAAGAAGTTGGTAAATAATCAGAAAATAAATGCTGTTGCGTGAGCAAGAGAGGGTATTAGTATATGAAGCTCATTCCCACTGTGCACGTTCATCTTACTGCAGCATCTTCATAGCATCATTGGTATTTACTCCTACACCAATCTTCGAAATTCAGTTTTGAATCCTACACAGGCCATATACCCGCTGTTAACGAAAAACTTGCAAACACACTGTACAAATCCTTGCGCACCTCTCATTCATTTTGGAGCCCCAGTTCTTCACCGAACCCCTGCTTAATTATCTTATTTCTTCGATAACAAGATAGTTTATATCCAACTTTTGATTCACCCGCCACTGTTTCTTGCAACCTGGTAGTTCCCCATTAGCCCTACGCTACTTCATTCGTCTCGCTCTATACTCCATGAGGAATATACCTCCCTTCTTGTATTTTCTAATAAAGACCTCATCTCCTCGACTCTTTCCCGACAAATATATACCGTAATTTCCACCTTTTTCTTCACCTTTACCTAATTTTTATCTTAAACACCCTTCCTTTGGATTTGCTGACGCGGTACTTTCTGATTTCTAGGATACAGCCTTTCGCCACCTCCTTAAAAAAAGTTAACCTGAACCCCACTGAGTCGAGAAGTTAAGACCCAACTTATGAACTCCAGTTATTTTATCCTGCCTTTGGAAGGCTGGTATCATCCAGAATTCTTGACTACATGTCCTCCTTCAACATTTCTGAGATCTAATGGTCGATATTCAAGTCATGAGCCAGAGGTTAATCAGATCTTCTACATATAAAGGACAGATTTGTTAATGCGCTTAATGTTAATTATTCTTCGATTTTGCTACTTATTGATCTCTTAGCAGCATTTGATACAGTCCATCACACTGTAATTCTTCGTTGCCCTCGTGTGGTTTCTTTTTTTTAGGAGCCCATCATGCGACTGCCTACTAGGTCAGAAGTCGCCGTACTGACACAAGAGCCTACTACTAGGCAATATTAAAAAAATATATAACATGCAAATAACAACAATAAAAGTACAAAGGCTTAACAAAATAACAACAAGAAAGAAAACAAAGGGAAAAAGGCAAGAAGAAGGGAGTTTGCTCTGGCGTCGAGGGTAGGGCCGCCTCCCACCTGCGAAGCAACAAGCGAACTACAAAAAAAACAACAAAAGAAGGTGTTAAAAAAGTGGAGGAGGCCAGCCTCCTCCAAAAAGTCATATAGTCCACAAGTCTCTGTGCACGAACCAATGCCGAGTACAAGGAACAAGCGGTAGCGACCGCACTGACACCGGTACCAGAAGAGGTAACGTGCGCTAAGATCACCCAAACTGGGTGAATCAAAAAGAATGTGTCGAACAGTCTGGGGTACGACGACACAGTCGTCGCAATAAGGCACAGGCGAGCGCTCCATCAAACGGCTGTGCGTCCCGCGAGGTAGATGATAATGACCCATTCACTTGCATCTTCATCTGTTAGCAATATTTGATATAGTCTAACACGCTGTTTTTCTTCACCGTAGCCGCTTTCACTTTCTCCAAAATAGTTACAATATTGCTATCCACGCTTCTCTTACATTTTTCTTTAACTACTGCATTTGCATTCCCGCTAGATCCATTCTTCCACTCTTCTCCTCGTCATATTGCTCAAATGTTTGAAGTCCATGCAACGTATTGCCGCTTTATCAGCATTGGATGGCAATCCGATCCAGAATCAGCTTCAAAGGCGCTTACTTATATATGCTATAAGATCTAAAAAACATGGCAATCTCTTTCCTGTCTTCATCACAGCTTTCATGGTTCCTGCGAACTGTAGGGTGCTTTTTTTTTATTTCCTGTAGTAATCTGTGTTGTGCGGCTGATCAAGTTTTCTAAATATTTGCTTTTATAAAGTGTAATGGTCAGCTTGCTGAAAACACGCTCCTCCCAATCTCGCGTTGCTTCCAAGTAAGATTTTAAAGCCATCTCTGTTCTCCCAATCCTTCTTTGATTGTGCCGACCGGCGCTCTGTGAAGTCTCGTGGTCATGAATACAATTTATTATTACTATTAAGTGTAAACATTTAAATGCATTAATATTGAAGGAGGTAATAATAGGTAGTAGAAATGTTGCATGTGGGTGCGCTAGAGCTAGAAAAAGGGATCCCATAGTAGAATGGTGAAATACTGAAGTTCATTGCAAGGTGGAAACGAAGTGTGAAGCTTAATTTAGCCGCACGTAACTGCACAAAAGGTGTCTAAAAGCGCATAGAAACGAGTGATTGTTCAAAGTAACATAGTCTAAAATTAAGCCTTCATTTGGAAGGTGGCAGAGCATCAGCAAGGGAAGGTGAATTGGTTAATGACTAGCATAAGAAGGGGAATTGGCAGATGCCCAGCAAGAGTAGGCGAATTGGCAGATGACTAGCAAGTGAAGGGGTTATATTTTGAAAGAATAAAAATATGATAAACCAGTAGAAGGTTAGTTGCAAATAGGTGAGCGCTATATTTTAGTCATGCAAGGAAAAGCGAATCCAAAATGTATGAATTTCAATGGAATCCTGCGTGCTGTCTGAGGCTATAGAATAGATAAACATCCTGCAGTTCATTATCGCTCTACAAATCCTGGAGTTCAGGTGATTGGAATGGATGATATTAACTTAGTATAATTCAAGAATTACAGGAAAATTGTGCTGGGGACAGTTGTAACAACAAGGAGTAACAACAAGGAAAGAAGGTACCCTAGGAGACCTTACAATCCATTCAAGGAGGGTACCTTGCCGAGTTAAAATTCTGATTAACATACGAAGGATAAGGAGGAGAAACGATATTTAATGAGCTTAAAGTTTTAAGCTGGTATGAGGTTGGTAGCCCAAGTGTTTGTAGTAAGATGGATCCTCAAAAAAAAATTGGATAATAGGTGTGTGTATGCTGTTTGGAAGATATAAATAAAGCTTATCATCGTGTTAATATGCGAGGACTATAGCTAATTCTAAGAATGCATCAAGTAAGTAGTATGTTGTTAGATTGTGTAAAAAAAAGGTTCGAAATAATGCGTGTTTGCTTTGGAGATGGGCGGATAGATTGTTTGGTATATGTGAGGTTAGGTTGTAATTTAACTGTAACTGTTTAATATTTATATGGATGTACTCTTTAGATGAGTAGAAATTGATTTTTGGGACAAAAGTGTGATGTTGATAAGGATTATAGATGAATGGTTACGGTATTTATTGAATAAAAAGAAGAGAATGTGGTAATGTTGAAAATAGCGTCTGTCAATGTATGTACCAAGATGGGTCGAATATTAGATGCATAATAAAGTGAACTCACATTATTTTATTATGGAGATGCTATGCAGTAATTTATTACATTGTATGGCTTTTGCGTTGAACAGACAATTTTAAGTAAATAGGATGTATTATGAATGATAGGGGTACTAGTGAGACAAGGGACTATAACAAGAATTGAATCGGAAGTAATGCAGCCGAAGCACTCATACCGTTACAGTACAAAATGCTGTGAAGTTTGCAAGAACGTATGGTTGTTTCAAGTCTAATATCTGTGATTGGAAAAAAAAGTTAAGATTGAGCGAAATGCTATCAATAAGAGGTATATGTGGTGAGTGCAGAGATGTGAATTAAGTACTGACCAGAAATTTTTTTATGTGGTAGAGGTATATGAGAAGAATGAATAAGAATAGAATTGTGAAGAGTATTAGCGTGTATGAGATTCATTGTGTTAGTAACTGAATGGTAAGAAGATTGGATAAAAAAGGTGAGTATATGTTTGTGAGAAAGAGATGCTAATATGGATTTTTAACAACAGACGATTCCTTATGTTTTCTTTTCTTGAATAAAGGTTATTTATCGGATAAGACCTTGCATACTATCATGTACCTATTTTCGGAATGATCTAACTCACAATTTTAGGTCACATTACGAGAGGGGAATCTGAACTCTGCTAAATCGTGATCATAAGATCAGGAACCAAATGCGTCTCCCAGGTCTCTATTACCAAAAAACCTTTGTTTGCCACCTTGGGCCATGTGTCTTCAACAATTTTCCTTACAGTTACTTTTAGAAATATTTCTTCACTAATACTCATTTTTTCCACATTTTTATTATCATGGCGATCATATCGTTTCGTCAGAAAATGTGAGACATCATTTGCCTTTGAAGACCATCACTTAATCCAACTTTACAGCACAAAAGTGGATGCCAATAAAAGAGAAAATAGGAATAAAATAAAAAAGAGAAATAAAAGGCATAATGAGAAAGCTAAACTAAAATTAAAGGCTTTTGTAGCAAAGGAAGATGTAAATAATAATTGTTAAGGTCAAGTTTTTGACATTTAGGTTGGTTTTCAACTCAAGGCAGTATTTTGGATCAGATCGTGTTTATTCTTGACTTTAATTCTGAATATACAATATATAGTTTTTCTTTGAAAAAGAGGTATAATTATTTTCCAGGAGCAAAGTCGAAAAGGACAGTGACTTTTATAATGAGAGTAACCTTCAAAAAATGAAAATTCTGAATCATATCCAAATTATATATATCGCAATTATACCTTAAATTTCAAAAGAAAGTTGTTCTAACTAAGAATAGGGTATCTAAAGTGACATAAACATCGAGACTATTTTAATTTAACAGAGAAAGAATGAAGGTAATAACAAAGATGAAAGCATAAGGTATATACACTGACTGGTAAAGAAATGTGATAAAAATCAAGGCTGAAAAAGCTAGACACGTCAGGAATGTTATGGGATCCCTATTTTTCTTGTATTTTATAATCTTTTTTTTTATTTCCTATTAATAACCAATCGATATCAGTCATATGCATTTAATCCATAAGAGCAGCGGGAAAGATGAGTGTGAGGGAAAGAGAGCGCGAGCGAGAATAGGCCAAGCTGAGCCGTTTCGCATTTATCGACAGGATCGATCATTAGAGAGAGGGATGACAGTCGCTGTCGGAAAGGGATCTGATGAAGGAAAGCGGATGCGAAAAACTAATGTGACGTCGGAAGCGGTAATCTGGTTGGGTGAAATATGATGAGACAGAGGATTAGAGGAAAGGACTCGAAGCAATAATGATTTTTTTATGACACAGCCTGGTTTAGTTTTATCTGCGCTCTAGAGCTTTCTTTATTTATGGCATAATGAGGCTGAGAGACATTTTATTTTGAGGGTGTATGCAATTTAGTGTTTGCTGAAGCTGAATGTTTATAAAGTAATAAAAACGCTATGCATGAGACATTTTCGTTACTGCTACTTTAATTTTATTACAGAAGTGCTATATATGTTAAGATATATAGTTCATAAGTAAAATAGAACATGTATAAATCACACTCTTCTAACTCAAATGCCCAAAAGCGTATATCCCAAACAAAATACATCTATGCATATTGATGCATTCCATTTCCCCACGCCTAACTATATACACTTAACTAATATAGATGATATAACTAATATAGATGATATAACTAATATAGATGATAAATATTTGAAAAAGGCTGTTGCCTACATTTTCATTAACTCACCGGTATTTAGTATTTAAATTATATCTGGAAATAATGGCCCATAGGCAAATAAAGTATCTAATTTCGCAACTTTTTCACATTAAACTGATAACAATTTCCAGCTCAATTCTTCGCAAATTGAGGAAACACCAGACATAAACAAAGGTCGATAGAGAAGATTCGTCAATTTCTTTCGGCTAAAGTGCCATATATAAGGACTTTTATAGAATTTAACCTTATTTCCATGATAAATTCCTTTCCCCGAGACTATTTCCAGATCATCCGCGGATATTTGCCTATATTATTTTTCCCTCAAAGACTTCCAACATTTTCTTCCATGACATAACTGCTTGAATGATGCATTTGATTAAGGAATGTCTTCTCCATTTATAGCTACAATATTATACCTAAAGATAAGTTAAAAAGTTATTAACTATAATAAGATAAGCTTATTTTGCAGAGTGCAATAGTGACCTACCTATGTCTCATCAGTTTACACTTACGAATAAATCTGGGCCAAGGAGACTACAAAGAATAATTGCTAAACAAAAGGTTAAGATGACTGGAGCTTATTAATAGGCAGAAATAAACTTCAAGAGGCATAAATATTATGATCATTTTACTTCACCAGCCACATACACTTCATTTTTCAAAACATCTCAAGTCAACCCGTTCAAATATGATTGACACCATTATCCTAAGAAGGGGGAGGATTTAAAGCCCAAAACCTTAGGCGAAACAACACTGACACTATGAAATGACACCAACTTAAGCCTGAGTTACTCGCTTCGCTTCTTTCAGGTGAATTATAATACATTGCAAATAAAAATAACCTTTCTTTTGATTCATTTATTATAACCATATTTGGAGCGGAACTTTCTAGGCTGCCGGATAGCTGATTGGTCTAATGCGCCCGTCCAATATATCTCATCGACGAGGAGTTTGTTTGCATTTCACATCACTCCAACACTTCCTTTCTTTATCATTCAGCCATTTTTTAACTCACACCTCTCTCATTTATCTTCTATTAACCAACATCTTATTATTAAACGGGCAAAATTCTTGGTCCGATATCCCTAGAATTAATTACTAACAATAAATAAAAACTTGTGTCGTAGGTTGAGGTTAGATCTCAACCTTTTCCGAATTCCTCTTCCCGAGACAGGGGGGCCTATGAACATATTAGTCTGCTATGAGCGTGGGTGAAATTATGAATACAGATCAGAGTGCAATTAAGTTTCAGAGTAAAGTTTAAGTTGGCCAACGCTTAGCTATCTTGGAAGGTTCTGGGGTAATGGAAATGGAGTACAAAAATATACTTTACTACTATGCAAATCATATATTTACAAAATTAAAGGGGGTTTTATGTAATGTATATAAACATAGGAGATGTACACCAGTCTTGCTTCAAAGAGCGATTTGGGAGAATAAAAGATAAAGCGAGTTTGATTGTGATGTGTTTCTAGGGTGTAAACTAGGTGCTCTGTTTGTGTTTAGAAAAGGTTAATTTGCAAGTGGCTGTTAGCCGTGTTGACAGGTCTGAAATTGAAAAGGCAGCTGAAGTAGATTATTTTGTTGGTCAAATGCTAAATAAATTCCCCATCGGCTTGGCTGTTATTCATAATGAAATCAGACCAATTACTACTTATTCATTTTTTAAACTTTACTCATGACTTAATAGATGATTAAACATCGGATTAAATCTTCAAACTTATCTTGGGAAACAAAATAAGGTTTCTCAAATTTCGATAATTTTATACTACAAAGCTGTTCCTGGAGGCTTTGATTGCATTTAAATCTCTTTGACGTAATCTGATTCATCCTATATTCTCACTTCAAACCATCGTTTCTTCTCATTTACATGGATTATTACATTGAAAGTCCGACCTCATTATTTTCCAGGTCATTATTTTTTTCCAGAAATCTTTTACCCAATAATGTATTGCTATTTTTTCCTCTTTTCTGAACCAAACAGTGCTGATCAGGATGATGCGAAGGATGCACTAGGCACTGACAGCCCTTGGTTTAACTTTGATCGTGTTGTATTTCTCTTTATTTTCTTCTTTGCAGAAGGATCGTTGAGGAAATTCTTCGAGAACTTGCGGCGAGTGAGTCGCCCGTCGCAGTGGTCGAAGCTGCAGAGCTCACGGCTATCATCTCACAGTGCTCACGCAAAAACTTAGAAGATAAAAGAGCACCCCCAGTGAAAGATTTCCCCCATGTTATTTACCCAGGTTAGATTATTAATAGTAGTTTTAGTTGTTGTTGTTTGTGTTGGTAATTGTGGTGAAAGATAGTGATCTTCGCTCTGATGAGTGCTGGCGCACAAAAGAAAAAAGAGGTGCGTGTGTTTGTTTAAAATCTACTTGATGTTGCACCACAACAATCATACTGTTCTTCACAAATCAACCAGGCTAATTGCAATGAGATAAACACGATTAAACTCGTAGATCTGTCGCAGCCGTCATATGACTTCGCTGCCATTAAGTTAAAAAAACTCATCCGCTTGATTTGGGATTGTTTGTTAGTTGTCAATTTGTTTACAGGACAATATCTGCTCCACTCTGCACTACTTGAGACCCTCCTCCCCTTCCTCCTTGTATCTTGTGGTTGTGAAGTTAATATAGAATGGAGGCAAAGAATTCAAGTTTTTCCAAATTTGAAATTAAACCTATTTATCATAAATAAGACGAAGTGCAACTTCAATAAACCGCCTATCCACTTATGAAGTATTGGGGTCAGTGGGAGGCAGAAGGATGAGGATAATTAGGTAAATCATCGGCTGATTCTACAAGCTTCACCAAAAGTTGAGTTGGGGGAGGGCTCTCGAGGATCCCTCCCTTTATCTATTATTGCTCTTACCCCGACAATTTGAATTTTGCCATTAATTCATTGAAATACCTGAAACAAATCTTAAAATAAGTTTTCCAATTTTATTCACTAAAACAGTATATATATATATATATGTATATATATATATAACTTTAAATTTAACTTTATATTCCTACCATATTTTTTCATATAAGAAAATTTTAAGAACTAATCAAACGTTGCATTTTGTTTTATAATTAGAAGGTCAAATATTGCTGTTTTAAACCCATTGCATCAATAAATTAACTCAATTGATACACGTAGTCAATATTTTCAATGTCCTTTGTTATTCAGTACTACTTTTATTCGTGTTGGCTTGCTGAAGACAAAATTTGTGAGTTTATCTTAACTAATATTTCTCCATTTTCATTTGCTGCAACCTCTCCTAATTTTATGGTTTCTGTTTATCAACAGCCAATTTAATTATCACTCACAAATTCTCTATATTTTTTAAATTTTGCGAATTCTCGGTCTAAGGTCCTAAAGGTTTGATGTTATTTTCAGCCAAGAACTTTGTAATTGCTTTTAATTTCCGCCATCACGCTGAAAAATGCAGTTGGGTATCATCCCTAAATTGGGCCTGAACTATTGCAAAAAGGGTGCTAATTTAGCACGTTTTTGTACAATTTTGAGTTCATGTTAGTGTTCTCTCGCAATTTTTTATTTGTATTTTAGCTGTTTTTGATGAGAAACAGCCCTTGACTTCAAGACTGCTCGAATGCTTCACCATTGGCACAAGACAAGACTTGTGAAAGAGTTTCACTTTTCTCCTCCCAACGATTGATCTTCTAGTAGCTTCATCAGAGAATATTACTTTGCCCGATTTTATTCTCTGTATTAGGGTTGAACGAAAGTAATGTCCGATTATAGGGTATATATAAACAATGAAAAATATCGATATTTATGGAAATATTTAATCATACAAAAAAACTCCATTGCTTTGCAAAAACTCATTCCATCTGTCAATTAGCATATAAATGCTTCGTTTGAAAAATTCTTTAGGCTTTGATTCAGAATATGATCACAACTCGTTTTTAACCTATTCTTTTGATGTCAACCTAAGATCAGCCAATTTGTTCTGTATTGCTCTGATAATCAGAAGGAGCAACGTCAGTAGAATATGGAAGATGAAGCAATATTTCCAACCAAGCTTCCCAAAGAGACCCTTTGTCTTTCGAGCTGTCGAGCTGTATGAGTACGGGTATTATCTTGATGAGGATGACAGCCCTTTTGTTGATTAAGTAAAGTTGCCTTTAGCCTAAAGGAGCTTTCAAACAATGCAGGTGATTGCAGTAGAAATTAACATTATTTATTGTCTAACAGTTCTTAATGGACAATTTCTCGAAATATCGACCATAAACTTAACATGATCTTATTTGGATGAAATCGTCCTCTTGGTTGTTGCGAAATTCTGCTTCCTTAAAGGATCTACGAATTGCGCCATTTAATGTTATGATGAAGGATCCACTTCTTACCACCACTATTAATCTTGCACAAAAATGGTGCCTCAAGTCATCGTGTCACAGCAAGCAACACGCTGTTGCATATTAGTGGTCGACAGTTATTATTATTACTATTATTATCTCAGTCAATGAAGGTGACACGTTGGAAGGCAACAGCCAAAATGGCAGAACTTAAAACTCAAGAGGGCCCAACGAGCAACGCAACATCAATAAAAATCGATAACATAAATTTAAGAAAGAAAAAAAAGCATTCACTCGCCTTTTAAATACATCACAATTTTTCCGAATTAACAACATCATTAGTCAGAGTGTTTCACAGACCAACGGCTGTAAAAAAGTGCGCGAGAACTGCGTCGTATTCACTCGAGCGACCAAAAAAGCACGGTAATTTTTCCTTAACAAGTAGCGCATATCAGAAACAATTTTAAACAAATGAGTTAAGAATCCATCGAGTCGACGATGCCTAAGATTCAACTTTACATCAGATAGTAGAAACCTAATCTGGTTGAAAACTCTGTCAAGGATTTACAAATTGGTCTCCGATACTTAAAGGAAGAAATAATGAAAATATTCAAAGTGAAACAGAAGGAATAAATATAAACAATTCATAACCATTCTGTCTGTAGAGTAGATCTGGCTGCACTTCGCAACAAGCCAACCTTTTGAGAAATTGAAGACGCAACAGAGTGCAAGTGCAGGTCAAAAGTCAGGTTGGGATCAAAAGTAACACCAAGTAATTTCAGTGAAGAACAATTAGGGACCGAAAATTAGTTGAGGATGATGTCGGGGTGATGCGGTTGTAAGGGCTTTGATCACCAATAACAAGAATATGGGATTTTCTTGGATTAAGTTTCATACCCCAAACATCAAACCAGGAGGAAATCCTCTTTATATCCAGAGTAAGCAATTCAGGGACTCTTCATCTGTCCATATTGGTCTCCGATGCAGAAAGGAAGACATAATGACAATATTCAAAATGAGACAAAAGGAAGAGATAAAAACAATTCCTAACCACTCTGTTTGTAGAGTAGATCTGGAGCACTTGAGCAACAAGCCAACTATTTAAGATATTGAAGACGCAAAAGTGCCCAAGTACTGTTCAAAAGTCAGCTTGGGATCAAATGTAACACAAAACAATTTCAGTGAATAACAATTAGGGACCACAACGCAGTTGACAATGATGGCAGGTGATGACGTTATAAGGTCCTTGATCGACCACTAACAAGGATTTATTCGGATTAAGTTTCATACCCAAAATTTCACCCAGGATAAAATTCTCGTGATATCTAGAGTACGCAATTCAGCGACTTTTTGTCTATCCAAAGGGAAAGGATTTGCAGCATACAAAGTTGTATCGTCAGCATAAGCAACGATATTCGACTCAATCCCAGAAAACATGTCTGAGGTCTAAATAATGCAGAAAAGCAGGTGCAGGAAACTACCCAAGAGAACAACAGATTTAACAAAGCTGTAGGAGCTAAAACTACCATCAACCGACACACTGCTTTCTGTTTTTCAAAAACTTGACCAATATGACGAGGAAATGACCACCAATGCCAAGCGATCTAATTTCAAATAAAAGAGCCTTATAATTAACACGATGTAATACTGAGCTAAAATCAAGTGATACAAGACGAGATTCATGAATAGCATCAAGAGAAATTTGAAGGCCATTGGTCATAAAAAGAAGGGCATCAGAAGTACTAAGACCCTTCCAAAAACTAAACTCTTTTCCCGGAAGTAATTTATTATTATTCAGAAAATCAATCATACGTTTAGCCACCAAATGCTCAAATAGTTTAGAAAGAAACGGTGTAATTAAAATGGGTGTATATTCCTCCAGATGAATTGATGGTTGTAAGGAAATCGATATCCCACCCTCAAAACAGGCCTTATTCGGTAACTGCAACGTGCTGATATTTGGCGTCGTAACCCTACTACTTAATCCTCGCCCCTCGCTCCCCTCACCTCGAGGATCACCAGAAAGGTCTCCCACAACAAAATAATGCAGGTATCATTGAGTTTCGGGTCCGGCGAGCCAAACATTGGTTAAACCGGCAATATTTCCCCAAAGAGTTGGTATTTAATTTCACTTCATTGACGAAATTAGAGGAGAGTCGACCAAAAGCCAAAAGGAGCCTTTACAGCTAAGTGAAAGACGCTCAGAGAAAAACCGTTAGAGTAGGAGTCTTAATTCCGAAGACCTCACCACCATCTCCTTCCCCTATCCCCTATGGGGTGGTGAAGTATATATGCGGATAATTGTAGAAAAAACGAGGAAGATCGGGTTTGCGACCGAGACAACGAATTCCCTCTCAGTCCCCGGCAACTCTACGAAAGGAACACAGAAGAAGCTCATGCTGAGCCAGTTCCGGGTGGTCACGCCGCGATTTAAGTTAGCTTGTATTGAAAAACAAGCTCAACTATCTCTCATCAGAAAAAATAACCCTAGCCTGGTTTACAACAAAACCTAGAGATAGTCCTCGCCGTTGAGTAATACCCCAAAGTAAACTTCCTCAAACACTCCCCATCGTCAAAGGATTCACTCGTTTACTTATCGCTCGCCAGTGCAAATTATTCCAAGATTAAACAGAAGATTGGAAAAAGCATACTTTCCCTCTCCCGTTGGTGAAATCATCTTCCCAATACAACGTACTTAACGCCATCCGTCGCCCGTAACGAATTCATCTGTGGTTCTTTAATCCTATTCCTCCGCCAGACAAACATCTGAAAGGTCTGTGAATACGTCCACACATCTGCCCGCAAACAACATTCTTGCGTCTACCTAAAAATTGAGGCCAAGGTCAGTCTCTAACCAAATTACTTTGTGGTTGTTTTTAAAGGTAAAGAAAATCTATTATCTTGTTTTAAAGGTCAATTAGCGTTCAATATTTAAGTGAGCTTTGGGTCAACCATTACTGTATATTCATTTGTGTAATTTAGTAAGTCTTACCTAAACTCGTTTAATTCATAACTGTATAGTTTGTTTTGTTAGATTTCATTTTTTGTTCATGTTGTAATTAAAGGTCTAGTTTCTTAGAAGTATTTAATTCAATCCTCGAAACGCTGAGCATGGCACTAGAAACCCTCAAATATTAAAATAATGAAATAATAATTTAATATAGCACTCTTAGAGAAAACTTAATCAAGGAGTTTTTGAAGTACGTAACAAACCTATACGTACGTACACCACCACTCGGTCTTTGCAATATCACGACAATGGTGAAGAGCCTTTGGAGATTGGAGTGACATTTACAGAACGCCACCATTCAGGTAAATAACTCCAAATAATAATAATATAAAAATAACAGCCGATTTTGGAGACAATGATGGATCAATTCTTTAATAAAAAACGGGTAAAAAACGCCAAAGGATCACAGCCGCCAAATGAATCAAGGTCATTAGTGATACAAAGAAGAGCATGTGAATTACTAAGACCCTTCAGAAAACCAAACTCTTTTCCCAGTAGCAATTTATTATTCATAAAATCAACCATGCGTTTGGCCAGCAAATGCTCAAATATTTTAGACAAAACGGTGTAATGAAAATGGGTCTATATTCCTCCGGATGGATTTAAGGATCGGAGTGACATTTGCAGAACTCCACCATTCCGAAAAATAACTACGACGAATAATAATCTAAAAATAACGGCTAATTTTCGTGCCAATGAGGAAGCAATTAAAAGGCAAGATTGTAGTTTAATAGGAGGAAGGGAAGATGAATTTAAATCCACTATCCCTTTGCTTTGCTTTCTATTAAAGAGAAAAGCAAAGTTCATGCGGAAAAGATTTTCCAATCACTTGAACTTTTCAAAACAATATTTATTTGACGTCAGACAGTCGTATGTGTTATGTCCAATTGTTTTTTGACTTCGCTTGAATTTTTAGTAGGATTTGCTTTAACAACAGAGTGCAACTCTCCGGAAACTATAAAACCCGCTTCTTCAACTTTCTTCATTTACTGTACATATAAGCCCCATAAGTGCACCGAATGCATTTTGCCACTGCACTTGCATCTACACTATTATAAATCTCAAAAACTTGTCTGTCGTAGAATTGCTCATAGTCTGGTCCAATAATTATTCTAGTCCTTGATTTTGACACACCGCTTTTGTTTAAGTCGATGGTATTGACCCTATGACTCAATCTACGATCATATATATATATATATATATATATATATAGGCTTTAATTCCTACTGAACGTGCGAAAGCTGGTTAGAGGCGGGTTGTGCCGTAGCCAGGATTCTCACTATAAAAGTCTCACTTGTGACTGGGGGGAGGTTTGTGTTTGTTAAATTCTAAGAGTGCATAATACAGGTTGAATAAATTAGCCAAAGGGATTCTTAATTAAAGTCTTGCCAAGGGTACGTCAAAAAGGAGGAGCCAAAAATAAACACACGTACAAAAATAAACTTTACTTTCCACAAAAATAATAATAAGTAGCAAAAGTTAAACAGGCATTAAGGTAAATAAGGATTAAATATTAAACACTGACGTTAAGCGTCTAGATTTATAATGACTCAATGATAGTATCAATGACCGTTAATTAAATAGGTAATTTAAGAATAGCGGGACACTGGGTTTACATATTACCATTAATTGTGATGGATTGGAGAGACGACTACTCAGGTCCAGACGGGGTGGTTTGGGTGGCGTTAACACGAGTTCTCGGGGAGAAGGGGGATAAGACGACGGGTTTGGGGCTGCTGACTGCAGTTCCGGTTAGTTCACTCCTAACTGGATGTGACACTAACAAAAAGTAACTTTCAGTAGCTATTTGGATGTTCCTTTTCTTTCTCAAGTTAAGTTGAGCAACAGAGTGTATTCTTCTAGTCACAGGCTCTGCGAGGCGGAATTTGCCTCAGGAACACTTTGAGACAGCGACCAATTTAACTCGGCGGCGCGTTGGCAGTCGATACGTTACGGCAACGACTCTTGTTCAACGTGAGGGTTACCCGAGTAGGTTTGGGGCACTGCTGTAGAGGGATGAACGACTTTGTCATTTATACCGCGGACTATGTGAAATCGAGAGAGAGATTCCATTTACGCCAATTCGCTTATCACAGCGCCTTCTGGACAATCTCCATGATATCATAAAGAATGCAAATAGAATTTAGGCTTCTCTGTGAGATAGGCCTTCTTTCGTCAGACTTTCTGTCGCCCGTTGCCGAAGGGTGGGGGGGGAGAGAGAGGAGACGAAGGTCAACTCAAACGACTAATTTCTTTCGTTCCCACGATTGTCTGGCGGCATGCGAGTATGTACGTTCCATACCCTCACAATATCTAATGTGATCTTTAGATGAGAGAAGATATAGGTAAAAAGCGAAGAAGATTATGAATACTATATTTATAATTGGAAAGACAAACGTGTAAATTACTCCTTGTAGCATTACCAAATGATAAAATAAGATAGCATTTAATGATTACTATGTAAAAATTTATTCTAGAATTTCGGACATTATTTTCGTTCCAATCTGATATCTACAAAATTGAAGCCCATCCGTAAAGTTCTTCTTGGTCAGATGAGGTTTCTTTCCAGCCCCTTTCAACTTGAGACCTTTGTCGAGAGGTTTCTGCCTCACTATGTGCGTTGAAGTGTTCACATCTACTTCTTTCCAATCCTGAGCAAGTTTGGCAACTGAGGCAACCCGATCTTTGAGCTGAGACCTTACAAGGTTGCAAACTTGGCGTTACATTGAAGCTCTTGAGACTCCATAAGACTTCTTCACAGGAGTGTAACTAGTCATTAATGATCCTAAAGAAGCTGCTCATTGATGTTCCACCCTTAGAAACTATCCCCCTGCATTTCCGGCAACTTTTGCGCAGAACAATAATGGATGCACGCTTTTCTTTGGAAGGAAATATTTCTAGGTTTGAAAAAGATTCAAAAATATTTTTAAAAAATACAAAATGGATTATAATTCATTTAACCCCTATTTGTCATAATTTTAGCCTTTGATTAAATAGCAAAGCTCCAGAAATTGAAACTCACCTCCTACAAGAACGGGAACAGAACGTGGTTTTTGTTTCAGGGAAGGAATGAAGTTTTTTCTTATTATTTTTGAACTTCTGACTTTTCAATAGACTTCCAATAATTTAAATATTAGATCAATTATTCCTATAACGTCAATTTTAAAAACGAATGACAAAAATAAAAATATATTTTAGTCTCAAAACCTTAGGCCTTAACTGTACAACGATCACATCAATTTACCTATAACGCCAAATTAGAATAAATCTGCTGAAGATATGGGAGAAAATCAGAACATTTTAGAAATCATAATTTTTTTTACAAAAACTAAATTTATTACCATCGCAATTCAGTTTAATTTCAAATTTGTAAAGATTTATAAATTCCAACATTGTTGAAATGCGTCCTGCTTTAAAACTTCTAATTACTTACGCCTTATTCAAATTTTTAACACTGAAAGTTCCGTTCTCTCAGTCGATTTTCTTGACCTTTGCAAATCAGTCAGAGTGGCGATTTGGTGACGAAACCCTGCATTATTTAAGCCATTATTATCGGGGGGCCAGAGCTGTATTGAATAGAGAGGAGCTTTCAAACCCTTCAATTTATAACTACAAAATTCGTTTAATAAATCCAAAACACCTAGGAAATCTCGTGTCTCTATTGATACATTAAAATTTTTCTTTTATGTTAATCGGTGGAACTTTATCTAAATACGGCATAATAAAATTCTCGATTTCAAAAGTCACTCGACAGAAGTTTATATTTTTTATATTCAACAAACAAAATCGCTTTCTTATAAGGATAGATGCTGTCTCAACTCATTCCTTTCTGTCTACTGGATGTAAAAGATTCGCCATTATCATGTAAACATTAATTATTATCGAGAAATTCTTAATTTATTATTATTGAAGTAGAGTAAATCCTTTTTTTTTAATAAAAATAAATTACATTCAATTGTCATTAAATTCTCTTCTTGGATCATTTGATAGACGATTTTTAAACGATTTTTTTAAGAACGATGTCTATCTTAAAGCCTGAACAACTCTAGATACACCAAAGTATTGGGTGTACAAATATTTAACAGTTCTCCGGAAATTTCGACAAACTTTACATAAGGGTTTTTTTTTTAAACTTAGACCGATGAATGCAAAGTTATCATTAGTTTTTTCGGCAGCAACCGAAACGTTTTGTCCTTTTTCTGGAATTTATTAGCAGATATCATAAAAATGGTTAAATATGTTAAATTCAGAATACTTAATACACTGAAACTTATAAGAATTTACTAATTATGAGATTAGATTAGTTTGAATATAAGTGTTAAGGGAAAAGTGCTATTCAATTTCGAAAATTCCCATAAAATTTGAACAAATAAAAGATACTTTAAATGAAAAGATTATAAAGCAAGATATTAAAATTAAGTTCTACCAATTTGTCGCTAAAAAGTAAAAGCCATACCAATTACGCAAGAATAAAGTGAAGCTCATTTTATTTAAATATGTGTGGAGATATTCATTAAATATTCAGGAAAGAAGCTCTTAAATTCGGGGGGGGAAGAGTTTAGAAACTTGGCCACGACTTGATATTCCCTAAAAGTTTTGTGGTTTCACAATTAAATTAAATTCCACTGAAATACTCAAGAGAAAGGAATATTATTACCAAGCGCGCAGCGACCAGCCAAATGAAAAACAAAGATACCCTATTGATATGTATATTCAATTACATGCATTTTTACGGTTCTTACCTAATACCAGTTGGTGTAGTTAATTATTTTAGGTCCATACCTAAAGGCAGTGGGTGCACCATCCTCATCATTATCATTAACTATAATTGTATAATAACTAATTGAAGTTGATGTATTTAATAAGTTAAGGTTCATAATTAATGGCAGTTGGATAAAATGTACGAAGGCAGAAGAGAATGGATGTAAATTTTCTGGTGGTAAAAGATAAAAGGCACAAAGTCACGAAAAGAGGACTAATGGCCTGGTGGTAATGGAAAAATGGCACAACGTCACCAAGAGATGAATGATAGCCCGGTAGTTACGGATAAAAGGCTCGAAGTTGCCAAGAGAGGACTACTAATAGCCTGCTAATAGAGGATAAAAGCACGAACTCACTAAGAGAAGAATAATAGCCTTATGGTGAATGTTAAAAGACACGAAGTCACTAAGAGTGGAATTATATCATAATGGTAAAAGATAAAATCCACGAAGTCCCCAACTGATTTTTACAGATTATTTCCATTATTTCTTCAAATTATGTACATCTTGACATAATCTTCATTTCACTATAATAAAGCATGTAAAATACCTTGTGTTCGCTTAAAATCCTAAAAGTTGTTAAGATTTTCCCAGCCAAAGCTATTGTAAAATTACTTTCTTTAGTATTTGTAATTCATCATTTGGTGGAATGAAAGATTATTGCTTTCGCAATTATTGTTAATGAGTTAGATTTAGAAGTTATAAAAATAATTAAGTAAAAAAAAGATTAAAGCATTAATTAAAAATATAATAACAAAAATGTGTCAGCTGCCAAGATTTTCTTTTTTACCCATTTGTCACTCGAGTGAATTAAGGGTTTATGGAGATCTCGTTCATCTACAATTGGATAAGAAGCGTTGGACTTTTGCGCCTTAGTACCAGGTTTGATTCTCTGCAAGAGCGGACACACACACAAATTGAGGATCGTAGGGGGTCAGTCGCCACTCAGCAACAAGTCTAGTTTGGCCATATACAAAGGCACATACGTTCACGCACTCATCAGTTACATACGACCGTAACACCACTGTCCCTTGCTCTTCTTTTAGATCCCCTTCCACCTGAAGGTTTTTCTTAGCCACCGACACTGATACCTAACTGGTGAACCTCATTTTGGCCAGAATGGGTTCTGTTACCCCTGTGGAGAACAGGGATAAAATGGGTAATTTCAGGGCACTGTGATATATGACGAAGTCTTTGCTATCAGAGCAGTCGCATCCTTCGGGATGGCTCTGGCAGCATTGCGTACCACTGGCTTCTTAACTCTCACTTCATGGCTCCAAGGGCCCCCCCCATGGTACAACATTTTGACTAATAGGCTAAACTAAGTGGGAGGTCCCACTTGTGGGCTAACGGCCCTGTGGATAGACTATGGGGTAGTTTCATTGATGGATCTGCTAATTCATTGCAACTCATCACTGATTCCGGTCGTCTTGTCTATCCATCTTGCCACTGGTGCCATCATCTGTGGGCCATGAGAGTGCGTTTAGGGGTTGCACGCCCCCAGCTTCACTCAAAACGATTCACGGTGCAGGTTTCTCTCATCATAACCTCCCGGACAAGCAGAAAGAGCCACGGAGACTTAGAACTGCTGACGGGAGCAGATTTGGTAGACAGGAAGCTGCTAGGCAGAACTTTGCATATTGGGCGGCGCAGGTAAGCTGGTCGTTGGGAGTGGACCATGGGAACAGAACTCTCTTCATTCCTACCAGCGTGTCTAGACAGCTATTTTTAGGGGAGTACTGCCTTCCTCCACTGGAGGAATGGCCTGGAAAATGTTGCCTGTTTCATCTCTATACCTGGCTGGAGTACCGTGACCTGTGGGATACCCTTAAAGGCGGTCTAAATAAAACAGTTAATGTTTGCAGCATGGAATGTGAGAACATTAATGGATTCTAACGTAACTGAGAGATCTTGCCATAGAACTGCACTTATTGCGGCAGAATTACGTATATACGGAGTAGGGTTTGCCATCAAGAATGAACTTCTCAAGCAACTCGCCGAAATTCCTGTCGGTCTTAATGAAAGGCTTATGACCGTGCGAATTCCCCTAGCTAAAGGGGTCTTTGCAACAGTATCCAGCGTTTACGGGTCAACTCTTAATTCAAACGAAAAAAGGACTGATAAATTTTGCGATGACCTTCAATCAATCATTCAGAGTCCCCTACAATGAAAAAAGGATTGTACTAGGTGACCTTAATGCGCGAGTTGGAGTCTTGGAAAAGCAAGGCATAGGCAAAATGAACCAAAACGGACTTCATCTTCTTCCGTTTTGGGCAGAAAAAAGCCTAACTGTTACGAACACTAGGTTTCAAATGAAAAACAAATACAAAAGTACCTGGATGCACCCAACCTCTCGGCATTGGCATCAGATTGAACACATAATATTGAGACAGAAGGACCTAAATTATGTGCACATAACCAAGGCCACAAGAGTGGCTGAGTGTTGGACAAACTATCGTTTGCTGCTGTCAAAATGCACACGGATATACACTTACCAGTAGAAAGAAAAAATGAACACACATGCAAACGCATCAATCGTCGAGCACTAAATAATCCACATGAATAAGAGAACTTCAGGCAGAAGTTTCGCGGGAGGTAGACGATTTTGAAGTTGACACTAGGATACTTATGCAATAAATAATTAATGATAGATGGATTCTGCTCATTTAAAAAATATATCAAACTACGTTAAATTACTTTGGAAAAGATAGAAAATATAATAGATTGCTTTAAGGAATCCAATGTAGTCATTCTCAAGAAATTCTGAAAAAAAAATAAAGCCTATGTTGCTTGCCTCTCTAAACCGTCATCCGCCAACCCTAAGAAGAGATGCCAATAAAAAGGGTAGAGCTATAAAGTAGTCTCCGAAATTAAAAGATAACTAGTAGCTGACTCGTGCTAAGGAAATACAAAGAATTGCTTGGGAGAACAGAACACACGACTTCTATGATGCCATAAAATATATCCATGGACCATCAAAAAATACAACAATTCCAGTTAGATCTGCTGATAGCAACACTCTAATCAAAGACAAACGGGGAGTTTCAAATAGATGGGCTGAGCACTTCAGTAATCTACTCAACACGGTAAATCACACAGATGTCTCTGTACTTGAAAAGTTGCCTGAATTCCCCCAGATACCTGAACTTGATGCACAACCTACGCGGAACGAGGTGGCAAAAGCGATAAGACAACTGAAAAATCTTAGATCAGCAGGGCCGGATGCAGTCCCATCCCCCTAAAATATATAAATACGGAGGGGAAAACCTAACATCAACTCTCCATGATTTCTTCTTAGAATGCTGGTCAAGCTGTAGAATCCCTTTAAACTTTTGTAAAGCCAGCATCGTCAAAATATTCAAAAAGAAAGAAGAGGAACAGTCTGTATGAACAGTCGGGGGGGTATCATTGCTGGACGTCCCTGGAAAAATCATGGGCAAAATGCTTTTGTCAAGAAACATGACACACGTAGTTGATAAGATTTTCTTACAATATCAATGCGGTTTTAGGACCGACAAGATTACCCTGGACATGGTGTTTATTTGCCGTCAGCTGTTGAAAGAATGCAAGGAACAAGAACAATCCTTCAACATGGCTTTTGTCGATCTGACAAAAGCTTTCGATAGAGTTAATTGGGATTTATTGTATCAAATCCTTAGCAGCTTTGGATGTTCGACCACATTTGTATAAATTGTTCGCCAATTCCACAAAAACACTTAGGCAAAAGTGATCTCGGGTGGTTGGAGTAAAACAGGGATGCACAATGGCCCCTGTTCTCTTTAATATCTACCTCGTATCAGTCACACATAATTTGTCAATCATAGAGCACAGGAAAATTACATTACTATTAGATACAGGACGGACGGGGTACTATTCAACAAAAGAAAATTCAGTGCAAGGACAAAAACTACCCTAGCCTCAATTCAAGACCTCCAGTACGCAGACGACGCAGCCACAGTTGCTTACCACCCTAGAGGTTTACAGAACCAGCTTTCAGCTCTTAATGAGGCTTATCAACGAGCTGGACTGAGAGTCAATGTAAGAAAAACCGAGGTCATGCTGAATCACGCATGGCAAGAACATGAGCCGCCAGAACCTATCATGATCGGTGGAGCAAGACTCAATAAGGCCGAGCACTTTACTTATCTTGGTAGCATCATTTCTAAGGACAACACACTTGAAAGCGAGATTCTAAACCGTATTCAGCTTTCTTCAACAGCTTTTAGGCGATTAAAAGACCGGGTTTTATTAAACCACGACTTGAAGCTGGCTTCAAAGGTAGTCGTGTACAAGGCTGTTTGTGTCTCAACGCTGCTGTGCGGAGCTGAGTCTTGGACACCTTACAGAATAAATATAAGAATGCTGGAAGCCTTTCACATCCATGGCCTCCAAAGAATCCTTAGAAGAAAGTGGAGATATAAGAGACCACACAATGAAATGTTGCGTAGAACCAACTGTGATAGTATAGAACCGCTTGTCTCTAGACGCACACTCAGGTGGGTGGGGCACATGATAAGGACGCCAGACGAACGAATGCCTAAGCAATTCCTTTACAGCGAACTCAGGGAAGGTGCCCAGTCGTTCTGTCGGACATTAAAAAAAATATATAAAGACCATATAAAAAGGAAGTTAAAAGCCTGCAACATAAACTCAACACACCTTGAAGAATTAGTAGAGGACAGACCAACTTGGTGGCGTACTATCATGGAGGGGATACAACACTTGGAAGCAAAGAGACGAAGGAGAGGGACCAGGCCCGAGCTGCAAGACACCAACGGCAACTAATCATCCCAGATACAGACCATAACTGCCAATAATATGGAAGGAGCTTCTTGACAATATCAAGTCTGTTCAGCCTCATGCGTGCCCATGACAGGAGAGGTCGTCTTTTTGCCGACGGACACCTATAAGCAAGCAAGTAAGGAGAACAAAACCATCCCTGCAATTGCCCTCAATAAAGACTGAATCTTAATGACCCTCTATCTTGCCAGAAATTGCCATTCTGATCATTATGCTGATTGCATTATAGGATCGCAGGATCTTATCCACGAGTGGAAAGGTCGGTGAAATGAACTAAAGCATAATTTTTATATTAACATTAATTCCTTTTTAGTCGCGAGTGAGTCTAATCGCGGGTGACTCCCTATCTCACTATGTTGGTCGGTCGGTCCCATTTTTGCTTTTTTTGTTTTGTAATAACATTGTAAATATTCGGCTGTTGTAACAAAATTTGAAACTTTCATGTTATCTTACATTCTTTTTCGAATGCTATAATTGCCAAAGTACTGCCAAGGTTAGCCAAGGAATTATTTTGCAATAACATCATAACTGTTCGGCTGATTCTAACAAAATGTGAAACCCTAATGTTGTTTTAGATTCTCTTTCGAATGATATAATTGCCAATGTCCGGTTCTAGCGAAATTTGAAACCTTTATATTATTTTACATTTACTTCCGAGAGATATAATTGCGAGGTCCTCCCAAGGTTAGCCGGGAATTATTTGGCAATAACATCATAACTATTCTGCCGATTCTAGCAAAATTTAAATCCCTTATGTTACTCCCTTATGTTACTTAAGGTACTCTAAAGGTTATTACGAGAATTATTGAAAGTTTTAAAGGTCGTAAGATTCTAAATCAGAATAAGTGAGAGCATGCGACTTTTGGTCAACATACCTTGTTTCTTTACCACCCCGAAATCGACCGTGTTCTCGTTATGGCATAAGGGTAGATAGTTTGAGCAAAGTGGGGTCCCTTCCCCGTCCCCAGTGCCGCATACATTATTCTCTTATTGCTACCCATATGTGTACTCTTATGCATTAATAATTCTTTGAAAACCTCCTTAAAAACTTGGGTTGCTATCATTTTTATATAAATTTAATTGATATGATAAAAATAATTCGTTTTATCCATGTAGTGTATTTCACTGTTAAGGTTACCCGTTTCTTCTTTCGTTGCGGCTCGTCAATTCTTTAATTTTGATCTGGCCATAACAAACGCTGTCTTATTATACAAGGTATCTCTAAAGGCTGAACACATAGGAATAATGCATATTTTTAATAAAAAAAATCACCTACATTTTATTTCAATGAAATATTAATAGACAACTCGATCAATGCAATCTCTAACATTTGTGATGGAAAGTTCGATTCGTTACCTCAGGTGTCGCGTATCTTTCGTTTTCATTGAGTAATAATACAATTTTTCCTTAAGTATACCCCTTTTTTGAAGTAAAGGGGGTTAAGTTGTGGTGAACGGGCAGATCATTAAATACATCTTCTTCTTGGGGATACCCCCAAAAGAAAACTCAAGGGGGGTAAGATCTTGTAGACGAGACTATTCTCATATTTCCTATTTGTTCAGAATTTACGGACACCCTGTATTTTAATCTATAGAATTAGTGTTTATCTACTGACTAGTGAGATCGCTAATAATCGCAGTGGAGCTGTTGAGATGTTAGAAATGAAAAGTAATATTATCTTCTCTTATCTATTGGCCTATTGTAGAAAACTTGGGTTAGCGTCTACCAACATCTGCGCTGCTTCCGATATTAAAAGATTTCATTTTCAATTATTGCGTTACGATTTATTAAAAAGGGGACACTGTTTCAGTTTTAACCATCAACAAAAATAAACCTCAGCCACAATGGACTTTCACCATTATGGATGTTGATATGTATATTGTGGAATGATAGTAGTTATTGTACATTTTCGCCTCTTTCTACGCATTCAAACACTCACCAAATTGCTTTATTTAATCAATAGAAAAGGAATCATTCTACACCATGACAAAGTGCTTCCTACTCCAGCAAGAATAACTTTCTACCAAGTCTGAGGACCTATGGAACTTTAATGGGACATATCTACGCGTATAAATTATTTTCCCTGATATTTCTACCAAATATAATCTATTGTTAACTAATCTGGAATATGTGACTAAAGACAAACAACACGGGACATAAATTCGAACGCTCGCCGCTGCTTTACAACAAAATATTCCGGAATTTATCTCGATAATATATCAAACCTTACTGAACTTTGGTAACACTTTATTCCATCAGATAAGGATATTTATTTCACCCAAACACAACTTTAGTTCCATTCTTTCGAAATTATTCTTGGATCATCAAATTTAAGAAGACGAGATTCCAATACTTTTCGGAATATAACTTTTTTTTACCCTCTGCAAATAAAAGTAAAGCGATTACGTGCCGTATTCTCTCACAGAAGGAAAGAAATTTTTTATCATAGGTGTTAAAATTAAAGAAGATATGGAAATGAAAATGTGTGAAGGTGAAAAGCAAGAAAGATAGGGGCCCCTTTAGATAATATAATTCGCTTTTTTTATTTTTTTACTGATAAAAAAAGTCAAATTTGATGAAAATCCCCTTAATTGGACAGTAAACAACTTTTGTGCAAAAAGAAAAACCCTGAATCTATGTGTTTTCTGCTCTTCTTTCAAGGCCTAAGGCATTGATAACTACACGTTAGTTATGGGATTAACAATGGTAATCCGAAAGATACATTACATGTTTGAAGTAAAATAATTAAATAAGGCCTATGTTTCTAGAATCAACGAAATATCAGAAATATCAGTATGTATTTATTTATATTACCTAATCACTTTAAGTTCCAAGTAATTTTAGAAGATGTAAAAAGAGTAGAATTCATATTATTTCATATCCTTTTTCCTAACCCCACCCTGAGATATTGGATTACAAATAACAAACGGTCAATTGAAAAACCCGAGATGTCCTCTGTTTGGTACGCACTATAATGCCGGAAAGATCTGGAGCAGACGTGAAGAGGCATTTGTGCCGAACTCTCCGCGTTATTTGGCTTCCACATCGTGGTACTGACACAACCAGTTAAACGCAGCAGTGCACAGCTTTATTTTTCTAGGTTTAAGTGTTTAGAATCAACAAAGCAGAAAAATAAAGGCACTTTTTTACAATCCAGAGTAATAGATTACTCTATTTTTTCTTTGACGATGGAGAGCTATGCCTCACTCCATTCCTTAATCCCGGTATCTGAAAATCCCTACATCGTAGGAATAACGTAGATTATATATATTTTAGATTATAGATTTTTATATTATGTGATGCTTTTCAGATACTCTATATGTAAGTCTTAGATATAGGTCACCCAAAACGTTTAAATCTCTACTCTTGAGTATCTGGGATCTGTTAACGAAATTATCCGCGGAAATTTCTAATACCCTTTCCAGACTACAATATTTAGGGTTCAGAAAATTTGTCCTATTGTCCGGTTTTATCCTTTAAGATATATTGTTTTTCTTTACATTCTCATTCATGTGAACCCCAAACCCGGTTCTCCTATGAAAATGCACTCAAAGGTCAGAATTATAAAAGGGAGCCACATAACAGTAATCTAATACATACCCTTTGACGGCCTCCTCTTTAATAGGGCAAAAATATCACGTAAGGCCAATACGCTTAGGGAAATCAATAAAATTAGGATAATACAAGTGCCCCTATTCCTATTAACTTGATTAATATAAAAATATTAAGGGAATTAGTAGGAAGTTTAATTTTGCGATGTAACCTAAATGGGTATTAAATATTTCTGTATTGTACTAAAATGTTATTGAACTAATCTTGTTTATTTGACGTTTGATGCCCAACTTGCTTTCAAACAACAATCAACCTGAGACTAGTTCAAGGTTATATCGCTTTAATCCAGGGGTTCTTAACCTGGGGAGCATCCGTCCCCATCTAGGTCGCCGTCGTAATTTTCAATGGAAGTGTGAGCCCTTTTGGAAAACAGGAATTTTTCTAAATGTATTTGTCTTCTCTTAACGAGAGCATGGGCTATTTTTAAAATAAGGTCTCACCTATTCTCATTTATGACCTTACGACCTTCAAAACTTTTAATAATACCCGGAATAGCCTAGGAAAGACCTTGGGAATTATATTATTAGAAAGAGAATGTAAAACAACATAAGGGTTTCAAATTCGTTAGAATCGGCCGGATAGTTATGATGTTATTACCAAAGCAAATTATTCTTGGGCTAACTTTGGGAGGACTTTGACAATTATATGATTCCAAAGAGAATTTAAAACAACATAAGGGTTCTCAAATTTCGTTAGAATCGGCCGAAAAGTTACAATGTTATTACCAAAAATTAAAAAAGCAAAACGGTGACCGACCGACATAGTGAGATGTAGAGTCGCCCTGGACTAAAAATTATGAATGTTATTGTAATGCATGAGAGGTGAAAAGGAAGAAACAATTAAAGGAGAGGACCTGGTAGTAAAAAGGTTAAGAATCACTGCTTTAATCCGGGGTCCACAAATTAACATATGTATATCAAAATACGTGCAGGGCTAAATTTTAAATTTAGTTTTATTTCCTTTCTTTCCAGTATTCTATAAATTCGAGATATATAAAATTTAGGTACACTTGAATATTTAACAAACATTTCATTTTTATGTGAAATAAGAGAAAGTTATCTAAACTTTCTATTGCCGCTTTTGCAGGTGAACATCCTCAATGTACAGGGAGTCTCGTCTATCTTTGACCCTTTTTAATTAAATAGAATTTCACTAAATATTTACTGATTTAGATAAAATGTTTTAGTGGGAGAAATACATGAATTTATACTTTGCTCAGGAAAAAATAATAACTTTTAAGTAATTAGCAAGAATTAGAGATAGGTGAGACACCCAGTAAGACGTCCCCTACTCTAAACGCAATACTTTGAAGGCACCCACCAGAGAGAGCGCCTTCTTTGCGATCTTTTTCACTCAGGGTAGATCTTTCGTGGCCAAGATATCCCTGTGATTAGCCGGAGTTAGCTTGTAACCGGCCTCAAACCATACCAGCGCCATCTTCTGGCTATTAGAAGCCGCAACACCGTGCATCTTCACGGAGGCCAAGCGCTTGGTTCTGGACATGTATCTACCTCAGAGACGTCCTGGCTGAAGCTTACAACAGGGTTCTTCTACTTGTTGATGACCGGATTGATCGTGAAGGTTTGTTTCATAAAAACAAAAGAACTTGATTGTCAAGACACTTGAAGTTGTTGAGAAGAAGATAACAACGTCGTTGTTATCGCATATATATATATATATATATATATATATATATATATATATATATATATATATATGCGATAACAACGACGTTGTTATCTTCTTCTCAACAACTTCAAGTGTCTTGACAATCAAGTTCTTTTGTTTTTATGAAACAAACCTTCACGATCAATCCGGTCATCAACAAGTAGAAGAACCCTGTTGTAAGCTTCAGCCAGGACGTCTCTTTTAGCTACGAACTTGTCTCTATGAAATTAACACACACCATAGTCTAGCAGGCAGTGTCTAGCTGCTACACGGTCATTCGGATAACACTGAACCTCTCAACGATGTAGAGATTGTTGTTGCCCACGCGCAAGAGAGTAGAGCTCGTAATTATATTCACCTCAATCTAGGCACTATGTGGAGGCATGGACCTAGCACTAAAATTGCACCAGTAAAGTGCCTCGCAGGAATAGAAATAATTGCAACAAAATTACACGCGGATGTACATATATATATATATATATATATATATATATATATATATATATATTTGTTTGTGAGCTGGTCAGGAATCAAAACGGCACATCAATAAAAATTTGGTGACAGAGTAATAAAACTAACATTTCTCGTCTGAAAATGGAATTAAGCCGAAACGGCTGGAGGATTCTCGGCTGTGCCCCAAAATTATATTAAAAAAGTGAAAATGGGAAGTGTTATAAACTCATTAGCGTCTAGAGAAGAAATCTTGCAAAGTGGGCCGAGCTAAAAACATTGTGGTCCCAGAGACGGAAAGAGACCACGCCTCCTATACTATCTATATAAAAAAATGGAGTATTTGAGAAAAAAGGAGATTAATTTACTCTTGGGTAGACAGTTAAGTCAGATAGACGATCGAATGTAAAGAACTTATCACGGTTCGTTTAACGTAGCGAACTCCCCGTTATAATCCGCCTGGCTTGTTCTCGTAACACTCGCTTTCCCTGACCATAATCGTGTAAACGCGGGCCTCACTTTTGTCTTGCTTTTTTTTGTTCGTTGGAATTAAACACTTATTTTTTACGTGATTCCTTTCAGTCCTTCCTCGATCACAAGCCTTCGGTAAGCCAAACTAAGTTTGTATATTATTTGAGTATCTTTTGGAGTCAGATAGGAGATTAACGGCGCCCTTCACCTCCCTTGTGGGACTTAAGAGACCTCTAAAAAATATCCGCGTCATTTTTCAGCTTTAAACTGGTGACGTCGTTCCTCTCCTGAGGTTCTTCATCCTCGCCCATTAACCGGGTACATCTTACCTTTAACCTCCTTCTGCCATAAAGTAGGTGACAGTGAGCCTCCAAAGAGATGACTGTTTCCCCTATAAAATGTTTACCCGCTTTTCCCCATAAAGAGATGACATACATATCCTCTTCAAAGTAATTCCTTCAAAGTGGTGACTTATACCTGATCCCACTATAACACATGCACACAGAAGGTGATATATTTTAATGACTCATGCTGGACTAGTAAAACTTTATGTTTAACGGAAAATTTTCTAGCAAACATGTAAACGTATCGTGAGAGTACTTTGGAAATTATATCATTCGAAAGAAAATGTAAAATTACATAAAGGTTTAAAATTTCGTTAGAATCAGCCGAATAGTTATGATGTTATCTCCTAAAACAAAGTAATACACGGGCTAACCTTGCAAGGATATTGCCAATTATATTATTCGAAAGAGAATGTAAAACTACATAGGGGTTTCAAATTTCGTTAGGATTGGGAAAATAATAACAATATTATTTCCAAAACAATAAAAAAACAAAACGGGGACGGACCGACAGACTGACCAACCGACATAGTAAGATAAACATGTTATTCTTGGCATCCCTCTGTCTCGGAAGGCAATGCGCCATGGAAATCAGCCTCCCGTATTGTTTCTGTCACGGGGACAGTGGCACTGGAGTGATCTCTCCAGGACGTAGGGCTGGATGAAGTGTATGGAGATCCTGAGTGGCCCAGTCATCAAAATTCCCATCTTGGCCTCGCTGGTGTCATCCAAAGAAATGCAGGAGCTGACGGAGTCAGTGAGCACAGCGCACTGGTCCGCCTTCAGGGCTCCACTCGTGATTTAGAAGGTTTAATTCGCTACACTTTGCGATTGGATCAGTCGAACATCTCTTCCTCTTAGCTAGCCGTTGGCTGCTAGAGGCTGCTCCTCCACCTAGCTCGATGGTGCATCTCACAATGACTGCCAACCTTATTGAATGGACAACTATTAGATAGATCGGTAGACTACTTCTTTTCATATACAACTCCTTACTTATACACTTCTTTACGTATAGACCTCTTTACATAAACATCTCTTTTAACTATACAGACCTTAATCTATAGACCTCTTTACCTATTCCCCTTGACGTATACACACCTCTTTACTTATACACCTCTTTACCAAGACACATTTACCTATACACCTATTTACAAAAACACCTATAACCATACACCATGACCATACCCTATAACCATATCTTTAACTATACACTTCTTTACTCCGATACTACCCAAACAACTATATTTATACACCTCTTTACCTAAGTAGTTATTTACAAATACCCCTCTACCTCTACACCATTACCCATACACTTCTTTACCTATACACGTCTATCTATACACCTTTACCTATAGAGCTTTTTACCTATACACATCTTTATTTATGCACTTCTTTATCTGTACACATCTTTAACTTTACCTAAACACCTCTTTGCCTATTAATCTCATTACAAAGACACCTTTACCTATACAGCACTTTACATATACAATTTGGCTATACACCTTTTGGTATAAACCTCTCCACCCATACACTTTACATATACACATTTACCTATACAGATCTACCTATATAACCTTTTAGCTATACACCTTTACCTATATACCTCTACTTATACATTTTACCAATACACCACTGCCTATACACACTATGTATTCACTTTCTCTATTGACCCCTTTACCTACACACATTTAGCTATAAACATTTACCCATTATCCTCTATATCTATACACCTTTACTTATACACCTCTACCTATGCAAATTCACCTATACACCTCATTGGCTATACATTTTTACGCATATACTTCTTTCTATATACACCCATACAGTACTTGTACAAATATATCTATACACTTCTCTTACCCAAACCCCTTTACCTATGGTTCTCTACATATACACATTTACCTATACAGCTCTTTAGCTAAAGACCTCTTTAACGATGCACCACTTTAAAAACCCCTCTTGCAGTATACACCTCTATAGCTATTCCCCTCTTTACATATCGACCTCCTTAACTTTACACCTCTTTACCGATTCATCTCTTTAACTATACACCTCTATCTATTCAGCTGTTTTCATATAAACCTTTGCCTATACGCCATTAGCTATACATGTCTTTACACATAGACCTTTACCTATACAGATGTATACTTATACACCAAAATGCATCAAAGTCGTAGTTAATTTGTCCATTAAACATTCCAATTAAAATACCAAGCTATTAATTTCAAAAGACCATACAAAACTTAAGGAAATCAAAAGTGATCTTTGAGGAGTACTTTCGACATCGACCTCCATTAGGGGGTCAGGTGGCCCTATTTTTAATAATTTCAATTTATGACGATGACTACCTCGGGAAAGAAGAAAAGTGTGGAAGAGAAAATTAAGGAGGGATGAGCCGAGATTGAACGATTTGTCCGTAGCTGTAGAAGATAATTTGCTTGGAAAGTTGGTGAAGCGCTTTTTGCAAATACAATACCACCTATTATGGGCGGTAGAGGAAGTAAATAAAAATATGGGATATATTCGTGCTGATGGTACAAGTAAACCTTCTATTATTAGTAAGAAAACTAAAATGTCATAGGTAATTTTAGTTTCGACAGGACAAGACAGGAAAACTAAAATGTCATAGGTAATTTTAGTTTCAACAGGACAAGACAGGAAAACTAAAATGTCTTAGGTAATTTTAGTTTCAACAGGACAAGACAGGAAAACTAAAATGTCATAGATAATTTTAGTTTCGAAAGGACAAGACAGGAAAACTAAAATGTCTTAGGTAATTTTAGTTTCAACAGGACAAGACAAAAAAACTAGAATGTATTAGGTAATTTTAGTTTCAACCTGACAAGACAGGAAAAATAGAATGTCTTAGGTAATTTTAGTTTCAACCGGACAAAAAAGGAAAACAAAAATTTCTTAGGTAATTTTAGTTTAAACAGGACAAGACAGGAAAACTAAAATGTCTTAGATAATTTTAGTTTCAAAAGGACAAGACAGGAAAACTAAAATGTCTTAGGTAATTTTTGTTTCAACAGGACAAGACAGAAAAACTAAAATGTCATAGGTAATTTTGGTTTCAACAGGACAAGAAAGGAAAACTAAAATGTCATAGGTAATTTTAGTTTCAATAGGACAAGACAGGAAAACTAAAATGTCTTAGATAATTTTAGTTTCAACAGGACAAGACAGGAAAACTAAAATGTCTTAGGTAATTTTATTTTTCAACAGGACAAGACAGGAGAACTAAAATGTGGTGGGGAGTTTTAGTAGCTACAAGACAGCGGTTCAAAATATTTGGTCTCCTTACCGAAGTAATGATTTGAAGATTCCAAAATAACATTTGGTAATTAATTAACTCCCAGGATGGAATTTTAAAAAGGTGCATTTACAAGGAAAAACCTAACAAATTAGGTCCTTTTGAATGTAAGGTAAAAAGGAATTCAAATAGTTTTTCTTAGGAAGAGTGATGAAAGTTAATAAAAACTATTTAAAACGTTTGACAGCTTTGAATTCTAAAAAAGGGCATGCAAAGGGATATTGATCATTATATTTTCTGTCTATCTTATCCTGTGGTATGTGTAAAATTTGTTCATTTAGGTGAAATAATTTCTTTCAGTGTCTAGAATAGTTTAGATTGGAATTTTTTATTGCCATTGGAATCGATATGCAAAGGTAACTATTGGGTTGGCAAGAAATTAATGTCGTTTGCTTAAAGGAAAGTAAAATAATTTTTAACAAAGTAATTCTATGAATTATCAAAATCGTTTTTGCCGAAGATTTACTTCCACTTAATTATATAGGCCTATCTAAATTGCGCATTGCCGTTTATTTGGCGTGGAAAGCACTAGTTTTCGAGGAATAACCACTTAGAAATAGTATTTCCCGAGCCATTGAGCTATTATTTGACGCTACTAGCCACGTTGGTATGACGTCATAAGCAGAGGTATAAGAGCAAATGGGAGCAGGAATTTAATAAATACCAATTTCTCCATCTTGATCATTATCACCACATTTAAGTAAGACGCTAATTTAAATGCGATGGTGAAGGTTAGCGATAGTAATTTTTTTAAATAGCTTTAGTTCTGGTAATTCTGCAGAGCAACGTCTGATATTCATTGAGAACGCAAACATCGTTGTATCAGAACCGTTACAAAGATCAGCCTATTTATAACTGAAGCCAACAGTAGGGCTTTAGGTTGTGCTACGACAAGTTTACTTGAATAGGTATCTTGTTTAGTTCCTTTCCAGTGGAGAAAACATCGCACAAAACTAACAAACCAAACTTACTAAAACACACCCACAAAAATTACCATATCTTAAAGCACCCGAACACTTTTATCGCATAACTGACAAATGGCCCAGGAATTTCTAGCTTTTATAAAAGCATAGGCTTTGTTACACCAGAAATAGGCACAGGCCTTAATAATGCTTAGAAGGCCATAGGCAACACTACAGCTTAAATAAAGCAAATGCATTAATTGCTACAGTTTAAAAAATACATAGGCATTACTACAGCTTGAAAGACATATTATATACTACAGCTAAAATAGGAATAGACATAACTAAAGCTTATAAAAGGCATAGACCTTACTATAGCTTGAAAAGGCATAGGCATTGGTGCAGCTTAAAAAGGGCATAAGCAATACTAGAAATTTAATAAGGCAAAGACATTAATTACTACAGCTTAAAACGGCATAGACATTAATTACTACAGCTTAAAAAACGCACCGGCATAACTACATCAAATTCGGAACAATTTAAACAGCTCTAGGAAGCATTTTTTTATGTCTCCTAAAATGACCTTAATTCCTTAGCAATTGGAATCCTTTATTTTCCCTTGCTTCCCAAAGGGTTGGATTGGCGGCCAATATGACCTTACTGGATAGGGTTCGAGAAAGCCCTGTACATTGCCTCCCTTACATATTGCAGCTTTCCAGAACAACAACATATATCAAGGTTTAGTCCTCTTTTAAGAAAGGTATCGGGAAACAGTATGGGTATTCGTTCTGCCTCACATACACCCTAAATATTAATGTATAAGTAAATAAAGCCTACACCAATTACGTGCACTAAAATTTCTGTCCGAGTTGTGTAGTTAAACAAAGATGCCAAAATGAAGAGTCAATCCTACAAGTTGACTGTATCGACGGGTCAATACACCCCATTTGATTTCGTTTTCACTTGCTTCTATTAACGATTCCCCACGAAAGAAGAAATTACTAGTTCACATTATATAAAGACTTATAAGCTCTTGTTTAACTTATTTTGCCCTGTTCTTTCTTTTATAAACTAACGTAACTTAATTTAACCTAACCTAACCACTAATAATATAGGTCAAGGGATGGTTTCTTTTTTTACCATCGACAGTGGTGAACATATATGTGCATTTGACAATCTTAAGTGTGCACTTATCAGTCTCAACTTTTCTCATCGTTGGCTGTCACTTGAGTCCATCCACTTGAAATTGACCCTTGATCGTTGAATATTCATTTATTTGTTACGTTCCTATAAGGCTCTGTTCAAGGTCAATAGGCCTTTACAGAGCGCTTGTGTACTAGCTATGAACAGAGTGAGAGACAATGTGGATGTTATGACACGCTTCGAGATAACAAGGAAGGGGGGAGGCGTAGTGCACCACGCACGATCGCGCATAGAACACTGGCTACTCCGAGGACCAAGCATTAAAGGGACATAGGTGGAATTTAGGAATCTTAGGACCCATGAAGGTTTTAGAATGTAGTCATAAAAAGTTTGCCCTACAACAAAAACCCTAAAAACATCGTCTCATAATTCTTAGAGAGAATCGTCCCTCTCTTACTATAAGTTTATTTAGACGACTATAAATCTTTCTTTAACCCTCGTTTCTTTTGTCTGAAGGAACGAAATGGTGCGGAACTGGAAACGCTGCTGAGGGTCTGGATGACCTGGGCACCCTCCGAGAGCTTGACATCTGCTGCCGAGACCATGATCTCTGCACCGATGTCTTGGAACCAGGCGAGACGAAGCATAACCTCACAAATGACTCTCCCTTTGCCATGTAAGGAAGAAAATTATTGATGGTATTCTTTCATCTAAAAACGTGTCCCAAATTTAGATAGATTCTCATCTGATAGATATAAATGACGTCGAAGTTAAAATTTAACCAGGTACCAAAAATAAAGCTAAATTTTTCCTCATCCTTTGCAAATACTTAGATTTACTCTATAAGGAAATCTAGCGATAATTTAGCGTCGCATCTCTAATTTCTTCCAAAACAGACCCATTCGACTGATCTCCCCTCATATACAGCATTGCACACTTTGTTTAATAATACCAGCTATAGGATTTTAAATATATTAAAAAATTCTAAGATTTTATAAATAATAATTTATTCCTAAAATGTAATGGTTTATTAAAACAATGAGACCTCCTCCCTAAATTAAGACATTTAATATTTATTCTATCCATATTTTTCACAAAATTTATTCTACGTTTAGAATCATATCAAACGTTGTTCTATTAAAATTCATATAAAAGTTAATATCTTTATTAATCTTATAGCTGGCATTTTCCACGTTATGTATACATTTGTATGAAACAAACTTTTAACCTGAAGAACGACTAATTCAGAAAAAGTGCTTTCAATTATCTTGATTTTCTTTTACTGCGATCTGTAAAATTAGCCTCGATTTTCATATTTAAAGTTCCTCTCTATATTTCCATTTTATATCATTGGAATTAATTTCGATACTATACTAGGATGAGCGAAGAGGAATCCGCTAGGAATTCGTCTCGGTTGCCTCAAGTCAAGGGCTTTGCAGTTCACGTGGATGGAGAGCTTCTTGGAGGTTCATTGTTTAGGCTCGCCCTTGGCGTGTAGTGAGAGTGGCAGCGAGAAAGTTGTGTGTTTGACAATAAACCGCCTCCCAGGAGTGCCAGAATAAATAGGGCACGAATTGCGTGAGGTTACCAGATGTCACTTATGGGGTTGTCAGCAGTTGCTGGCTGCTTCACTATCGAGTGTTAAATGATGCGATTCAAGGTGTCAGGAAAATGGAAAATTTCTACTAAAAAATGATCCAGGACAGGACGGAAGTGCTGCATCCTGGATTTACACTTGTTCTTCGATACTTTTAAAGGTAGGCAAACCTGCGGCAGGTGTTCTTATTTACCTCTGCCAAGTGGTGTAAACAAAATTGAAGTGTCGATTCGTGTGAACACAGATTGTAGGATGGCTGGTCACTATGGTAACAAGCTCCTTCGATTAGTCTTCCTCGGGCCTCTTTCTTCTTTAACCATAAATTATGCTTTTGTTGTTTGAAAGTAATTTTGCGTTAAAAATTCTTTTTCTTACCCAAATTCATTCAAAACCTTCTTCTTTGTCTCTAAGAACAGAGATCTTTTCGATATATTCAGGTGGATTGCAATTCAAAGAATACCAAAGAGGAATCTAATGTCTTCAATTAATATATGTAAAGAAAAGAGCACCAGCAGAGATGATAGGATATAAAAAAAATGTCCATGGCTAGTGATCATATCTGGACTCAGGCAAGTGTTGCAACAGTTTGGGGCAGGTTACGTAGAGTCAATTTCATTCCAAGAAAACCTCAAACATAAGTTTTGAAATAAATAATTGTCTACCATAAAGATAAAGTTTGTACATTGGAATCTCTCTATAGTTTTACGGTTCCATCACCTAGTGCTTAAGGTGTTACCAATTGACCGTTTTTTATCCTTAATTTACGCTTTCCTTTTTTTACCTTCGTTGTCTGTCTTTTTATTTTTAAAAACAGTACACATTTTTGCTTTATTATTTTGCAGAATAATTGACTATGGTAAATTGAACACCACAATTTATGGGAAAGGCATGGAGTCGTCTTTGAAATCCGCGCCGGGGGCACAAACAAGAAGAATTCAGACTTCCTCGACGTCAGAAGAAAGTTAGTGGAAAAGGTTAGAAAGAAGCTAGAAGATTCAGAATTCGACCACAAAACGAAAGCAGAGAGGAAATCCCATGGTTGACAATCTGACGCCATCAGAACGGCGAAATTCTTCATTGAAACCCAGAAGATTCTTAACAGCAATCGCAGAAATTCGATGCGTGCCATTGCAATGAAGAACGGTCTGGATAAAAGCTCATCAGGCTATGGGTTCATAAGGATATTCACTATTCTTCATTAAAGATTAGGAAGGGACAATTTCAGTCCAAGGTGATACAGGAAATCAGACTCAACTCTCCAAGAAACTGATTAAGAAGTTTAAACACCCGTTGGAACCAGACATAATGTGGTTCTTCTCCGAAGAGATTTTCTGCTAAGACCAGAAGATCAACACCAAGAACAACAGGTCGCATCACAGATCAAAATTCTCCATCAATTCCATAATTCGAATATTTTTAATTTTGAAAATTTAGTTGCTTGATGGAGTGATCATCAATTAAAATTGACCGCTTTCGTTCTTGACTTTTGTCGCTGATATAATCAAGGCCTCATTTCCTCATAGAATTATTATGATTATTAATTATATTCGAATTTACTATATCAAAGTTTTTTAACAATGCATTTGTTTTGATACTTAGGTGTGTATATTTCAATAGCGATGGCGATGGTGCTGACTATTTTATGCATAGGTTGATCTTAACATCTGTATTGAATGTTAAATTTGCTCACGATGTCCTTCAGATTGAAATATGTATTTATGGGTGCTAAAGAGTAGATCGGGCGTCATACGAGGTTTAATCAATGTTTATGAGCGTGCGATTTTAGTGTTTCTTGAAATTAATCAGCAATACTAATCAAACGTATCGTGTCACCATTTATATATATATATATATATATATATATATATATAGGCGTTTTTTTTAGCATTGAGTAGCCACCATTTTACGTGCATTAGGCACGCTTAATTGACGCTCTTCTTCCACGCCACCGGTGGGTGAAAACGATGGTAGCTACTCATTGCTCTAATAAACTCATACCATCAATGCGTACATTACAGTTTAATATATATATATATATATATATATATATATATATATATATATATATATATATATATATATATATATATATATATATATATGGTGCGGTTAATGTATCGCAATATTAGACAACTGACTCTACTTCAGGTCTAGATGGAAGCCGTAGTCCTCGATCTGGTAGTTAACACTAAAGGAGTCCTTCTAATGCACCTAAAAAGATACATTTCAAAAGAAATTATTTATTTTAGTCTAGTTTACCGCCGTAGGAAACTGAAAAGTTTTTAAACACTAAGCGTCATCTTTTCTTAATACACTTCAGATGAAAAAAAAATCCCAGACAAATTGGTGCGGTTAATGTATCGCAAAATAAGACAACTGACTCTACTTCAGCTCAATCTTTAAAATGTATTGAGCAAAGATAATGCTGAAGTGTTTAACAATGGAAAAGAGCAAAATACATACTATGTTGTATGTAGGAAAATCGACCCTCTCCTTCCTCTCTCAGTTGAGACACGGAACGTTGACCGCAAAACATCTGGGCCAGGCACCTTGAGTCAACTCGTAACCACAGCCCCTCGCCCCTCGTCCCTATGAAACGCACCACGGTTAAAATTGCAAGAGCTCCCCTACGAGTGTGTAATCAATTTCACCTTAAGTACGAAATTGGAGACGCATTTCCTCAAGCTCGAAGGCCCCTTAAGACCAGGGTTAAGACGGCCTGAGAAAAACCGTTGGAGTAAGAACTATCCTGTGCCCCGTCCACAAGCCACCCCCTCCTACCCATACCACAGTGGGGTGACGAGGTATAAATTCCAAACATTTGAGAAAAACGAGGTAGATTCGGTTAGTTATCAAGGCGACGAAGTTCCCGGCAAGAGAACTGAGCTACCGAGAGAAGGGACTGAGAAGCAGCTCATACTTGAGCTAGTTCCTGGTTACCAAACCAAACTTTAAGTTAATTTGTCCAAGTTCGACTTATTCTCCTATCCTTGTGTTGCAGAAAGCACCGAGATAGTCCTCGCCCTTGAGGAATTCCGAAACGAGGAAGAAAAAGCTCCTCCTCGAGCCCGTTACCCGGTGGACACACCGAATTCTAAGTTAACTTGGTTTAAGACACAAGTTCAACTTATCTCGTCAGAGAAACACCTCCTCCTATCCCGGTGTAGCACAAAGCACCGTGATATTCCTCGCCCTTGAGGAATTCCGAAATGAAGAAGAAAAAGCTCCTCCTCGAGACCGTTACCTGTTGTCACACCGAACTCTAAGTTAACTCAGTTTAAGAACCAAGTTCAACTTATTCTCGTCAGAGAGACCCCACCTATCCTGGTCCATCCTAAAGCACCGTAATAGTCCTCGCCCTTGAAGAAGACCCCCCTCCCCGAGTACCGTGTGGTCCCCCATCTGCCACACTCGCCAAAGTCCCTTATGACCTTCAAGTTATTCCGTCCGCCGTCAACCATCTGGCCGAGGTACGCGTCAAAGAACCCACAGCATTCCTGAGGTGTCTGGGCTCATTGAGTTTAAGGTCAGACTCAAACCCGTCACAGGAGGGACCAAGGTAATTAAACTCTAGTAGAGACAGTTAGCATATTTTTATATTGAAGTGAGTGGTGGGTTAACCTTCACTATAATGTCAAGTAGGTCAAGTTAGAAAGCCTTACCTAAAAATTATTGAAATCCTTATTGTGTATTTAAATTCGTAATATTTCTGTGGTTCAGGTTTATTTTTGTTTTTGTGTTTTAATTAAAGTTTTAGTTTGTTTTAACATTTTTTTTTAATCTATCCTTGAATCGCTACGTTGGCCCAGGAAACCTTTAATTTTTAAAGAAGTCAAGACCCTAGATAATAATAATCAAAACATATATAGCACTCTTAGAGAGATATAACGTCAATCAAGGAGTCCTTTTTTTTTGGGGGGGGGGGTACTTAAACAAGCCGTAAGTACTAACTCCTTCCAGCAATCGGTCCTACCTATACCACAACATTGTACTTCCTCTATTTCTACAAGTGAACACAGCCAGTAATATCCATTTTATTTTATTTCACCTCAGATCGCAACAGAAAAGGCAAGAAATCTATCATGTATCCAGGTCATCATTTTGTCACCACTGCATATAAAACTAGGCCTAATGAAGCAATTTATCAAAGCAGTACAACTTAACAAGCCATGTGTCCACCAACACAAAGCGATCTTTCCTAAAATAAGTGATGCAAAGATTAAAGGAGGCATATTCGTACGACCTCTGATTCATCAACGCAAAGCTGATGATGTATGAAACTGAACTAGTGGCCTGGCATGCATTCAAATGACTTCTTTGAAAGCACCAAGGGGCCCAGCGAGAGCGTAATCAAGTGCTATCAAGATCTTGGATGCAATATGTCACTCAAGATACACTTTCTTCATTCTCATCTTTCCTTCTTCCCAGAGAATGAGGAGATGTAAGTGATGAACATGGAGAGAGGTTCTATTAAAATATAGCGTTAATGGAACACAAATCCCTGCTAGGCTTGCTTAATGATGCTGGAACCTGAAGTGCGACGCACCTGAGATGTCTTAAAAACGAAGAAGTGAATAGCAAAATGTAGGTTAATACATTATATAATGCTAAAAAATATGCTGATTAATTTTATATTCATAAATTAATTGCAATGGGCACATTTAATTTTACTTTGGGAGCGAAATTCATTTGGATAAATAGTGGAAATCGGTATCAATTGCATAATTAATAAATCGGCAATTTCCAATAAAATGTTACGTGATGGAAAATTTTTATTAGCAAATTTGAATTCAGCACACTCAAATTCATAATGGAGTGCACATGAGATCTATTTTTTTTTCTTGACACTGAAATTTGTTCCAAAGTGTATTTGGCCTGTTTTTAATCTTATAATTAATTTTGCAACTTAATTAACACAAGAAGACAAATAATAAAGCTCGCCACCACAACATAGCAAAACCTAGCGGATTTCTAAATAATTATATGATAGTTTTCTTACCTATGTCCGAAACAGTTTGAAAACTGTGCTTTCACAACTTGAAGTAACTGTACAAGCGTTGATATAGCATGTAACTTTGATTTGTGTTCTTTCTCAATGGCGGAAATTTAGAGGCTAGATTGAAAGTTTTATAGTACCACTAAACTGTTATTCTTTCTCTCTGGTGTTTTTGTTTTAGATACATCTGGAAAATGTTCGTGGGGCGTTTTTACTCTCCTTTTTTCTATTTTTTGTATTGAAAATGTAAATGAATATATTAATTTCTCTTTAGCTGTGTGATAGAACGGGTTGAGGCCGCTTAATTTCAACCACTATCACATGTTATTTAAAACCACGATGCTACCTACGTGCATCTTCGCTTTGAAGCCTAGGGCCTTATCACAGCCACCTGAGTCAATGTTTAAACAAGGAGGTTTATCTTCCCCCGTTTCGCCCCAGGCGTCGGCCTCGCCAGATTGAGTTAGGCTTATGGGCATATAAGGCATTGTTCTCAGGCTCGGCTGTGCATTACCTCGAAGCTCCCTCTCCATTGTCCCCCACGCTAAGGAGATGTCTCGGCTATTTATATGGAAACTTGACCACTAAGATTCAGATTGGAGATCCAGATTTTTGTCACGAAACATCACTACGACCCACTCTCACCTTGTGCGCCAAGGGACCTCGACCTCGAGATTCACCATCACTTGTCCAGAAGAAGGACAATATCCCTTGAGTGCCAAGGTTCGAGCCTTCATGACGCCAAGTCCACAAGGCTTCCCCTGTTATTCAGAAAAAGAACAACGTTAGAACAGCCATTGTTCTTTCAAGCCCGTTGACAAGAAACGGTTCTCACCCCCCCCCCCCTGTTGTTCAGAAGAGGACAACGTAGAACAGCCATTGTTATTTTGAGCCCGTTCGCCAAGAAACCGTTCTCACCCTTCCCCCCTTGTTGTTCAGAAAGAGAACATCCTTAGAACAGCCATTGTTCGTTCGAGCCCGTTGACAAGAAACGGTTCTCACCCTTCCCCCTTGTTGTTCAGAAGAGAACAACGTAGAACAGCCATTGTTCTTCAAGCCGTTCGTCAATAAACGGTTCTCATTCCCAAGACGCCACGTCAGGATCATTTAATTCCGCCCCCCTTCGGCTGGAACTCGCCAGCGGACCGAAAATTCCTTCACGTTGCCTTCCTCTGAACAACAAGTGTAATTACGTAAGCCGAACGTTACCTTTGAGTATTTAACCCTTTTGCCAACTCTATCCTGTGCTTTAAATGGTTAAGCGAACCATCTCATCCCTTTAATTTATATTTGTTTTACCTTTTTAAAACTCTTAATCCCCGGTTTAGCTCGATTTCCCACGACCCTTTCCAATTCTCTGTTTATGTCAATATTTTCCGTTTTGTGTGTTGTTGATAGTTTTTATTAATAAAACTCGATTTTATTAATGATAGCAATATTATTATCCTTGAGCTCAGTTCCACTTCTTAAGCATATCGAAGATACATAATATTGGCCAGACTAGACATCCACGCACTCTAAAGAAAATTAAATAAGTTCCCTCAACGAATAGTTATATATGGTATATCGTCAAGAGTCCATTCTACGACAAGCTGCTTTTGCCTTTTTTCATTTTTACAAAATGTCGATTTGGGGAGAGTTGTTCGCTCAATGATCGCGAGTCAGTAATTGTTATTGGTTTCTTTTCCACAACACAAGCAAGCCAGAACATTAAATCCTTGATAATTAATGCAGCATAGTCATATCTGCTACTGCCTACACCCACTTGTGTTTTGAACGGTGTTCAGAAGTTCCTTGTCCAAAATCCATTAAAACTGGGGGAAATGCCGTCACGGCGAAATTCTTAATTTCTGGTCACTTTCAAAGTAATTCTTATTTGAGACTTACTTCGTTAAATACTAGGATCATTGAACCGTAGCCATAAGCCCTCTATAAATCTTAAAGGAGGGGGAATTCTTGATTTGCTAAAATAGACCCAATTACCATTAAATATATTTAAATCGATTAACATCATAATAGAATTATTGCTGAAAAATGTAAAACTATTTCCGTCCAGACAAGAGTTGCTCTGAATCTTATCTCTTTATAATAAATGGTTTCTCACCATTACTTTATCCAGGTTCATAAAAATAGCCTTCCCTATCGACAAAGTATTGTTATGGAAAATTAGAACTCTACTTTATCATTTTGATCGCAACAATTTTTTATTAATGATCTGGATCTTTCATGGTAAAGAAAAGAGGTAACATGGGATAATAAAGTTTTGAGCAAACAGACTTTAAAAGTAGTTTAATTATATTTGTAGTTAATCGTAACTCTGATAATTGAAAATCCATGCATACGTCTTAATAAATTTGCTCTGTGATCAACTATCGTGAATGCAACACACAATCTGATATTTTCATATTAATTTAAAATTTTATTTTTTATTTAAATACTTATATGCGCATATTTGGGATTATCTAGTATTTTATGTATGGCGAGATCCCTAGCAATGGGTCATTGCAGCATAAAGTTGTAGCAGAGGTTATTGAAATCACGCTGATAGGCTGATCCCTCCAGAATCGGATATAAAGAAAAAAGCAAACAGGAATTATTGGACTATTTACTCAATATATCTTGAAGTTTCTTATGTCAACTTCGAACATCATCAAGTTCCTGTATATTGAGTAAAATAAACAATTAAAATTAGACTAAAAATGCAAATGTGGGTGAGCATAAGCGTAGGTAGAGCAAATAAGAAAATTGATCAAAGTAAACGCTTATGTATGTAGTCTTACAGATCTAAAACTAGCAAACACCATTTGATTCGCTAGTCGTAGAAAAAGTGAGATATTTGGAGGACTCTAACAATTTTTACATCAAAAAAGGATGTACAATTATTTTTTTCCCACTCTACTTTAAAATTGATAGTGGTATGGAGGTCGTTAAGATTTTTAAGGAAATTGTCAAATAAGTTTAAACTATGTCATATAAAATTGGCCTATAAATAGTTTAAACTTATTTAAAAATTTCCTTAAAAATCTTAACGACCTCCATCCCACTATCAATTTTAAAGAAGAGTGGGTTAAAGATAATTGTATATCCTTTCTTGATGTAAAAATTATTAGAGTGACTGACAAAATTAGCTTCACTGTGTATCGAAAATCAACCCATTCTAACTCTTATATCTATTTCTTCTTATTATGATATTAACATTAAGCCAGCCGTTTCATCAGTTATTTTTGTGAGAGCACTTAGTATATGTGACCCATGCTTTCTAGGAGACGAGATTACATATATAACCTGCAGTTTCATTGAATTAAATTAGCCCCTTTACGTGATCAATAAAAGTTTATTTATAGCAAAATCTACTCATTACCGCCCCAAGGATAAAAATAAATTTAGTAATACGAAATGTCTATCCCTCTCCTTTTCTTCCCTCCTCAAAGGAGTGAACAAAGTTATTTCTCCATGCCTAACCACATTTAAGTACCCATTTTCTATCATTAACACTTTCCCTTCGACCAAGCCCGTGAATCAGCCTAATGCAGCAAGTGTATATTTAATCCCATGGGACTCTACAAACTGTTCCTCATTTTACATATGAGAGAACCTTAACAAAACGAATTTATGAACATAAAGGTGATGTCAGACGAGGCAGTACCACATCCAGTATTTTTTATCATATTAGCAATTTCAAACACCAAATTGACTAATTAAAGGCACAAATCATATATAATTGTAAATAATTCCGTAAAAGGAATAGTAGAATTTATATTAATAGGAGAAATTCCCAATTTTAATTTGTCAGATGGACAATTGAAATTCAGACCCGATTCCCGTAACCTGATCGTAAACAGCTTAGTCAACGATCCCAGAGGACTCGCACTCCCTTTTCCCCTCGTTTTGTGTTTCTTTGTACGCTATTTATAGACTTTTGTAACAATTGCATTCTCAGTATACGACTGAAGAGGGTATGATAAACTACATACTGAAACTAGTCTCTAAATTAAACTTATGGCTCCTATACAGTGGTTTCACTATCATATATGTATATATTTATATATATATATATATATATATATATATATATATATATATATATATATATATATATATATATATATATATATCTATATATATATATATATATATATATATATATCTATATATATATATATATATATATATATATATATATATAAACATATATATATATATATATATATATATATATATATATATATATATATATATATGAAAGAATAATCACCAAAAAACACAAAAAACACGTGATCTAAGATGCTTGAATAAGCCCAAGAGCTTTCGTGTTTACATCATCAGGGGCAGAAGAACAATTCTGTGTATTATCCTATGGGATATTTCAAGCATATATATAATAACACAATTTATATTAATGATCCAATATTATTTCTTAGCGATAAGCTTTAAAGGCGATCCTAGAAATTAAAATGAAATATATCAAGCCAAGATAGCAAACATCATCATTCTACAATTAAAAAAAAAAACTGGAACCAGAACAGGTTAGAAGTGCGAGTTCACTAGTTGACATTCATCCACCCTTTCTTATCTAATCAAGAAGGCTAATCAGATTACAGACGGACAATTTAAAACAAATTAAAACCTACAGAAAGAAATAATAAGCCGAAATCACTTGCTATTACAGGAAGACACATCTTCCATGGATAAACAACGTTCTTTTTATTTACAAACACTGGTAGATACTCTCTTTAAGAATGGAATTGTTTTGACATTGCCAAAAATAAAAGAAAATCTGCCCTTACCCTCAATCATGCTTTCTCCTTAGATCATATATGGAAAGTAAACCTTTACCATAATTGTAACCAGCTTATATCGAACTCCTCCTATTACTCCTCCTTAATTAAACTACTCATTATATAAACAACCAACACTTATATACATTAACTAGCCAACCGAACAATTCTCGTTAGTAGTTTTTATATCTTTAGTTAGTTGATTTCTCAACTCCTACGATAAAGGTTAGTCACTCTGTTTAATTCATTCTAATTTGTTTCGTTTTTTTTTGTTTATAATTTAATATAATAGGTTATTTTATTGTTTACTCCAGTTAACTTTACTTTTTTATATTCAAGTCAGGTTATGTCATAACTTCACTTCTTTCTATTATTTTTTTAAAATTACACTGGATAGTATTAATTAATTCTATATAGTGTTATTTGTGTTTTTACTTTAATCTCAATAATTGAGAATTTTATTATTTTTACTTGTCTTCATCCGCTTTTTTAGCCATTATATAATGCATTATTTTAACTGTTAATGTTAATATTCCTTCCTCCTCTTATTAGTCAACACCTTCGCTGACGATGGTCCTAGTGAAGGTCCAAAACGTCCGGCCAATAAATGATTAGTGTAATCGCCTGGGTCTTCATATTCCTACTACATATCAGATTCCCAACGAACAAATCAATTACGATTATATATGTATATATATATGTATATATATATATATATATATATATATATATATATATATATATATATATATATATATATATATATATGCAACAAAGCCCACAGTAAAAAATAATACGAGGATTCCAAGTACTTTCAAACTTTATTTCGAGTTCTTTGTCAAGGAATAACAGAAGTATTGAAAATTGCAATATTTAAAGGGATGATACTTGTATAACCTTGATGGTTATTTTTTAAATTATATTCGCAATGTACTGTCGAAACTTTTAATTTGAAACTAAATATTTATATTAATCTTAATAAACAATTTTATTTTATTTTGTATGCATCTATGTAGACTTATGTTTGTGTCTGTATTTATTTCCATTTAAGTCAATGTTTTAGAACATTTGTACGTATTTGACCTTGGTTTTTAGATCCTGATCTCTGGGGTTAATCTCTCGTTAAGCTTCTCTCCTTCTTTAATGGGTTAGGCGGTATTTTAATCCTCTTGTCAACCTTTAGTCTTTGAATTTACCTGTTTTAATGATCTTATTTTGTATTTATCTTCGCTAAAGTTTCCATTTCATATTATTTCATTTTGTTGATTTTTTTTTTATTTTTTGTGGGCGTTCCCTCTCCTCTGTATCATCCTTATAAATATTCAAAATTTTCAATACTTCTGTTATTCCTTGATAAAAACTCGAAATAAAGTTCGAAAGTACTTGGAATCCTCGTATTATTTTTCTCTGTGGGCTTTGTTGCATTTATTGCTTACTCACGCGATACTTTGTCAGTTTTCCACATATATATATAGGCTTAGCCAAAATTATGGGCAGGTATGAAAAAATATCGAATATGAATGAAACTCACTAACATAATAATTAAAAACTATATAATAAACAGTCGAGTCTATCCCATCTATAATTAGTATTTTATAGTTTTCCATTTGCTTTTATAATCACTTTAATGCGTTTATGCATATTGTGCATAAGTGGTTGGGGCAACCTTCTGCCATTCAATGTTTAATACTAACGCGTATTCCTATTTTTTCAGTAATTATCTTATTAACTTACAAGTGTTAATTTTTCCTTGAAAATGTCTCCGAAGAAACAGACTTCTGAAGCTCAAAGAGCTCAAATTATTGCATTGTCCAAAAAAGGATTACTCCAATTCAAAATTGCAAGAAAATTTAAATGCTCGAGAAACGGTGTCCAAACAACCATTAAAATGTACAATGAGACCAATTCTTTCAAAAACCATGATGGTGCAGGTCGCAAAAGCTGTACAACTCTAAAGGAAAAGAGGTTGCTTAAACGACATCTCTGGCTGATAGGAAAAATACCTCTTTTGATGTAGCTGCTGAGTTCCGGGCAGCAAGAAACAAAGAGATATCAAGACGCACAGTGAGAATAAAGGTATCCGAAGCTGGGCTCAAAAAACGTTAGGCTATAAAGAGACCGTAGCTGTCTCAGATGAAGAAGAAGGAGCGATTGTCTTGATCAAAAGAACATGAAGATTGGATTGATGATGATTGGGCTAAAGGTTTTGGTCTTATGAAAACAACTTTATGGATGATTCTCCACATTAGTTTCACTATTTTATTACGCATGTACACATTTTTTATTAGTTGCCAAATATGATTAGTAAAATTGGTTTTATGCAAAAACGCATAAAACCGGTTATAAAAGCGGAAGGAGGACACATCAAATAATATTAATTATTGATAGAATATACACAAAAATGTTTATTTCTATTATGTCAAGTATTAAACAAATGGGCTTCAATATCTTATTATTCACTTTTCATACCTACCCTAGAATTTTGGCTGAGCCCTGTGTGTATATTTGTGCATATATATATATATATATATATATATATATATATATATATATATATATATATATATATATATATTTCATTTACCATCTATGTCTAATTAAATTGTCTAACTGATTGGAGAGTGCTTTAAACGTTTGCCTTTGGCTAAAGATATATTTATATTTATCTTCAAAACAAAGTGGATAACTGTATATATATATATATATATATATATACATATATATATATATATATATATATATATATATATATATATATATATATATATATATATATATATATATATATTAGCGTTTATTAAATTATATTTTGAAAATATTGTTCCAGAACCCGATGTGAATGTAGTGATAAATTTCGTCAGTGCCTGAAGGAGGTTTCGACTGCATCAGCAAAGGAGGTGGCCCTCACTTACTTCTCAACTGGCCTCTTCCAGTGCTACGCCCTCCAAAAGCCGATCACCGGCTGTGTCAAATGGGCAGGGTAAGACGTATTTTTTCTTGTTTATTAATTACTCAAACTTTAGTTTGTTCCACGTACACTCAAATAATTGTTGGTACTTTGTGTTACTAATGTGATAAATGTTTTTTTCAATAGTAAATTTGATTGAGCAGCCTGTGAGAGATGTTTTAAAACTGAAGATACTAATAGGTTGGCTATGTTGAGCTGCATCCGTGTTTCTAAAAATTGTTTCACTTTTGATATTGTACTTGTTCATTAGATTTATTTGATAAATAATTAATCTTATAATTTCTAGGACCTTCATGTTAATGGTATAAATTTAGCAGTTTACTCAGGTATTTAAAGTTACCAGCAACTTCATGCAAGAATTTTTGTGATAATATAAGCTTTACTCGACATCTTTTAAGGCATAGTTGCATTGCCTTGATTTTCAGCAAGTAAATTTATTTTTAAATAGATTTTTGCTGAATCTACCTATGTAGTAATGATAAAGAAACTTTTTACTATTTTCCTTAACAGTCTATTTTTGTGGCGGTGTGTATTACTTTTGATAAGCTTTATCCATGGGAGATTTAGAATGTCATCTAGTGTTGCTTATGTAAACTGTATATTTTGTTTTATTAGTGCGTGATCGGTGCTCTTGATAGCGAGATCAGTCTGTTTTACTGTAATGGTAGGAATATTGACAAACGTGTAATTTGAAAGGGTGTGTAGTTGCTTGCGGCTTAGGTTTTATGCTAATTTTCCAGGCGCAGAAAAGTCTAGTATTATGTCAGCATCTTTTTTCAGTTACTTTCCTTTTCTTAATTTTTAACTAACACTCCTGCTGAGATAGGAAGAGTACATTTAACTAACTACATATGTATATTAGTTTCAATTGTAAACTCAAAATCAAAAGGATTTCCATATATTTAGTTGTGCATAAAGTTGTACGGTATGGGATGCTACTTTGTTATAGTCCTAAGTATATTTCTGGAAAACCCTCTACGAGGTGGTATTGGCGGTCCACACTTGCGTTTAGATTCTGAATTTGTTCGTACCCTGAGAGGTCTTGATTCTCGACAACAATATTTAACGCAGTACCTCGTTCGTGGTAAGATAGATCTAATCTTGCGTCATCTACTGGTGATGGTGGAGATTATAAATACCACGATCTTTCATAGACAGGAGGATCTGGTGATGGTAATCATTGATGAATTGATCAGGTGGTGTCACGATTTAATGACGAAGTCGGTAAGATGGAAGAAGTAAAGTTTAATACATATATTATTGTTAATTTTAAGCTCAAGAAGAAGATGATTTCGAAATATCTACTTGTGAATTAAGTTCTACGGTATGTGATACTGCTGTGGTATAGTCCTAAGTTTATTTTGGAAAAGCCATCTACGAGGTTGTATCGAGGGTCTTCACTCGAGTTCAGATTATTTATATGTTCGTGTCCTGAGAAGTCTTGGTTCTCAAGGAAGAATATTTAACGCACTGCATCGTTCGCGGTAAGATGAATCTATGTAATTTTTCGTCATCGACTGGTGATGGTGGAGATTCTACCAACAACAAACTCTCAGAGACAGAAGGCTCTGGTGATGGTGGAGATTCTACCAACAACGAACTCTCAGAGACAGAAGGCTCTGGTGATGGTGTTTTCGGATCGATCGAGGAGGTGATGTCAAGATTTGGTGAGGAAGTCAGTAGGTTGAGGGTTCGCTCGGACAAAGTTGGCTGCCCTAGGAGAATGCTATGTTAGTTCTGGTGTTATTGTTTTGCTATCTTTTTTCATAATAATAGATAATAAATTATGGTGTCCCAAATGGCAGCATTGTATCCATTGCTTATAGCAGACTTGACTAATGGCAGACATACATCTAATTTTTGAGGAACTGAACTTACTTGATGCAGAATAATTTCTAAAGTTTTCTATTTTGTCTTTTGAATAGTCCATTTGAGTAAGCTTGATACGACACAATATAAGTATACTTGCTATTGCATAATTTACAAAGGGACTCGAAGACTCTTAATTCAAAATTAAGAGAATTTTTAGAGATCCATATAGAGGACGTAATATGTTTGCTAATGACCCTGTCTAACAAGGCTTGTGTGATAGTTTCTGTTTTCTGATTCGGAATAAATACTATTTCATTATATCGGCTGAAATTGCCAGTGAAGAAGATTATATACTGGTAGCCACTAACTATTTTGGGAATTGTTTTAGAATTGGTGTTCGTTGTCACGAGGCGTCAAATACATAGAAATCCCAATTATAGATGAGGCGTAAATACCCGGAAAAAATAGAATTAGAAATTACTCCTTTAATAATATCGACAGGCAACCAACCACCAAGGAGAAATTACTTATCTCTACATAACTTCATTCCGATATTCAGACAAGGTAACCCAATAATATTCATGGGATTTCTAAATGCAAGATGCCACGTAAATTGATATAGAAAGAAATATTATAAAAAGAGTGAGATCAGACCACCCCATTTATGTTACAGCAAACACCGCTACCAAACCAGAGATACTACTGTGAGGCGGATTACTCCAGTAGGATTACTCTAACCCATTGAGTAAATCATAACAAAGAAGAACAAGTGGGGTCGGGTGCTATAACAACGGATGAAAAAATAATAAGCGTAATTCAGTCATTAAAACAGTAAGCGCTCTGACCATCTGGGGGCTTACGAAAATGAACATCACTAGTCTAGGTCTAGTCGATTTCGACGATGACGTCACTTCGTGCCCTTAAAAAGAATAAGTTGGACATAGAGAGAAACTTGCACAAAAGTTGCTTAGAGTTGGAAAAGGGTGTCCATTTTCAAGCCCACTATCTCAGTACTCCATATTTGGTCTGGTGGTAAGGTGGTCCAAGATGACTAGTCATTGTGGAGTGCTGCGGGAGACTTCCTATTCGTCGGTCTAATAACGCTCGCCTGGTGTGGGACGCCACAGCAGATTTTGCATTAGTGGTTGACTCCCATAGTCTTTCTCCAGTCAAGGACATCCACAAGACAGACAGTAGGTTAGGAGTTGGCGAGGGACCAGGGCCTGTCTACACTTTGGCGGGCTAAGGTCCAACACCTTTGGGGCCTCCTGCTGCTCCAAGATCCTCCTAATTCGTTGTTATTATTCTCGAAGCTTATCTACATTAGGTATATTTGAAGTCCCGAATACTATCATAAGAGCATTCATAAAACATTAAACAGCGAGTACTTTCCTGTCGCATTAAAAACATCAAGAATATTAGTCTTTCCCAAACCAGGCAGACCTCTAAATCTTTTTAATGGTTACAGGCCTATATCATTGCTGGAATTTACCGGTAAAGAGTTTGAAAAAAATAATGACAAAAAGATTAATAGAATATATAGAAGAAAATAATCGGTGCTGTTATACTATGTGATCTACATGCCAATGTGATCTACAGCAACTGAAATCTAGACTAACTTGTGATCTATATATAAAGTTTTGTTAGAAATGTACAAGTATAATGAGAGGAGTGAGTAAAACATTAAAATATAATATTAAAAATAATTATAATTAAAATATTAATATGGTCTACAGCAACTTAAATCTAGACTAGCTTATGATCTACATTCAAAAATATTTGTAGAAATGTGCACTTATAATTACAGGAGTGAGTTAAACATTAAAACATAATATTAAAAATGTATAAAATTCCATCGATGAAGAATAATACAAAGAAAAAATACTAAATTGATTTTTATTTCATAGTAGAAACATGAATAGTACCAGCCATTGCTTCACTACTAAGATTAAAATTTAAAATCTAAAAAAAGCAGCCATGGTTAAATTTTTATACATTTTCAGAACTTCGCCAATTATAATAATTTTAAAAAGGAACTCTAAACTAAATTTTCCCCCCTTTCAAAATATCACGTTGCTAAAATATAGTTATGGAATAAGATATATAAATATAAATTTTCTGAACTTCACCATTTGTAATTCTTTGGGTTTAAAAATATTTACAAAATTTCGATACTTATATTTATTTTTGAACTTCACTATTTTTTTTTTTGATATTATAAAAGAATTATTAGAAATAACTTTGATAAAAAACATAAGTCATAATCAAACTAAGATGAAATTATTATTCAAATACTCAAAAAATCCCCTTCTTAAATTATATGTAGAGTTAGTGATGATGATGATGATGAAAATTCCCAATTTTGATTCCGGAAGAACAGGGATATAGCCATGGCCCTTGGACTAATAACAAAAAAATAACAGACTAAAGAGAACAAAAAGTATAAAGACGATGAGAACGTAGAAAATGCCTTTGATAAATTAGGGATCAGAGACTTAAAATATAATATCCTAAATTTTAGAATGAACAGCAATTTTTAGAGAATTCTCTGCGACTGTTTCACAGAAAGAAAACAAGAATCGTAATAAATGAATACGCGGGAACAGAATTTGAAATGAAAGCAGGATTGCCGCGATTCGAGGGTTTATCTCCCACGCAATATTTAGTCTATACAGCTGTTACAGTGTGTCAACAGCAATTTGAGCAGCGACGCTGAACAACAAGTTTGCAGATGATATCAGTCAACGTATAACATCCACAAATCGAAATAAAAGAAGGCAAACGCGATTAATGGCATTGGAAAATGTTAACATCAACAGAATGAAAAACAATGGAAAATACGGAACATAAAAATTGAACGTAATTCCCATTGGAAGAACGATAACAGCCGATATCATATATGAAGGAGAATTGTACAATTATAGATCCGAAGGTAAAGCTTTGGGGTTAAAAATAACATCAGAAGGTTACACACTTAATATGGTGTATGTTTCACTGCATAAGTGATAGAAGGAAATCAGCATTGAGAGCAGTGGAGCATTTTTGGACTGCCTCCACCTTTCCTGGAAGGATCCAAATGACATGAATTATTGCGTGGCGCAACGCAGTACGAACATACAAGAAGAAAAGGATTGAACAAAGCTCTCAATTTACAGGAATGGGAAGGTTAGGGGCAAGATTAGGAATAGCTAAAGAAGACTATTTTTCTGGAAACGTAGTTTATGAAGTTCATGCAGAACGAAGTACGTTGACATAAAGATCACTTCTAGAAATAATTCAGATTTTCTCTCGTTTTAGACTAGATGTTTCTATGTGAGATTAAGCTGCGCTGAAGGATCGAATTTTTAATACATTGGAAAGGGTTGCATTTATGGGAGTGAAGTTTTTCTGTCAGTCTGAGTAGAACGATAATGGTGAATATTTCAAAGGAAAAAAGTTTGGGCAAACTTTGATAAGAATATGGTATTAAGAATGGAAAGCAAATATTCTTGAGAAGTGACACTGAAAATTTGACTCAAAATTGAAATATATACTTGTTCTGTTCCAATGGACAATTCAATAATTATCTAAGTGGAAAAGATATGTGTTCATAGAGTAGCGTATTTAAAAAAATATATATATGACTTTAAATCTGTTATTATTCAGAAAGGAATTATTTATTAGTCGCGTGCGCTTAATCGCATGCGACTCTATATCTCACTATGCTGGTCGGTCTAATTATTCAGTCGATTCCTACGAAATTTCAGACTATTATGTTGTTTTACATTCTCCTTTGAATGATATAATTACCAAAGTCTTTCCAAGCTTAGTCGTGGAATTATTTGGCAATAACATCATAACTATTCGGCCGATTCTAATGAAATTTGAAAACCTTATTAAAAGTTTTGAAGGTCGTAAGGTCATAAATCAAAATAAGTCAGAGCACGCGACTTTGGTCAACGGAGTTTGTTATCTATAAGCGGTTATTAGTCTTATTCATTTCTGATAAACTAAAATGTCTCGTGAGCGTTGTATTAGAATTTATTTAAATGCCAGGCTAGCAGAGAATTTTTTTTTCAGATGAGAAAGAAAGCATTGTACGTAAATTCAATATAATCTCCATAAACTTTATAACTTTGAAGTTGAAATGAATGTATGGACTTTGGCAAATGTCGGAATTTTACAAATAATCTTAAAACACATCACGGGCCCTTTCACTTTTATTACGCCATTCCAATATTTTTTTGAAGCCTGCTATTGATCTGATACTTTGGATGGAAGATAAAAATATTAGAGCCTAAATCCATTTTATCAATAAATGCAGTCGATTGATGCGCGCAATCAACATTTACAATAATGTCCCTTGTTCGTCAATAGTGCTCTAATTCGTTTTGGCATTGGAAAACCAAAGTTTGTATTGTTAATTTTACTGATATTGAGCCTTTTTTGTTCAATAACGAGCCGCAACTGCTCATAATAGGATGGCTTCTGTTTAGCAACATCCATTATGATTATCCCCCACAGATTCCTTATTGGGTTCAAATTTGACGGATCCGGACACCAAGGCTTCGTTGTTATTTTCAGCCAAGATCTTTTTTATCGTTTTTACTATGTGACAAGGTGTGCCATCATGCTGAAAATACAGTATTGCCCTAATTTTTAAGTTCATGGCCATTCATGGGCAAACTTGCTAGTGGTTCACTTCCCCCTTATATTAGAAGCAGCCCCAGGCATGTGGCGTGTCTGGATACTTCGCCGTGGACACGAAACAGGATCCGTTAAATTGGTGCCCTTTTCTTAACCTAACGAGGGATTATCCGGAAGCTCTAAACAAGCAGAAAGAAGCTACATCGGGGAATATCACTTTCGCCCATATTCATCAGTATATTATTTATATTTCCACAAAAGTGGAGCCTATCCGAGTATGGCAGGTCTTTTTAAAGTCATTAATGATCCAAATGATAGTGATCCTTAATGTAATACCTTTAGAGACTATCTCTTTGCTTTCATGTCACTTTGTTGCAGGGCAACAGAGGTTTCCCACTTTTCTTTGAAAAGAACCAATTCTTGAATGGAAAAAGATTCAAACATTTATTTTTATAAAAAGGATATTACCAAGAGATTTTAATTACGCAACATCATTTCATAAGCCATATTTTTCAGTTTTTTAGCCTCTTGATCTAATAGCAAAGCACCAGGTACTGAAATTCACCTATCAAGTAAGTTTTAGAAATAATGAATATATATATATATATATATATATATTAGTCTCAAAACTTTTGACCATGACTGTACGCTTATAGTATCAACATGATTATAATCTTTTAAGATAAGTATTTCAGAGAGGATGGTTTCTCATAATTTGCGGGGTTAATCGAAATTTGGCAGCACGCTCTTACTGGGTATTATAAACTTATAAAAATTAGAATTAACCGAAGCATTAAAGATGAACATAAGCGATTTCGGCATGAGACCACAAAGATCTTGTGTTTCATACGGACTCTTTAAGCTCGCTTGTTGATTAAAATATTTAATTCTTCCATTTATCAGGTATCTAAGAAAGTTTGTTATTTTTTTAACAGACGTGCATAAAAGAAAACACAGTTCACACGAGAGAATATAACGTTTAAAATAGTTTCCATCAACTTCACAGATATTTTATCTCTGTCTCTTGAATATAATTCCTTAGGCTCCGAAGCATTTTTATCAGTGATTTTCTCATTGCAAACCAAATTATGTAAAGACAAGAAATGGTTTCCCTGCGCTCCAGCCTATTTCACCTATCAAACCACTTTTTTCAACCTCATTTGATTCCACTTTTTTTACTATTTGTTTAAACGCCAATTGAATCCCTTTTAAAGTAAAAGAAATTAAACAAATTAAATATAATAAATACCTCATTATTCTCTTTCTTATTCTTATCCTTCTCCCTTTCTTTTCTTCCCCGGCTCTTCAATCTTTTCTTTTCTTCCTCCTATTTATTCTATGCTTCTCCTCCTCTATTTCTACTCCTCTTCGTCACCTCTTCCTCTTCTTTTCTTCTACTTCTTCTTCTTCCGTCACTTCTTCTTCTGCTACTCTTTCTATTCTTCTTCCTCTTCCTATCCTCATCCTTTTCTTAAACTTCTCCTTCTACTTCTTCCATTCTTCTTTTTTCCCTTCTTTCTTCTCTTTTCCTTCTTTCCACATTCTTCTTCCTCTCTTCATCCTCACCTTTATTCTCTTCTTATTCTCTTATTCTCATTCTTCTTCTTTTTCTCATGTATGTTTTTTATATAAACCCATCTTAAAATTTCCGTTCTTAAAATATATTATAAGAACATAAGGAGAGGCTTCTCGACTCCTCAATTTGCTCTACCCGTTTTTAAGTGCATGTAGATATTTCTTCCCGATAAAGATTAAAATTTAAAATCTATTTCAGAAATAAATTCGATAAAATTTCCAATATACATAAAAATACAATAGAAAAGAAGCACTGTTTAAATTTTTATAAATTTTCTAAACTTCCACCAATTGTAATAATAATAAAACTAGTTTGATTTTAGAAAATTGCAAAAACATAACCAGGTCATTCATTAAATAAGCAAAAAAAAAAATGTTTACCATTTATTACTTCCTTCCAAGAAATCCCGTTCTAAAATTAGGCGCCGGGAGGTCCTCCCGGCGCAGGAGCATACAACCTAAAGGAAAAAAAAAAACAAAGGCAAAAACAAAACAAAACAAAAAAAAACAAACCCTGCTTAAATAATAGGGAGAAGGCCGGCCTCTCCCAAAAAGTCAACAAGTCCACCAGTCGATGTGCACGCACTCATCCCGAGTACAAGGGACAGGTGGTAGCGACCTCGCCCATCCCGGTACCGGGACAGGTAACGTGCGCGAAGATCACCCAGACTGGGACATTCGACAAGAATGTGCCGAACAGTCTGAGGGACGAAACAGTCGTCGCAATAAGGCGCAGGCGAGCGCTCCATCAAATAGCGATGCGTCACACGAGTGTGTCCGATTCGGAGACGACAGAAAGCGACCTGAAGCCGTCGCGACATTGGGGGATAAGTGCATAGGAACAGTCGCGGCGCAATGGCACGCAACTTTAAGTTCCTTTCCACCGTCTCCCATCTTCTTTGCCAAGCAGTCCGAAGAGCTCCCCGTATTCCTGCCATGTAGTCGTTGTGAGGAAGAGCAAAACGCTGGTCCGGTCGCAGAGTCCTCGCGGACTCTTTGGTGCTCTCATCGGCGTGCTCATTCCCCGCAATTTCTACATGTCCAGGAACCCAGCAGAAGATAATCTCGACATCTCCCTGGCTCGCCATAACCGTGGCGTCACCGAGTTCCTTTGCATAAACTACTCCTTTCACAAAGTTCATGGTAGAGTGCGGCGTTACACTCACCGGGGTGCCATGAAATGTCCGAAGAGCCCTTATCTTGGCCGCCTCGGTGGGATTCGCGGCATTCGCCAGAAGGCTCCCGTCCGAGAAACGGGTCACCTTCGGCTCTTTACCAATTACACTAGCTAATCGTCTCCTCTGATGGATCATGTTGCCCTTGGCCAACATGCTTTCATCAGTGGAGCGAATGACGAGGAAGCGTTTGAAGTCAGTGGGCTCAAAAAACGCCAGGTAACCTCTGAATCAGGGGCCCTGATGTCATCGAGGCTCCGCCCTGTGTGCTTTTAGTCTTAGTCAGGGGCTCTGCAACCGGGGGGGGCAGAGGGGCCGGATGTGCCGATCTTGGCTCGGTCGCTGGCCAGAGTGGCAGCAGACCCATCCGTCCCGCAGCCCCCGCGGATGGAAAGGAGCCCCGAGTCTTCTTTGTCTTTTTGGTCTTAGTCTTTTTCTTTTTTGGAGAGGAGGGCGGGGAATGAACCCGCCCTCCCGTTATATTCTCTCGTGTGAACTGTGTTGTTATTTATGCACTTCTGTTAAAAAAACCCGAAATGGAGAAGGTCCTGGTAGTCGCAGGGGCACCGATCGGAGGAGATCCTTCCCCTCCTTTTACTGCCTCAGAAACCCTAACAGTTTGAGGAGGACCTTGCATAGGGGCGGATTTGGGTTTGGTGTTTGGCGCCGAGCCCGGATTCCCCTTCATGGAAGGCCCTACCCTCTGAGGCTGGGTTTCCTCAATGACCATGTCTATCACAGGAGGGGCCTCCAGTTGGCCATCCGCTCCTAATGCATCGCAGGTCTCCTTGGCATTGTCGCTAGTCTTGTGTGGGGAGGCACAGGCCTTGACCCCAGCAAGGTTTAAAATTCTTGCCAGCAGGTCTTTTGAGGGAAGCAACCGAAGGGGCCTGGCTTTACTCTCCCCCCTAAGGGGGTTTGCCCCACGCTCCCCGCTTACACGGGGAGCGTCGTCAATGGGCTGCCTGCTGGCTTTCTTGGCAGTCCCCTTAGAAAGAAAAGGAGGGACTGCCGCTGGAAATGGGAGGTGCCTGAAAGCACCTCCAGAGAAAGGGGTGAAGGGGAGTCCCCTACACCCGTAGGCGTAGGAGAGGAGTAAGCCTCCTCTCCGGTTAAAGAAGTATATAGGGTCCCCTGCGCACGCACTAGGGGGTTGACCTCCATTTTTTTCGGTGGAGCTTCCCGAGGGTGGCTCCGTTGTTGTTATAGGCGGAATTAAGGGGAGATGTTTTGTTTTTGCATCATTGGGCATGGTGACCCTATTTGTTTTACGGGACGCAATCACTCACCAACTCTCGCAGTAGCCCGCGCCGCCATTTGGGAGCACTTCTCCCGCCTGGTAGCCTGGTAGTCCATCGGTATGGCATCTCCACCTTGAACACGGCGTAAAAAAGATAGATTTTGAAGGCGAGAGGAGAAGGGATGTGAGAAAGGTATGGGTGGGGATGAAGCAGGTTGTTAAAAAACAACCATCCTAGACCGGAGCTCAGGGGTTAGGGAACATTGTCCCCTCCCCCCTCAGCCCCGATCCGGGACAGCTGGCTGAGAAGAAGGTCAGCATCTACCCTGTGAAATTAGAGGCTGACCAGAGAAAGCTGTGGGAGAGGTTCTTTGAAAAGCAACGAAGTAGGGGAGAAATACAAGCTATCTGAAGAAAGGAAGAGTGGCTAAGCTAGGTCCGGACGGAGCGCTGGATCCCGTCAGCACGGCGACGAGGATGGCAAATCTCCGCGTTCCTTACAGGGTAGTTATGGATAAAATAGGTGACATATACGCTGCACTACTGCGTCAAGACTACCTCGTTAACAAGTTTATTTAGTACGTTTACCTACTGTTATGCCCTTGAGATGATACAAATAAGAAAGTATTAAAAAGAGTATTGAAGCGTTTGGAAGGGCTTAAGTGTTCCAATGATTTCAAGATTGATGCCATCGGGATTTTCAAACGCCTGGTAGGGTCACCCAAGGTGGCAAGGTCGTTTATGAGGCTCTAGACTAAAGGCAAACAAAAGCAAGACCCCAACGACGAACTAAGAAGACATGAGCCATATAAGATTCCTATGTTTAGCTCCGGCGGAGGAAGTGTAGCAGCTAACATCTTTGCAAGCTCCTAGAAGTTCGTAAAGAGGTATTTGGCAATTTCCCGTCTCAGAAAATGATGCATCTCGCCCAAAATTTATTTTTGTACGACCTTTGATACCTATACGGTACCTCAAAATCAAAGTACGATTCCTCCCAACCGCCAACCAACCAGAATCTTTATACAACCCAATTCGAAATTAACCATTCAGAATATACTTACCCGTTTCCGGAGTACCAGGCGCATTTTAACGAACACTTTTATTTCAGGTCAGTAAAAATTGGCTCCCTAATTAATCGTCAGTGTATACAATGGTCTAAAAATATTTAAATTGTAATTCCTTCCTTTGAATTCCAGTTCCACTGATTTTATAACATCCAAAACGTCGTGGAAGTACTATACTATATTTTATATAATTCGCCCAAATATATATATATATATATATATATATATATATATATATATATATATATATATATATATATATATATAGCTTAGGTTGTGGTTAGCTTAGTTCGTGACTATATTTTATTTAAACCATATTTTATATCTTATTCACTATAATATCCACCTTATACAATTTATTCCTCTTAACATTATATTCATTAACTGTATTATCAAATTTCATAATTAGCCATATTCCATTATTTTTTGTTCAATAAATCTTGTTAAATTTATGCGTCAGTGATTTTGAAACCTTCCCGGAGGAATTAGTTATCCTCCCTCACGTTTTCTCGTTCAACTCATTTTTATTTTTAAATTTATATAGTAAGGTTTAATGGCTGCTATCTAGGTAAGTTTGTCATTAAACCAATCATCACATAAGATATAGAGGGCAGCGCTCAGCGAGCAGGCGCGACAAAGACGGCCTTGATAGACCATGAATCCGGTAGCCCGCTGCACTAGCCTCGCCGAAACCGCATGTCTCAATGCTTAAGAGCAGCACTGGATGCGTTACTGGCCAAATGCGCGGGCGTGGCCATCGCGCAGCCATGATCGCCCTAAACAAATTCCTCAGCGAATGGCATTCGTCTTTGTTTTCTTTCCGGCCTTTTTTTCTTTCCTCGAGGAGACTGGATAACTGACGACGAAACCAATACTCGGCCATGAGCTAGAGTCGACGACGACGAATGTGAAGAGTTTTAGGGAGACTTATTCTCAATCCTTTTATATTTATATTTATACTTACATTTTCTTTAGCTGAATATTTATATGCTGGATTACATTAGTTAGGAAAAGATTTTACCAGTGAGAAATTCTTTACTACAGAAAACTGATAAAAGAAAGATTTCGAAGGGAGACTAACATAAAATAGCAACACTCACTGCGCAGGCTAGATTTATATGATACTTACGCTACTAATACTACTATTTACCTTATATACTATGCTATTATCTACATTTGACATTTTTCCTCAAATTATAAAAATAGTAAATCCGTATGAAGATGATTAACCAGCAAATATACGGAAATTATACTTGGCAATTAACCTACAATAACAGCAGGCAAATTTTGGGGAGCGAGAGGGACGATATATGGTTAGCTTTACTACGAGACAAAAACACTAAGAACTTCATACTGATTTAGATACATTATCATTTATTTTTCCTTTGGTATAATAACTATAATGTCAAAATGATATAATTCAACTTAAAATTTAATTTTAAAAACATTCTTATTTTTTATTTCATTAGCAATATCATTCCATTTACCCCCTCTAAACCATCCGCTAGAACAAACAGAACGACTGCAAAAATCAAACATCGTAAATATTTGGCGAATCTTTGCCTGCCCAGCTGTTTTCACTGTCTGATGGTGTTTGGGGTATGACGATAATAAACCTGATGATTAAATGTTTAGCATAGAGGAATGAGTGAAACAGGTTTATAGTTACCAGCATACGGAGATGTGTAAGCAAATGCACAATAAAATAAAAGCCTGAGTCAAAGTTTTTTGTATTTGCTCTTTGTCCCACGAAAATAAATTGCTGTTAAGCTCAGCACAGGAGATAAATTAGCAAGATGTATTGTCGAATAAAATAACAGCCATAATTTTAATTAAATGAAGTATAATACAAGGGAATTTTATAGACGGATATACATCAAGGATGTACAGCAAATAGGTGCAAACGAGGTCATTTGGATCAGAAGATAGGGAAGCGCTCACGAAACTTCAGATAGTGCTTCTGAATTCACTCATTTAAGTGTGTGATCAAGCAGGATATTTCTTTCTCCTTAGCTCGACTCTATAGTTGACAGTACTCAAAGTTTGGTACATCACCACATTACAATGTCTATTTTTATGTTATTTATGGAAGATCAACTCGCCTCCTGATTAATATACATATGCACGGGATTCAAATTCACATTGGAGATAAAGACATACTCTGAATATCTTAAGCAAAATTATTGACGTGATATTTACTTTTCAGATTGGTGGCGCAGGCATGTCAGGAGTACAGTTTCGATGAGGATGGTGAACCGAGGTACCAGACTATGGACATGAAGGCATTCGAGTGAAATTCAAGATAAAGAGATGAAAACAAATCATCATTATTCATAAACCTATAATGTATTTCAGAACAAGCTATCGTAGACAACTCTCACCGTTCAGTTTTTGCCGTCGTATGTGCACCCAGTGAGGATAAACAGTACACACATAATCCTATACGTCCTCTGGAAATATGATGTATCATTGAGTTTATATTTTATCCTTAGTTTCTATTTTAGGCAATCCCAAGAGCTAAAAGGTTTTAGGGATTCAGTTTGGTCAACAAAGTATGCGGTTAAAGTATTATATAAATAGTTACATTAGTATAGTCATACTTGTACTCTTGTAGAATTAGTGGCTAAGCACGTCTATATATTTTCGTTATGATAAAAAGAGCAAAACACTCGTTTACGCAATCCATTTATAAGTGCGTAAGGCCAAGGTTAATCATAGATCACAGAATATCCCTAGGAAATAGATGGATCGTAGAATCATTTCACTAAATGAGGCCTCTATTTAGAGGTAGATTAAGGAAATACTTGCTTATTTTGCATAATATTCGCTTTTATCGTATGACTGATTAAACCAATATATGAAAGTATGAAATAGTTTATTTTTCCTTGTACAAATAGGCCCCTTAATTATAAGTGCGTTAGGCCAAGGTTAATCATAGATCACAGAATATTCCTAGGAAATAGATGGATCGTAGAATCATTTCACTAAATGAGGCCTCTATTTAGAGGTAGATTAAGGAAATACTTACTTATTTTGCATAATATTCGCTTGTATCGTATGATTGATTAAACCAATATATGAAAGTATGTAATAGTTTAATTTTTTCCTTGTACAAATAGGCCCCTTAATTAAAAAATTATGTGGGCGTTTAATACAAGTGAAGAAAAACTACATTAAGAGAAAAAACAATGCTGAAAAATATTGCCTATACAATAATAATTTGTTAGGTAATAGCTAGGATTTCTTAGATTTCTCTAAATACAACCTGAATATATTATTTCGCTTTATGTATGTGTTAATAAGTATTACAGTATTACTAGAATAGTAGATATATGTCATAACATATCATAAAAATTATAAATACATTTTTGTCGCAAACTCCGTTTCGTTCCCTTTTATCTCGTTATAAAAAAAAGGTTTAATAACTTTTTTAATTTTATCTGTCTAAAAAGATCTAATATAAGTAGATTAAGGCAACTTCATTATCCGAATGAGCTAATTTACAGACTTAGGAGAAAAGCAAAAACCAATTTTTTAATTAAAATATATAATTGAAATTGGTTTTACCAGGAAGAATTATGTTTCAGCTTTTATACAGGAATCTTTTTGTCGTGGTATCATAAGTGTATTCCTTAGCAGCTGTGAAGGCAATTACACTCACGGGCAGGCGGCCGAAAGATGACCGGCTGTGCGGAGCTAATGAAGTTAGAGAGTAAATATTTCCTGGGTTCGGAGCAGTTTAAAGCGCTTAAATCTAGGAGAGTGCGTAATTGTTGGCTGGGGAGTTCTTTAAATGCCAGGTTTCATTCATGGCTATTGAAAGATTAAAACCCCAAATAAAGGTTTAATTACAACTAAAACAAGATCAATATGGAAATATATACATAGGGATAAATTGAGAAATAATGTCGGGCTCAAAGGAAATAATAACTCAATGACTAAAGTGACAATCAGGGGATAATTGTGAAAATGTTTTTACCTTGTAGACTTGAATCTTGGTGAGGAGGGATGGGGGGGGGGAGTGAAACTAAAGTTCAGCTTCATAAGGGGTGAGATAGCCTTGCGGCACGTGAGAAGTAATCTCAACGACGGGATTGAATTACCTCGGGCACGAGACGAGTGAGGTAATTTTGAATACTGGGCGAATTACTCTTGAAAGGTGAGACGAGATATTGTTGAACTCGGGCGAGATGCTCTTGGATGCGAGAATAAAGAATCTTGAACGAGGGGACAAAGTAATCTTGAAAACAGGATGAGATGAGTGGGTCGCACAATTCTCCGAAGAAATGCCGCTTCACGAATTTGCTTATTATCTGTGGCCGAAATTCACGGCAATTAGTCTAGCCGACGAAACCTTCTAACTCCGAGGTTCAACTTGAGACGAGGGTGTATATCTTCGCGAAACGTGGGAAGTACTCTCTCTCTTGTGTAACGTGAGACCTCGTATTAAATCCTACATCAGCTTGCTCGTTAGAAGGCCTCCAGGGCATGGCAGACCCCGGGAACGTAGTGGCGCTGTTCTTCGTTTACCAAGACGAGATAAGGCCTTGGGAAGACGTTCATTTAGGCAGCGATCCTCGCCTCAAGGCATAGGGGTTAGCTGAAGACTCGTGATTGCGGGGGAGTAGTATGTCCGCGGGGCATGGGGTTCTCAGTGAAGGCGTCTCAGTGGGGAATCGGCGGGCTTAAGCAAACACAGCTGTGGACAGCCGGGTTGGCTATTCTCACGCGACAATTTCTTTTTTCCTCGCCTTTTGGAATCCTGCTTAAGGCCACGTGGCCTCTACTTGACGTAGGAGGAGTTAAAGTGGTCCTTCAAGGTCGTCCTTTCATACTCCTCTCTTTCTAAAGGTGACCTTTTCTTGGAGCGAAGGGGAGAGAAAAGGGCATCGCCCAAAATTGGAAAGGTGCCGTGCTCGGAGGGTACCGGATGTGGATATGGGGTTCCTGCCCTGCACGAACAGGTGCACATAGTATCACTATCTGACTGAACCGAGTTTGGTAGTCACTACAAAAGGGATTTTAAATTAAGCCGTCAGTGAAGCAAACCAATTAATGACGAAAAGATTTCGTCAATAATTGCCATGCCTCCAAGGCATGGCAGTCCCCGGGGAACGCAGTGGCGCCGTCCTTCGTCTACCAAGACGGGATAAGGCTTTGGGAAGACGTTCGTTCAGGCGGAGATCCTCACCTCAATACATGAGGGTTATGTAGACACTCGTACCTGCAGGGGATTAGTATGACGTGTGGCATGGGGTTCCTGGTGAAGGCGTCTCAGCGTGGGTTCGGCCGGCTTAGGTGGATACCACATTCATTTTCTTAACTTTTTACTACGTTAGATTATCATATATGAAATTAAAGCTCATTAAAAGCCCTTTTATTACTACCAAGGTCATAATAACCTATGGCGCCGTTTTTGAGATATAGGGAGTTCTTTTAGACCCCCCCCCCCTTGCTTGAAACCTGATATCATATAAATGGCTATATAATTACAAAAAATTCAGCATTCGAACTCAATTCACGAGCAAACGATACACATATTATTTAGTTATCATTTGAAATCAGTTTTCTTTAGTTTCATGGAAATTTGTGTTAATGGTGGACTAAAACATATATTATTCGGACAAGGTCAACTATAGGGTTTGTTCTCAGTTGGAAAAGGTGGTGTTAGGTGAATTGTAGTGATGTTCTGAATGCCCTGAAATTTAGTTCAATCTATATTCGAATGATGCTAAAAATATAAACCAGTTCTCAGGCGCCGTTTTTTGTAGAAAATATTTAAAATCGCATAGTATAGCTTTGCGCTTTGTTCACAAGTCAACTTGCTAAAACAAAATATATACTATAAAAATTGCATACAATTGGCAATAAAAATCAATGGTGTATTTTTGTTTTGATTTGTTTTATTTTTCACAAATTACCTTTAAATATCTAAGAAAGATTTTCCACGATTGTATACAATTTTGTATTATCCTTACTTTCACTATGTTCTAGTCATATTGCTAAAAAATAATTATACCATAAAAACGTGCACAAAATTTGCAATAAAATGATATAAAAAAACAAAAAATGCGAATTTTAAACGAAGGAATTAGGAAAGTTACTAATCAACAAATCTTAGGCCTACACAGCTGTAAACAGTCGCGTTGGATGTTCTCACGCGAGAATTTCTTTGCTTCCTCGTTTTTTGGAATCCTGCTTAAAACCACGTAGACTCTACTCTACCCGTAGGATGGGTCACGGTGTTGTTTCGATGTCGTCCTCACACACTTTTATTGATCCAATATTCATCTCCCTGTCTTTCTTGCAATTAAATTTCTTCCTTTTGCAACTATACAGGACCACCAGTTTTACTGCACTATTCCAGCCCTTATGCCCTCTCCACCTTTTCCTGCCTGCAAAATCACTTCAATAACAAAATCACTACCACTTTTTAGCCTTGCAGCGACTATATTATCTAATCCAGATGCCTTGCCATTTTTCAAACCTCAAGTAGCAAAAACCACTTTTTTCTTGTTTAAAGATTCCACCCCCGATACAGCACAAAGTTTATGCCCACAGAGCCTATTATATTTACATTTTCATTAGCGCACATATACACATTATATAACTTATCAAATTATTTTCAACATCTTGTACTTTTGACCTGATTGCTAACAAGTACCCTACCTTGTACACATAGCCATTCTTCTCCTGATTCAACTCATTTTCACTTATGTCCAGAATCGATTTCTGTTCCTATTGGGATCTTGATTCATCTTTCTCTTCCCATCGAAGTCCTGATTCGTCTACTTGTTCCTATGGGGATTATCATTCATCTTTCTATTCCCATCCGGATCCTCATTCATTTTCCGTCCAATTGCTTCCCTTTGCTGCTTTTATACGCTGTTTATTCACCTGTTTCTCCTTTACTTTTCATCTCCTTGTATGGATTTAACCTCATCTGCACTCATAAGAAATTGTACGTTTCCTTTTCGCTTAATAGAGGAAGATTCTATTTATTAGGCCACCATTTAGCTTTTATGCTTCCTCTTTTCAGTTCTGGCACACCCAAACAAAGCCTTTGCTCTCCCTATTACAATTCCCTCGAATTACTTCCACATTTCCTCTATATCCATGCTCACACTTATGTCCTCTCCTTTACTTTCAATTATTCTCGCATACTCTCTTCTTTACCTCTGATTCAATAACCTTTGACTTCTTATTCTCTTTTTCTTTCCACCTTTCTCACATCAGTTTATCCATACATCAACCATTTTAAATTTACACAGCAAAACATGAGATCAGCCAGTGCCATACTCATACCTCTTACAGCTTTAACATCACATACATTCCTATGCATATTCTTTCTTACTAGGCACATATCAATCATATTCTTAAGTTCTCCAATGTCATTTTCCTAGCCCACAAAAATCAATGTATGCATAACCTTCTGCTGGCAGAATGTGTTTGATGTACATGTTTCTGTTAGTCCAGAACTCTACCACCCTCTTTTCATTTTCATTTCATGCTGTCACTTATTCCATCACTCCATATCTCCTATAATGACCAACCGATAATATTGCCAATTTCATCGTTCGCTTCTCCCAAGTTACGCTATAAATTCTCTTTCTCAGCTTCACACAAATCAGTACAGGTTCCAGACACTACAACCATGCTCAATTCTAACTATCACCCACATAATTCTTGAGCTCAGAAAGAACATGCTCAACTACTGCATAATACCACTCATCATTCAAAAGCACTAATACAACCTTTTCACTCCTTCGACCCTGCACTATTCCTAATTGCTCTCAGTTTACCTCATCTCAGACACATTCTTCATATTTTGGTGATAAAATTTGGTCCATTGACTGCCTATTGTTGTCTCTATTTCTTTGTTATTGCTTAACAGACCGATTTTCATTTCCATGAATATATCGCAAATGTTAATTTTTCCTAAGCTTTTAACAGAATGTGTCTAGAATAAATCTAGCTCTTAAATGTTATGTGATGAATAGCTTTAAATATACAAACGTTTCTATCTTAAATTTACCAGCTTTTTATCTCACCCCTAACAACCTACTTTGGCTTGGAATTATATTGGTAACAAAGTCCATAGCTCCTCGATATATTTAATATAATTTACATTACTTTAACCACCGATCTGGACTCTCTTTAAAGGCCTTTTATTTTGAAGTGGGGATATATATCTTACAACCCAAAAGATGCGGATTCGACTCGTGACTCCGTTCGACGACTTGCTACACGCGATGTTGCTTAACTATGTTATATTCAAAAGCTACGTTTCCACTTGTTTAGGCCGTAAATGAGCTTTAACATAAGAAAAATAGTGAAAAAAATGTTTATATCCGATATTACTTTAGTAACCATCTAAATACCGGTACCGAAATGGCACTGAAACTTGTTAATTCATGTGGACCTAACTGTTCACTAGCCTAACGAAAAACTAAAATCGAACGTGATAAGTGAAAACGATCACTTTTATTTCAATGATATATGAAAATATTCCATCTCCACCAGATGGTTTAATCAGTACTACTTTTTTTACCACAAGGGAGTTTCGGTTTGAATTTTTAGTTGAGAGTGACTCTATTATTTCACTATCTCGGTCGGCCGATCGGTACCCATTTTTTGGGGGGGAGGGGGTAATAACATTGTAACTATTTAGCCGATTATAACCAAATTTTGAGACCTTATGTTGTTTTACATTATATTTTGAATGATATAATTCTAAAGGTTCTCCGAAGGTTAGTCTGGGAATTATTTTGTTTTGGCAATAACATCATAACTATTCTGCCGATTCTTATGGTATTTGAAATCCTTATGTTGTTCTACATTTTCCTTCGAATGATATAATTGTCAAAATCCTCACAAGGTTATCTGGGGAATTATTTGGCAATAACATCATAACTATTCAGCCGATTCTAACGAAATGATATAATTGCCAAGGTCTACCCAAGGTTAGTCCAGAAATTATTGAAAGTTTTGAAGGTCGTAAGGTCATATATCAGAATGAGTGAGAGCACGCGACTTTGGTCAGCAGGCCTTGTTTGAATATTTTTGCCTGAGGAATAAAGTTTCCACAGACAACACTCTTCTAAATAAAGACTAATGAAGAAAACAAGAATATTTAGGGATTAATATTCAGGACCAACTTTACTTGTTTCCTTTGTATAAATAGATCATGCTTGTTCGACCTTTCTCTTGTGCTAGTGGTGGATGGATTCTAAACTTTAGATGGTAAGGGTGATTAGCAGGTTTGCCTGTGATCAAGGGGACTTTAATTATGTATGCCCTTATCTACACACCCGCTTGTTTATCTCCATCCTACTTTCTTTCTAGTAGCTCTCTATTTCATTATTCTCACTGTCATTATGAGGACTTGTGGCTGTGGTATGCTCTTGCTGAAAGTGTCTTTGATAAGAAGGCCACACCTGTTGTGGTTTTCTGGTGCCAGATCAGTCAGCGCCATCGGAGCTGGGTTTCGGCAATATCTCGGTTTGAGAAATTTCCTCTCCAAAGCGGTGAACCCCGTTGCCCCTGGTGAAACAACTTACTGGAAGTTTGTTTTGTAAGACTTGTAACAAAGGTGGTCTGCTCCGTTAATTGAATACTTTGATAGTGTATCTGAAAAGTTAAAGGCAAAACTAGCTCCTATACAAAGCTACACGCCTAGCTCTGAACTATGACAAATCAACAAATCCTACCTTCCCTTCTCGATTTCCAATGCTGCACCCAAAGCTTAACCCAATGGCGCTACCACATTTCTCCTAACCCATCCTCATTCTTTCGCCCTTTAAAACCACCATCTCTCTCGTCCTCCACAACCTCACCTCTCACCATTCCAACTCAAACTTATCCAGGCAGCGTTGACACTTCCAAACTCAAACACCTATCTGGTAACAAACGCATGCCTTCAAATGCTTTTTGGTACAGAGATCATCTTGCTCATCGGCTTCCTTACCAACAAACCAAGGAAATTTTTCTGTAGAAAAGGGTCTTACATCATCCAGGCGAAAGCAAAGGGAAAGTAGTAACATTGGCAACGCAAGAAAATTGAAAGTTGACGAAGTTAAATGGAGCATAAAATTTATCTTAACCCCACAAGCTCTTTTGCTGCTATAACATAAGGGTATTGGTCTACCAAAGTCGTACTTCAAGCAAGTGAAAGATTATAGCATTTACCGAACATCAATACCTAAGGATAAGGACAAAAATCCTTTGTACACAAGGTGTTCTGTGTTGAGTGTCCTCTGGTTTAGTTTAGCCACAATTACTGAGGCTAGGGAGCCATGGTAAAGGGGCTATAAAATGACTTTCTCGTAGGGTGGTTTCGTAGAGAAATCAAGGAGCATTTGCAAGATGTATACGACTACATAAACTGAGCTACGGTCATTGTGGTTTTACTTTACACCAACGGGATTAGGATGAAGAAATGGATGAAAATGACACGTCGGAAAATGACACAGTAAGTTTTCTTCATCAACGTTTCCTCTGCCTTCCCTCTTTAACATTGAATAGGTGCCGTCTAATTAAATATTTTACCAACCTAAAAATTAACAACACAAAATGAACCATACAACCGTCGCCTAAGATTTGACCGTTTATGTCCACTATGATGTGTATTTAAACCAGGCAATTTTGCTCAATTTTTAAAACAAAATAATTCTTATCAGACGATGGGATGTTCTGAATACCAATAGATGATTTTAGCTGCTATTAAAGCAACCTTTATGGAAGGAACTGATAAAGATATATTGCATTCACAAAGAAGATCTTAAAAAGCATAATTTTAACCAAAAATCGTCTATTTAAGAGCAAAAGAAAGAAGAAACAGATGCCTTGATTAGGTTGATTGGAAAAGCATCATTTACCTTAACACCTCAAAGTTGTTTTATTTATTTATTTATCTTCTCACCACTTTCCATTTTTATAACTGTTCAACTCTACCTACTTTATGGCTAGCATTGCATAAATAGGTTAACGTGAAAATATAAAAAGCTCAGGTTGTAGAATCAAGCATATCCCTGCAAGAGAACCACTTATGGGGCCATACAAGGAGGAGGGGATTGTTGAGGGCAAAGGATCAAAGTAGGTGGCAGGACTGTTGAAATGGCTAGATCTATTCAGATAAGGTGCCTAAGTTGAGTACGCCTAAAGATTGGCAAGCCATAAAGAAATAGAGTTAGACAAGCAGTTGTATCTTACTAGGCGAGCAGTGGTGTCTATTTCAGTTAGCCAAAGAGTATCGCTCTCTCGTGGGGTGGGATTCAACAAATGTAAAAATGGAATAATAGGAATTGACAAATAGACTACCTCTGTGACTGATACCCAAAAGAAGGAAAAGTGAAAAACAAAAAGTTGTTCAGCAAATTTTCTCAGACATAAAGAACCCTCTAACAAGATTATTTTGACCTTTGATGGATTAATTGTCATATGTCCAGATAATAACAAGGTTTAAAAACTCCTCTCAAATGCAAAAGAGACTACCTCAAGTAAATTAGATCCGGAAGCTCGAGTACCCATTAAAACTACAACAAATAGTAGTCTACTGTGCAGGAAAATAGAAGCCGGGATCGGCAAGAACTCTCGCTAAGAACTCAAGTAAGAGCAAAAAGAGACCTGCCGAATCGAAAATACATGAAGATATTAACCTCAAGAAACACACATGTAATTCATTGAAAAATGACTCCTATTGCGTCTAATGTAGGAATAGCCGCAACGAACATATAGAGGTACATCTTTATAAAGTCAGAGATTTGCTTCAGATGTTATGACATGGCAGATGTTCCAACAGCGAACTGCTGCCAAAAAGACTTCACAGTCTTATCAGAATGCATATTAGATCGGCCTTTTTGGATAGGTTGCCAAAGCCAAACTAAAGGTGTATCAAATCCTAATGAAAGCATAATATAATGGCCATGACGTGTCCCAAAATATAATACATTAATGAGACAAAAGAAATAAAAATTTGGAAAAAACAGCCCAGAATAAATATATTTTCATTTGCTTCTAAAATGCCACAACAGAAACCGACTACTCAAATCAGCCAAATGAAACACTGAATGGAAATATTATTACATCTATCTTACACTTGCCTGTTATGAATATAGCAAACATAGCAACATACACGACCAGACGAAAGGAGATGAAAGAAAATGAATTAGAACCAATGAAGTTCTCTAAAATAGTTGGTTCCAGCAATCTTCCTAAAAATATAACAAAATATACGATAAAGGTCTTGTCACAAGAGAAACATAAGAAGAGAGTAAATAAAGATAAGAAGAAAAACAGTAGGAGTAAACTGAATGCGATGAAACAGATATGGAGAACAGAAAAGAGGTAAGAAACCAAGAAAACAAACAGAGACAATTCCTCTAGAGGGACAACTACCTCTTCTTCTGGCTCAACTAGAAGTAGAAAAAGAAGGAAATAAAATCGAGATATATAAAATGAAGACATGTAAGCATCCTTAAGGATAACTGTCTGAAACCCGACTTACGAAGAGCAAGTATAAAAATTATGCAAAAAAATAAATTATAAATTCTACATTTCGAGCAGCTTCATTTTACCCAAGTATTTGGCATATGACCTGCTAATCTACAGGAATAAAATGGATTTTAAGTCCATCCTTGGTACACTTGATTCATGAAGCGCCTCATCGATCTTAGAAAAAAAAGCCTTTAAAATATATAATAGACAACAAAATAACTATCCAGGTTGGGCTTTTGACCATCGTTACCGAGATATAGAACTTCCTGAACCATCGCTCCCTGCCTTCGTATCAGAATAGCTTCACCCCTAGACCTATTAACTTCGTACAATTTAACTTTTGGTTATCGGAAGCTCCCACTACAAGAAACGTTCGAGGACAAAGATCCTGAATTCGGTTACCCCTTTGCCTTTAATAGGGGTAAAAACAGATAAAATGGCTACGTCATCAAGTCTGGGCACGCTAGCAAAACAAATATCTGGTAGCTCTGAGGGAGATTACACCTAGCGATCAAACAAGGGCCTGTCTCCACATATTTGCGACGTGGTCCTGATTAAGGACAACTCTTCTCGTTACGGTTTAACCTGGGGCTAATAGTAGGGTTCCATCATTGACGCGATGGGGAGTTCAGGTCTGCAACGATAAAGACAAAAACGGGGTGCATTACTCGTCCCTTCAGGAAGATCTTTCCTTCGGAACTTTCGCATCTATTTGCGGATGTTTTCCCTGCTGAATGTACTTTGGGTCCTTCGAGTTTATTTGCGGATGTTACAGCCGAAGGATCTCCTTCTGAACTTTCGTATCCACTTGCAGAGCCACCTTCCGCAAGCCTGTATTCGAATCCACTTGCGGGTGTGCCACCCAAAGGATCTTTTCTACGTTCTTCCAACCCACCAGCACGTTGTCAACCTAGTTCCACTTGGTGCTCTGCTTTAGAGACTACGACTGATCAAGAAAATTAAGAGGGGTCAAAATATAGACTCATAAATCTAACCTAAGTATTTTTATAGTCTATGTTGTAATATGGATAATTGTTTAGATTAGCGGCCCTTGATTTTGGAGACTACTTTTGCAGCTTCTTTTTTGTTCTACTTAGAGGAGAATAAAAAGTAAACTTTTTGTGGCACTTTCAAAATATTATTCCTAATTCGAAAGCAAAACAGGAGATTTGAATGTAAAAGTCGAATACTGAATGTGGTTATGATTATAGTTTTTACGTCGAGAATAGAAATTAACCATTTTTAATCAGTTTCTAAATGGGAGGCTTTGCCCCCCATATCCCCTGTTTTTTGGAGGGGGATCGCACCCCCACCTCCTAATTAGAAAGCCAAACATGATATTTCAAAACGTATAAATTATTTACCTCAAGCCAGTAGATATAATTTTGGGGCGGCGACCCAGAATGCGTAGAAACTCTTTTTTTATGCAGGGATATTTTTTTTTAGCAAAAGAGAGGTTGCGAGATACCAGTCCATAGTAGAGCACACGGTCTCTTGTATCCCTCCAGACTCTCTCAATATTTTGAGAGCTGTCTCCAGTGTCGGTATCCATGAAATTCCTGGAGTGGTTGCAGTCAGGTGAGTGTATCCTTCCAATGAGAGATTCTAATAAGTCGCACATCCGTCAGATAACACCGTAGTTTCTGGCAAATTCCAATTTTTAATCGTTTTCATGAGAGTTTCGTTATTGCGATTTTCGACTAGAACGAATAAAACTCTCTTTAATTCGCGTTCGAGTCAAACAAATACCCACTGACCCTTCACTACACGACCACGGCTGTATTTTCTCTTTCCAAACTTAGCATGGTCAATTTTCAAAGTTTTTCCTGGGCCTCCGAGTAGCACTGAAAGACTTTTGAAAGAATGTAAGATAACCTCACGGCAGAAACTAAACCAATCGACGAGGCTTGTCCTGCTGACGTCAGTTTGCTGTGATATTTCGTCCATGGTGAACCGGTTTGCCACGAACAAAAAAATCACAATCACGATCTGTTCGATAGTAAGATGGGAAACGGCAAAAAATTCCCCTTGAAGTGAAAAATTAGCTAAAAGCAACCTGGCATTTAGGTAACAGGAAATGAGAGAGAGTTAAGGAAAAGGTGCAAAGCAATTATATTATGTTTGATTTCTCATGGAAATTAAGCCATTGCTATGAGAGTGTATAATAATAATTCTGAGGATCAAAGTTTGGTTTGAACACAGCCAAAGCAATTTATTTATATCAGGACAAGGGGGAAGTACCCTCCGGCCATATTCAGCTCTACATATCCAGCAAAAGGTAGAGCACCGATATTTGTCGGTATTGGATGAGGCAGTACCTAATTGTATCAGATTTAATGGAAGTAGGCCGATATGAGAAGCTTGAATAGGAATGATGGAAATCTCTAGATAGAAAAAGTGTCGGTAAATGATAGTAATAGGTAGGCTACTTGGTCACTATACATGAGAAGGACAGATCGTCCATATATGATAAAAGCCTCTTTCTAAAAGAGTAAGGGTGTGGGAAGCTAGAGGATTAAGTTACGGATAGAGATACAGGAAAACAGTAGAGAGTGATAAAGATCTAACATACAGTGTACTGTCTATCTTTGAAAAGATGGACATTGATGGGTTCTCCACCGCGGCAAGAAGTGGCTAGCGTGAGGTAGAGGAGGGGAAGTTAACCGGCAATCCTAGGGACCTGACACAACTCAAGATTACTTCTCTGAGAGAGAGAAGTTGATAAGAAGATAGAAAAATATAATAAGTACTCTTTAATTTACGAGGAAACCATGGCAATTACAACTGACCATTGTAGAAGAGGCAAAATGGAACGTAAGAGAATCGAAACTCTAGATTTATCGCTCAGTCATGAGGGCAGGGATTGGATACCCTAAAGAATCCACGAACTGGATACTTTTGCTTCCCTATTATTTAACGGCGCACCTTAAATAAGGGGCAGCGTAGTTCAGAATTGGTCTATAGGTGAACATCCTTGCCTTTCGAACTTCTTTCGGAATATGTAAATCTTTTAGCCTCCCCGAGGTAAGAGAGCCTCAAGAAGGCCCACTACCGGGTTTACCAAAGTCTCTTGGCACAGATCGTACATTAGCAGCATTTGTTGGTCTCTACTGGCTTAGGGTTCCCCACCCCCTTTACCCTTCAGATAGCGAGGAGAGAGTTTGTGCAACTAGAAAAACAGGATTTTTTTCAAAGAGACCCGTCCGTCTGAGAGGAAGGTGGCCAATGAGGAGGATGGCTTCCGTAACCTTAGGCCAATACATAAGGCAGTGGAGGTTAAAAGGACGCCTTGAGGCGCACGTTCTTTTCGAATAGTCTATGGGTTTGGGAAAAATCAAGAAAGTGCGTGAGGCATGGTAGCTGTTGGTTTAAATGAGGAGTTTGAAGTTCTGAAGTGCAGGACATTAAGGGAGAGCAATCAAGGGGGCACTGGCTGAGGGAGAGCTAGGAGTGGAAGTGGAATGATTAGTTGTATCACCGAAACGTTTCGCACGGGTAGCATAGAATGGTGAGTAAGAAGTCTATACTCATTGCTTGGTGGTTTTCTTTTTAAGATGCAAATACACTATTGGTATATTAAAAAAAACGCAAGAGTCCGGCCACGTTGGCGCTCTTACAGCAGCACTTACCCCTTAAGGCACCTTATCCGGCCCGACTACCTAGATCATGCATTTTGTACCCCAGTACATAGCAAAGAGCCAAATGGAACGGACACCACTGCCCGGAATCCAACCATCGGGCACGGTGCGGTATGTATACAGCAACACTCCTTGTGAGAATCCAAGATGCTCACAAGCCTTCATACTGACTGGTTTAACAAAGAAAAGTAAAGCAAAGAAACTTCAGGAAGAAAGGGTGAGGAAATAAAATAATTTAATGAATAGATAATAAGTTGGTAGAGAAAGGCATGATAAGAGTCCGATTGGTTATAGAAAAGCCTGCTTACATCGCCCCTCACCTTGACCAGGTAGAGGAGGGTCCGTTTTCAGCCAGATTCAGAAATGACGCAGGCGATGATCGTGAGAGGAAAGTAACCCAGGATTAGAGGAAAATTGCAAAAGATTAAGAAAAAAATTCGAATTAAGTGAACGCGTTTCTTTCAGTAGTGAGAGGTTTTATACCCGAAATTATTTGACATTTATGACCAAACGTCAATCTGAAGGTGATTTTCTTGCGTTATCCATCAGAGAACCACAATGTACGAGGTCAATTTGACGAATCAGGATACAAACGAAATGAAGCCACCAACAGTAATCCTAAACTATTACTCGAGAAAAATAACAATAAAAAATAATAATAAAAGAAAAAAGTGTGTTATCACAAATGTTAATCGCTGCTTGAGGTACTCCATCTTTTTCATACTGCAGCAAGCCTCATTGCAGTCTTTTATGGGTGGAGCGACGATGACTGAACGGTCAAATATGTGAGGTACATTGCCGTCCACAATCCAGAGTTTGCTTTTTGGGGTGCTATAAATAGATCACAAGGGGCTCCCTGATCTCCTCAACCTCCTCTCTGAATCCATCATCGCCAGGTCAATTAATTTTATAGCAATATTCTCTTTTTCTTTCTTCTGAAACATCTGTCTCCGGTCCAACTGTATACCTTTTAAAGTTTTCTGGTTGTTGATTTTTGCTCCCGGGGAGAAGATGGTATTTCAGCTCCCTCCGACCTCTTGGGAGATTTAGGGAGGTAACTTTGATCCTGCAGCGCGTGTTGTAGATCTCTGCAACGGTACCACAATTTAGTGAAGCCGCGCTTTCTGTGAGGCTCTCCTGGGAGACCAGGCTAGGTTAGAGGGAAGCTCTTGCATGCTGTTGGAATTTTATAGAATCCCCTGTGCTAGCAGTCCATGCAAGAATTAGGAATTGGAATTTCTATTCGATCTTAACTTGACACGGGGTACATCCAAATGGAGTGGCCACACTCCAGGTAACGTGGTCGCGTCATATCAATTTGGAAATGACTGACCACTCTTCAACTCATTTCTCTTGTATTAAGGCTTTTTTCCATCTTGCATAAGAATAACGTGAACTATCTACCGTCATTATTTTCAGGTAACATGCTGATGTATATTCTCTATTGTTTTGACGACGCTCTCCGATATAACAAGAGTTTCAAGTTGTGTTGCCTTAAGTATCGTGCGAAGGCAGACAAATATAGCGATCTCAAGTAAGAGAGTTGATTAAGTTAGGTGTGTAGTTTCAGGACATTTAACCAATTAAATTTTGCCTCAAAAGAAACTCTGCGTCAAAGGAGACAATCTATTACAATTCAAATTATAAAGTGGACTCAATTAATAGTTGTTATTAAGATTTTTAATAAAAAACTATTAAAATTAGGCTAATTTCAAACGTGGGCTTAAGTAAAAACTTTAATAGTGAGGGTACAGTTTACAGACAATCTAAACCAATACAGTTAAGAAATAGTTTATAGAGAAAGTTCTTTTTCTAGAAACTTAAATAAATACGTTTCATAAGACTCCCCTCCCCTGTGAACAGATAATAAACCATCAGATTTGAAATTACGACAAATATTAATTAAACATAAACAACCCTATAGATAACCTAACCTGATTTTTTTAAAATTAAAACAGACAATCTAAACCAATACAGTTAAGAAGTAATTTATAGAGAAAGTTCTTTTTCTAGAAACATAAATAAATACATTTCATAAGACCCCCCCCCCTGTAAACAGATAATAAACCATCAGATTTAACATAACGACAAATATTAATTAAACATAAACAACCCTATAGATAACCTAACCTGATTTTTTGTAATTGAAACAATATATATTTATTTATATAAACAAAAGTAAACACTCGTATGTGAGAGAATATCTTATATACATCCATAAATAGATAATTACTATATATTTCTTTCCAGACTTATCTGAACTTCTATATTGAAATCCGTATTATAAATGTATGAACAAATACACATTGGTGTTTTGTATGTGTCTGTGTATTGTATATTTTTCTGCGTGCTGGAGTAAAAATTAAATTCTACTTTTTCCATTTCAGAAAAAAGCTAAGCCAGAAATAATAATTTAATTTATAAACACTATTAAAATAAATTTTAAGTAAATCCTAATATATATATATATATATATATATATATATATATATATATATATATATATATATATATATATATATATATATATATATATATATATATATATATATATATATATATATATATATATATATATATATATATATATATAAATATATATATATATATATATATATATATATATATATATATATATATATAATATATATATATTTATTTAATAGCCCAATGAAAGAAAAACTGCTATCACAACCCGGTAATAATATTCTTTGGAATATATTATGTTGACCATAGAGAGCTTAAAAAAGAAAAATGGGATTATTTAGAAACTAAGAAAATGGAATAACTATTATAACCTATATATGAAAGTCACAAAGGAGTTGGATTTGACGCTGTGTCGTCAAGCGCTCTTCGCTTTCAAAATCACGACGGGTTGTGATGCGTTTTTCTTTCCCTGGACTATTAACTAAATCCATTAAATATATATATATATATATATATATATATATATATATATATATATATATATATATATATATATATATATATAATATATATATATATATATATATATATATATATATATATATATATATATATATATATATATATATATATATATATATATATATATAACTACAGATTTATAGCTTCCTAATCGTCTTTATCAAACTTTCAAATTTTACATATGGAAATATTTAAATTACTCATTTCTTTGCACTAAATTACAAGAAAGTGACGTTTAAAATTAATTAATTTTAACATTTAAATAACAAATATGGTTATAGTTATTGGTAACATTATGCCATCATTGAATTATTCTAATTCAAATCAATTTAATACTGGGTCTGTTTAATGGAATTCCCCAAAATAACAATCTTATAATTTGCTAAAAATAATACTAACAAATATTAAGCAAAATTAGGTTTATACTGAGACTTTTATTATTGTGATTACTTTCATAAATAATTATAGCAGTCCTTCATGTAAATTTTGAAGGAAAATTTATTTCCATAACAGATAAATAAATATATTTTATTAACATGTCCAATTCACACTTCAAATCTCTCTACACCATATATTTCGAATATTTATTTAATAAATTAAAAGAATTAGCTGTATAAATATTAAATTTCGATTAAAATTAATTATTCATATATAAGATTAAAACTATCTGAATTGCGACATAATTACTGACCAACCTTTCTTAAAAAAAAATCTAAACAGTATACTTATATATTTTAAATAAATTAATGTTTTGGGGGGTTATTCTACAAATAAATTCAAATATAGTTAAAAGTTTCTGAGTATTTGTGGCGTGTGAGATATATAGTATGACTCATTGTGTCTAATTTCACAGAGATAAGAAAGTAGTGGCTATTCGAAGTGACGTTTCTCAATAAACATTTCTCCAACACACATGATTATAGACGTTCATATGAACGCCAGAAAACACATGTACAAGTATCCTCCCTCTTAACTTAGAACACCCTCTGCAATGAAGAATGTTGATTTTTTAAAAATTCTCTTTCGTTAAATAGCAACCAAAAGGTTATTTTGAGCGTAGCCACAATTAGAATAACTTTTAAATAGAATATAAAGGTCGCGGTTGTCACGGAATACCAGTATGTAGGCTTTTATAAAGGCTATAAGGAGATATGTTGATCCATGTCTATTCTACTTCTAACAAGCTTGTTAACGCCTAGTTCTATGACCAGCTCTCTGACCACTTGATAGGTCTGATTAAATTATATATTTTAAGGGCATACTATAATCATATTAATATCATCCCATATTTCTATAAGGTTTAAAAAATAAGTTTACTTTCAAAGTGGTAAGTCAAGTGACTATTTGAAATTATGAAAATGTTATATAAATCTCACATTCAAACAAGCAGAACAAACAGTGACTGCCTATTTTATACATAACTATACATTTTATATTAATATAGATTATTAACTTTTAGTTAGGCTTAGCTACCCATCTAATATATTATATAGTGTCTCGGAAATTCATATCTTATTCACGCTTTCTAACAATTAAATATTTGCTGAAATGGCGGAATCAAAGATGGAGTAAGGCTAACGCAGTTGAAAATCTAGGATGGAACTAGCCATTAAAAGCTTAAAATTGGTTATCGAGGTAAAATGTTAAAACTGCTTTACGATTAAGACATATTTTAAACATTTCCTCAAACTCATTCGATCACCTCGGTATATAGAAGAGAAAATTGGAGACGCTTGGAATTTATAAAGCATCGTTGAAATGAGAAATATACTCGCCCTTAAAAAAATAACACTAAAAAAAGGCATTCGTAAGTTTGTCAACATTAAAGAAAGATTTCACATAGAGTTCCCTTATGCTCTAACATACACTATACCATCGAGTTTAGTGAAAGAAAATTTATAAAAGTGCTGGCTTTGACACCTGAAACAGGGTGCTTCTAATTTATTCTCAGTCTTTAGTATAGAACTGAGGATATAGTAAAGTGTGGCTTCTCTAACGCTACATTGGCTCGTGTTTCATTCTTTCGTCTCTCGCCTTGATGAATCTTAATATTTCTTTAAGATATTTGAAATTAAGTTAAAGTAAGCTGGGTTAAAATTACGGTTAACTCTATATAAGCAAGCACCACGTATGCAGCCCTCATCGTCCCTGATGATGTATTGTACTCACTACTATTGGAAATATTTTGAATTATTTGCAATAAAAAGAATTAATCAGATATTGTACTTATTTATCAGAAATATTGTAACAGAAATAAACTCTTGCAAGAAACATAAATTTCTTAAATACAATAATAAACAAGACTCAATGTTCTAGTTATACACACCTAATTAATACGAATTATTTATAAAAATATATTAATGTCTACGTTCAACTTAAATAGATCATTTTCACTCTTCTCTTTATCTTTTAAATAATTGAACAGCAATCTATTAACTTTTTAGTTATTTGTGTTATTTTCATGGATTCATTGTGACTGCTTAACTGTATCTTGTTAGAGATTTTTAACTAATATTAATTTGTAGAGATTTTTTGTTGTATTAGATTTCTAGAACATTTTTTTTAATTAGTTTCTCCTTTTTAGTATTAATAAAGGAATATAAATATTCGACAAATCTATGCAAATCTTTATACATGTAGAATCCTAGGAAAAATATTTATCCTTAACAAAATATTTTAAGTTTAAGCCAACTTTGTTATTTATTTCTTCTCAAATGTCTATTTAACATCACCTAAAGAAAATCAATTAAGAAGATAAAAGCCTTTGAAAACATGTGAAAAGAAAACAATGCAATAAAGTCCCCCTTTTTTTCATCCTCTTTATCAATTACAGTGGTGTTAATTTTAGTTTTTGCCATTATTCATAAATAGTGTCTCAAATAATTAAAATTCAAATATTACTTTAGTTGAGTTTTCTATTAACAATGAAACAGGCAAGTGAAATAATAAATTATTTAAAAAGAGGACTTCTTCTTAATGGAAACGGGAAAATTAACTGTAGCAGCACTAGTGTTGATGTTAAAATTTTGCTTAGCATATTTTAAACTTCATGACTACATTTAGACCAACTTCAACGTTTAGTTCTTTATTCAAGTTTGATAAAGGAAAACTAGTTACTCTAAATTAAGTAAATAGAAGGAAAATTGCTTCTTGTGGTTACACATTCACTGTCAATCTATAAACATTATAATATACAATTAATATCGTCAAAATCTTTCAATAATTCTCTCAATGGTATTAATTTAAATAATACCCAGAGTGTTAATGGTCTGGTCTCATCTGATTGTTTCGTTTATTACATTACTCCATTTAGTAGTGCCCATCATATGTTATTTCATCCGTTGCTTTTTATAAAAGTAGATGTAGACTAATTTTATTCATCAGCTTATCTTTTGGTTAAGATTGAGGCTGTTGCTTCCCATAGTTTGAATAATGATTTTAACAAATATAAAAAAAAATCGGTTTACTTTCGTTTATTTCATAGCAGACGAAAATAAAATTAGGGCAAATAAAGACATTTTTTTTAACTCCCATTAAAATATGTATATATGCATACATATATGTGAAAAGAGTCCTCTCTTGAAGCTGTGATTATTTGGTATGCAGACTAAGGATTATTTATCAAATCAAGTTATAAAATTAATAGGTTTCAATCTATTTGCGTTGACAATTAATCACTTAACTAAAATTGTTGAAATATTTCACCTGTAGCACCTCATTCTGGTCATTATCTGAAAAAAAAAACACTCATATAAACTTAAATCTGGCATCCATTAGTCAAACTTTTGAATCCGATTCTATCATTTTTCGTTTCAAAATCAATGGATTTTATAAAAGTTGAGTAAGGAAAAAAACATACTATTTGTTAACTGATGGCGTGGAATATAAAGTTCGTGAATGTAAATCTACAAACACAAATCTTTCGTATACCCTAAATCAGGTTTCACTATTACATTAAAAGCCAAATTTTAAAAGAAAAGATGTGCAACAATTCTGGCCAAAGGTCGATGACATTAGCATAATAATTTTTTATTCAGCCATTCGTCATTTATTAGAGAAAAATGAAAAGTATTGATAATTCATTTATCACTCATGAAAAAAAACCCATTATTTGCGTAAAAATGGAGACGTACTTTGAAATTGATATACCTATGCTACATGAAAGAAGTGAATCATAATTTTAAAAAAGACAAAAAATATTTATGATATTATAACACTATTGATTAATTTGCCCTTCTGGAGATTTCCCGACGATAACCTTAATGGATCTAGTTTTTCCATTTAATAACAAGATTGGCTTATAAAACTTTAATTAGATTCTTCCAAATTTTAGTCCGACATTTTTGCTTCTGAGAAGCAGTTTTAAGCGCACGGAAATATGAAATTGTACAGAGTTTAAATACGGCAGGTTGAACAATTGTTCCATTCACAGTAAATTTTGAAGTAATTTTGTAATTTAATTCCTTTTAAGTGCATTAAGGAGAAAGAAAGCAATTATGGTCATCGTGGAAGAAGTGGTGATGATGAATTTTCTATGCGAGTTAACCAAGTGTTGAATATTATCAAAGTAATTTCAGTTAAATTCATCTGTAAACTAATACGGATCATTTTTGTAGATCTATTTCACAAAGTGTGGGACTAAATTTCACTAGGAAGAATTATTTTCTTATCTAAGATTAAGAAGACGTGTGTTTCATACTTGTAAAAGTTTTGTTAATGTATTACAAGAAACCGACAAATAATATAGCTATTGAAATTCTCATCTTGCTAATCTTTAAGCGATGATACATGCATCTACATAGCTCTATATTCATTTCATGTTGACTTTATTCTTTTAATAAATATGGAAGAAATCTAATATTCTTAAAGAAATACCTGTACCGTATGCAAATGATTACTCTCCATTAGTTAAAATTTTAAAGAATATTCTACTTTACGCTGAGATACTTCATTTAAAATATATAATCAAAATAGGAATAAAAGAAGGATTATTCATATGAATATACCAAATAATCAAAATATTTATATGAATAATAACAATAACAACATCTTATCAACAGTAACACTTAATAGAGGATTCGGCTAAAAGTTGTTTATTATATTAAGCTTATATAAACATTTGATTTCTTTGTCATATAGTCTAAAATGATTATGCTTTGATTATAGTACACTACCATCTTGTTCAAAATGTACACCTCGCCTGAATGTTATTGTCGCATGAACAAGAAATTAAAGGATCATTTCGATGAAAGCAAAGATTAAGAAAACCCTTATAATTCTTTATGAGTTTCATTTGAATTTAATATATTTATGAAGTAGTAAATATAGAATTCTAAACCAATTGAAGAATAGCAAGAATTATTGGATTGTTACAACTAAATATTTTAGCTCACAAAAATACTGATCAAAAACAATTTTGTGAGGTTCCATGTTGAAACCTTCCTATCGAATCTCGGCAGCTCATCCACAGGTGTCTTTATCCTCTGTTGGAAGGATTAGAAACTTTTTGATCTCCAAAATCACATCTTTGATGATTATAGCATCCATCCAAAGGCATCTGCACCACAGATGTGGGGCACTGAGAGCTGGCACTTTCAGTGGGTGCCAGTGGGAGCAGAATAAAGGACACTAAACAGGATGATAAAGGACAAAATTCGTGACAAAACCACGGTGGCACTTCCTCCAGGGGCGCTACTGGGGCACTGCTCCGGACCTTTTGTTGGATGATCGGCTATAAAAGAAAGTGACATTAGTTTATGCACTAGAATTACACATTTTGGCATCTAATTTTAACTCCTATGGCACGACCTATAAACTATGGGTTTCCTAGTGTTTCTTTAAGAGATTATAATACTTACGGCTAAATTTGCCAGACTGGTGTTTGTGAGAGGTTCTATATAACTACAAAGGAATATGATTTTCAAACCTGACGTCAAGAAAGATTTCGTGATATCAGGCATTGGAATATAAAAGCAGGGAATGAGAGAGAAGGAGAGAGAGAGAGAGGGAGAGAAAGATGAGCAAGTTCACACTAAAGACATGGCTTGATAAATGACTCCTCTCCGGACATTTATGTGGCTCTCAACCTTGTGAGCAGTCATTTGAAATGTTTTAAAGGTAATTCTTTCAAATCATGTTGCAATATGATGGAACTATGTGGAACTCACAGAGATACAATAAAAGCAAAAGTGTCCACACAAGAGAGGAAACACCGATTTTATTTATTCAGTTCATACGTATTGGAAATTAATGTTTTCTCCATAATATGGAATTCTCTCCTTTATCAGTTTACCACAATTGAGAGTTAAAAGAAATCAACCAACATTCCTTGGCAGGATTTCCACGTCTAAAGATGTCAAATTAAATGAGTGAGATAAAAATAAATGGTTGCTTCGTTTCGTTCAAATAAACTACTTACCTGCAATACCACGGCTTCCTTATTTTTATTGTTTTAAGATGAAAAAAGCTAATATAATGAAAACATCAACATAAATAAGGATTCAAGAAGTCAAATAGAAGATAAATAGAGATTGGCATAAAATAATTCTAGTATATTTTAGGGCTTTAGTTGACTATATATATGTACATAGCGGTTCAAGAAATGCACCAATTTTTAAACTTTAATATCTCCTTAACTGCGAATTGGAAACAAACATTAGAAAAAAGATTAGTTTTAATAAAGGATTCCATACGAACTTATTTCCTAACCACAAGAGCTTGCTTCTGGCCTATCCAATTACAAATATTCTTCTTAAAAATAGACTTATGGAAGACTTTCCTAACCAAACAGTATTCGCTCTTGAATTTAAAGCACTTTTTTAGAGTTCTCTTCTCGATAGACATTTATTTTACTAATGATAACCACAATAAAAATTCAATGGCATTAAGATCCAGTGCATGATTCTCCGGTTCTCTGGATTGATAAAGCTGGGAATATTATATTAGCTACAAGGTACGCTACTGTTTCTTATACAGTGCGACAAGTGGCATCGTCTTGCATTATTACCAATCAATTCGTATTTTCCCTTATTTCCGATAATATTCCAGGCAGGATATCATTAAGATAGTGTATGAATCCTTAGACCACAAGTTATAAAATGCAAGATACTTTATTCTTACATGATGCGAGTAAACAATTAGTGATAAAGAAAAGTTATTTATTTCTCTTGCGAAAATCTCGATATGGCAGCCTTCATTTCTTTTAGATTTGCAAGAGAACGCAATCATTTGATGCGTTTGCAAAGGCGTTTAACATTATATTTTTTATTAGAGAACCAGATATTCTTTATTCTTTTATCTTCTAAAAATATCAATAGTATTTAGACCTCTTCTCCCGAGTCGTATAGAGCTGTAACGGTCACTAACTTGTACCGTTTTTAGTGCCAAACTCATTGATAATTATTTTTCTCTTCTTGCCTCAAGGCAAGTACATTAACAATCAAAATGTTTTCCACCGTTCAGGTTAACCTGGGCCAATCCCTCCCTGCATTACTTTGGCTATATTAAGTATTTTAAGAAATGCAGCCAGAGTATATATTTTTCCAATTACGCCCAGAATACTCTTTCATAATTTTGTTCATAGTTATGTACCTCATGTCTACCACGAAAGTAATCATCTAAGAATTTTGAGAAACTTTCAATCAATACAAAATGCCGGAGATTGAATGAGCCATTTAGAGTTGAAGACCTTTCATTCCTTTTTTGAGTCCCACGCAGAATGCTTTTGTGGCTTTGCTCTCGAGTTTAAACCAATTTAGAAGAGAATCACAACTGAATGTAGTATGAGTACCTTGTCTTTACTTTATGTTCTTATGAGGCATTCTTGTGACATCTGCAGCTGACATTTCGAGTCGTGCGTACCCTCCCGTCCCACATCCCCCAACCCTTCAGGTTTCTCAACCTACAGGAACAACTGCCACTATATATCTTCCATAACTGGAGCGCATTTAGGCTCTGAAAACTGTGGCTGCGGGGGAAGACAAAGAAGTACCAGGTGTCTCTCCTTCCCCCACTCCTTGACCGATCTTATGAGGGCCAAAGAGGAAAAAGAGGAAGGAGGTAGGGTCGGGCGAGCTTTTCTATGTCTCCCACTTTTCATTTCATTTCCTCTATCTCAACTATTTTAGACATTTTCTGGGAAGATGATATCCTTCGGTTTTGCTTTAGCTTCAATAAAAAATATATTCGTGGCTCTGAAAAGATCACATTTTTCCCTCTCATCTTTTTATTCCAAGAATGTTCTTTAGTGCACGTGACCTTTTTCAATGTAAGAAAACTCGGTGTATATCTATGTACATCTAATTTACTGCTTACTTTTCAAATCATTATTACGTTTTAGAGCTCCGTGTTCCAAATTGACTCAAATTCGGTCATTGCATACTCAATATGGTTTAATATTTGCAAATCAAGTTATAAATAAAAGATTATAAAAGGCATAGTGTTATTAACAATATAAATCCTTATGTTATGTTTAGGTTTAGCAATAATAGCATCTTTCATGAGAGCAAATAATCATGTCATCAACTTGTAATGTAGAAATATCGTAATGAAAAATTCAAACGCAAAAAAAAGAAATATTTTGGAAAGTAACTACATAAAATCGCTTCCTCCTTTTAATTTTTATACACCTTTTTAGAAATTATTTTTCTCCTTCTATGTTTGTCCTACTTATTTTTTGTCTAACATCTCCACTCCCCAATGTGTCTTTGTTTAATTATTTAGTCTTTAGTATGATATATATTATCTCCGTTTGCCATCCCTTTTTAGTTTTGTGGGTCGTTTCATAATAAACTCGACAACGGTCAAACTGTCTTTTTTATTTCTTGTGTTTTTCTCTGTTCAACTCCGATATTCATTTTTGAATTTTCAGGTTTTTGTCATATCTGGTTCGAATTAATCTTTCCTTTCAAATATAAATATCCTGAGAAAATAATTCCAACTTAGGAAATTTAAACATTATGCCTAAAGGAATATCAAGATTTCAAACTTTCATATTTCAATTTTCCATGGAATTGCGCTCCTCGCAATGGCAAAAGAGACAATTCTGCGACACAACATATTTGAAGAAATTGAGAGCTCTTAAGAACGCTTACCTTTAGGATGGATAAATAGAATTAAATTAAACTTTATTCGGATTAAAGTATACAAAATTCCAAAATTAGTATCCGAATAAAGCTTGGTGCAACCGTCATCCTCATAGATTCAAGATTAACGGTGGAAGATGATCAACTCGCCCCATTTCCGCAGCTTCCTGTTAAACAGTTACGATTTTCTTAATCGCGTATCACTGGTCCACTGTCACACTTGAGGACTCTTCCATTGACTTAAAAATATGTGAAGTAAATTAGCTGTATCAGAGGCGTGCCCAGTTAATCGTTATTCCGTTACTTCGTTAAAAGATTTCTGTTTTCTTATTTTTTGTGTCCTTTATAATTTTGCAATTTATAATATTTTAGAGTTTTGGCAGTTCTGAGTTGGTTTTGGAGCAAAAAAATTCGTTTTTTCTATGTTTTGTAATGACAAAATAATTCATTTTTCTGCTCTAGACTTAATTTTCTTTACCTTTTTAATAAAGTAACGGATTAACATCTCACTGTGTCTGCCTTTGGAGAAAAGACAAGAATCACCTATCCTATCAGATAAATTTTCAAGGAAATCAGGTCAATGAATATTTAAAGCCCTAAGATTATTTTATGCCTGTATCTTTCTTTCTTTTTTAACTCTCTCAATAGTAGATGTTTTTTCTTAAAATCTAAGGCGAAACCAAGGGACCGAATCTCGCACAAAGTGTGTAAGGAGAGATTTGTAAATAAGCGTTTGAATATAGAGGATGAGAGAGTATGATGAAGGTATAATGCTTCCGATCCTTCGATAAGCCTTGTGGCAGTGACGGATAGAGATCTACTGATGTCAGCTAAGGCGTTTTGACAGCCCTTTAAGGGGGAGACTAATAGTAAATAAAGATGGTGGGAAGAAAGCAAGAATGGCAAATATCACTTCGACATAGACAAAGTGAGGGGGGAAATCACTAACCCGACCTTACTAGGGATAGTTGACGAAATCTGGTCGGAGACAAGCCTGCAATTTTTTTCGTCGACCACAAAAAATAGGGGGAAAGGGTCTTGTAATGTAAGTATCACAAAAAAAGGTAAAATGATGTCTAGAATGAAATGACCAGGTACATTGAATCTAGCTTGATACTACCAGAGACATTGACCTCCTAAAATGTACCACTCATCCAGATGTCATTTTTAACACTCTACACACCCCACCCCCTTAAATGGTTCAGTAATGGAGGAAGCATCAAAAGTATTATTAGTTGTTAAATTTCTAACTATTTCTTTTCTCTTATAATGTACATTTAGCATATTTGTAATAAAAAAAAATTCCTCCAAACATTATATAAAAAATATAGCACTACATATTAAATGATTCACAAATCTCCATCCTCTCTCTCAATTAAATACCTCAATCCTCTATCTCATTTACATATCATTGTCCTCTATTCCATTTACATAACTCCATCCTCTAATCCCATTTTCCTCCATACGCGTTATGTAGTAACTCGTTACGAGGGTTTTAAATTAATCTATCTTATAAAAGGTATATCCCGGATAATTGAATATATTCTTTTCTTGAATAAACTACAAAGATTGAGCAAGAGTTACGTACAAGTGTACTTTAGCAGCTGTGGAATGAATTTTTTCCAGAAGGCACACTTTTTAAGCCTGGGTCCTCGCCCCAAATCGGAGGAGTTGACCGAAAGGGTGAGGTACTCGCGTCCTGTAACGGTGTGTACAGGCCAATACGACTGGGCCCATTTGCTCTCCAAGCCTTCACTCGGATTTCTGTCGGTAAACAAATTATAATGAGTCAAATTATGGATTATTAAGATACATAGGCATTAATTCTGTTCTTCTTTCGTTTTTAGGCATAAATTCTCTTAATTCTTAACTAACTTGTCCTGTCTTAATTATTTTTTTCTGAATAGTGAATAATCTTCCTTGAATTTCTTCCCTATTAAGTATATGAGTCCCTATTTTCAGCAATTATTAAATTTTCATTAGAATATAACCATTAATGAAAGCCTATTTTAAAAATTTAGTTCAAAATTGGTTGATGGGAACAAATTAACCTTGAAACTTGATATATAAAAATAAAGCAAAAAAAAAGCCATACCCTGTTTTAGCAAAATTTGCCCAGAGAGTCATCATTTTCCGTGATAATTCCTTTTCGTCATCAGTGTAAGCATACTTGGGGTTTAGGGGCTGTCCAAATATGAAACTGATTTCGTCTCCATGGAGAACACCCATCCACTTTGGCCAATGATGCTGAGACGATCTATGTGTGAAGTAATACATGTAAACGTTGTTTCCCAGAAGGGCATAATAGTAGGCAAACTCATTGACGTTGCATACGAAGTGGTAATCACCGACCATCTTATCAAGGGCTTCCCTATTCATAGCCCCATCATTCGGGTTTAACCAGTTAGTGTACTCGTAAATGATAGCCTGGCGAGTCATGTCATTGAAGAAAGGGTGAAGGTCCTTAACTGCACTTTCGAAATCGTCGCGTGATACTTTTAGGTTGTCTTCTCGTCGAAATATATCGGAGAGGTAATACATGAGAAACCAATATCCTTCCTCTGTATTACTGCCCATCATAATGTTTGTTTTCTTGAAGTTTCCCGTCAAGAGGGATTTCTTAGGGTTTTCATCGAAAAAGGAACCGTCAATGATTGGAACGAACGGAAACTCGCAAATCGAGCTTGAAGGTTCATTCCAAACGAGCCTAGAGGCATTAGTCACTTTGAGACAGTCAATCGCTGCTTCCATGTCATCTCCATTGTGAGGACACCCCACAGCTTCCGCCATTCTAAGCCCCCTCAGCAAATTCTCGTCCTTACTGACGAATCCCCATGGAACTGTGGCTGATCCTGACTGCATGATTGCCTGAGAAAAGAGATTTCTCGATAGTGGAGAGAGAAGGTGCATGCTCACACTCGTAGCTCCTGCAGATTCTCCAAACAGGGTGATGTTATCTTTATTTCCGCCAAAAAATTCAATGTTATCTTGTACCCACTCGAGAGCCATAAGTTGATCAAAAAGACCAGCATTACCAGGTACTTCAGAGGAACCCATATATAGAAATCCAAGAGATGCGACCCGATATTGAGGTGCAACAACTATGATATCCTGCTCCGATGCTAGAGTTTTGTAGTCGTATATTTCTAGGGTAGACGTTCCCGAGTAGAACCCACCTCCGTAGATCCACAAGAGAACAGCAGCTTTCTTTGGCCTTGGTTTCGGTACTATTATATTTAGGTAGAGACAATCTTCACTCATTTCAGTATTCGCGTTCCATATCGTAGCCCCTTCAAAATCTCCAAAGAAATTGTCGGTAATTTGCCAACAGGAGGAAGGCAAATTAGTGGCGTCTTTAATCCCATGCCAATTATCGATGGGGCGAGGATGTCGAAATCGAAGGTCGTTTATAGGAGGCTGAGCAAAGGGGATGCCATACCATGCATCGACCTTCTTTCCTGTCACTGCCTTCACGGTGATACCTTTCACTGCACCGGTTTTCGTCTGCACAACAAGTGGGTCGACCGACTCGGTGAATCCAAAAGCCCACACCAGCACCAAGATGGAGAGAACAAATTTTTGACACATGATTCTGAAATAAAAAATAATAATTAATTTCAAGGGTTCGAAACTTTACATGGAAGGTGGAAATTGAGGCGTGTATTTATTAGTTCGGGGCAAGAAATTTATTTTTTTAGTATTGATTATATAAAAAAGAAATAGAGGGCAGATATATATTAAAAAAAACTATGGCGGGTAGTAGATAAAGTCGAGGTTTCCTGTTTTTATCTGTTTTTGGTTTGTTGTAGATAATGGTAAAAACGCTACAAGAGTACAATTCAGCGCCAATAGGTACAACCATCTTATAATGCGGGCGATAAGTTTGGAGATAAAATTGCACAGAAGGTTAGGGGTTAAATGAGCATTGTTAATTTTTAAATATTATTTTAGTTTTGGTGAAGAAAAAATTTGAAATATTACTTTTATTAATTATTGTGAGTAAAAAAGTTAAAAATTTTCTTCAGGGTTTAATTAATTTAGGACTATCAATTGGTTACCTGCGTTACAGGGTTGCGCTATAAATTGGCTCTTTCACCTGTAGTTACAAGAAAAAACATTAAAAAACAGTTAAACAGCCTCTTCCAAATTTTATTAGCATTTAGATTCTTAATAATGTCTTTATTTATTTAAATATATATAGCTTTAATCAATCTAGTATGTTCCCTATTACACTAGGGAATAGTGTACAAGTAATGTGTACAAGTAATGAAGTGAATATTTAGACACCTAAGCTAAGGTAGAATTGTTCCCTCGTTGTTCATTGTTTATTTTCAAAATATATTTGCTATGAAATTTGTAAAACAGATTTACACAATCGTATATTTTTGTTATTTTGAGAAAAGTATAGGAGCATCTTTTTCAATCTTTATGTCAAAATGAATTTTATTACATATTTTTAGGACTTTCCAAACACGATGCCTAATGGACGATCTCCAGCTATATTTTCCACTTCCTCTATTTTGACCACAGTTTCTACCGCTCTCTCCTTAAAAGGGTTCTGTTGGTAATCCTGATTGGTTTTCGCGCAAAATTTTCAATTGTAAAATGCCATTTTGTTCAGCACTACCCAAACAAGAACACATAAGATCCATTTCCTTTCACTAACATATCAAACCTAAAATATTTGAGATAGATTTTAAAAACTTGATTCTTCCTTTCGTATTGGTTGATTGTATAGAGATTATTTATAGATGTTAATTATTCAAAATATTATTGTAGCAATAGCCACCCCATCAAAATAAATTCATACAAACAAAATTTTAACGAATTTAAAGCGAATGTCATAGCGTAGCGCTATCGAGAGAATACATGGGAATGTGACAAGTCTTACGATAATGAATCAGTCAATTAATGACTATAATTGCACATAAAGGAAAGTTATCATTGAGAATTTCGGATTCTGTACAACTAGGGTAAAATGTGTACCTATGAGCCATACAACGTAAAACTAGAGTAAAATGTGTAGCCATGTGCCCATAAGGTAAAAATATTATAAAAGCTATGCACCCTACAACGTAAAACTAGGATAAATAATATGTACCAATGTGGCTTACAGCGTCAAACCAGGGCAAATAATATGTACCAAGGAAGCCTACAGCGTAAAACTATGGTAAAATGTGAAGTTATTTGCCCTATAACGTTAAACTTATTTTAACAATTATGAAAAGTTTATGCTAAAATTAGGTATGGTAGAGTAGTTTTTACTCTCATTTTTAAGTGAATTAAGGGAGGTGGAAGAAGCAAGGAAATAGAGGAGATAGCATGATCGGTGGTTTTGTTATTTGTGTTTAAATGTTTTTGTTGTTTTTTTGGGTAGGGGTGGGGTGGAGTGAGTGTGAGTGAGTGGGTAGGAGTATTATTAATTGCCAGGATACTTGCTAATCTTCTTCACATAGCTGTATTCTTCTATATTTATATATTTCTCAATGTTACTATTAATTTGTTTATTTTAGTTTTTTTTAGTCTTTTTTCTTTTATATTCTGTTTCTGATTCCGAGTTTTTTCGTTTGGGTACCCTTGCGGGTAGCGTTTCTTCTAATTAATCTTTGTATTTCTTTTATGAACTCTTTTGAATCATTCCATTAAATACATTTTCGTGTTAGTCCCCCTTTATTTACTCCAGTGCATGATCCATCACAGTCGAAGGTTGCTGGTCTTGAACTTTTCCTCTCCAATGATCTTCAAGAGATTCGCACTTGCGTTCAGATCCGGGCACTGATCAAGCCACTTCATTACCTTGATATGTTCTTGTGTGAAATAGAATTTTACTCGCTTTGTATTATGGCATGGTACGTTGTCCTGCATTAATACTGCTAGCTTGTTCAATAATGCTCGGAGTGAAGGGGGTTTTATTTTAGGGGGGGGGGGGGTTAAAGAGCTGTTATAGAGACTGCTTACATGGGCATTAGTGGCCATATTCAACATTGCCTAAAATTAGGCATCTTTAAAAGAGGATGATAAAAAAACAAAAAAACTATCAATAAAAATAAAAGAAAGAAAAGGTAATAAGCAGGAAGCAAGCTCCGGCGTCGGGGAGAAGTTCGCCTCCCCCCCAGCGCAGAAACATACGACATACTAAAATAAGAAAAAACAACAACAATAAAAACCCAACTATTCAAGTGAAGGGGAGAAGGCCAGCCTCCTCCAAAAAGTCTAAAATCCACAAGTCGGTGTGCACGAACGCGTCCAGAATACAAGGAACAGTCAGTAGCATCCGTGCCCATCCGGGTACCTGGATACGTTACTTGCACGGAGATTGCCCAGAATGGTACATTTAACAAGAATGTGCCAAACAGTCTGGGGGACAACGCAGTCTTCACAGTAGGGCGCAGGCGAGCGCTCAATCAAATAACGGTGCGTCCCGCGAGTGTGTCCAATTCGGAGACTACAGAAAGCCACCTGAAGCCGTCGCCGCATTGAAGTGTAGGTCCATGGGAACAATCGCGGCGCATTGGCACGCAACTTTACCGTCTCCCATCTTCTTTGCCAAGCAGCCCGAAGGGCTACCCGTATTCCTGTCATGTAGTCTTTTTGAGGAAGAGCGAAACGCTGGTCCGGTCACAGAGTCCTCACGGACTCTTTGGCTCCCTCATCGGCGCACTTATTCCCCGCAATTCCTATACGTCCGGGAACCCAGCAGAATAAAATCTCGACATCCACCCTCCTTGCTGAAACTGTGACGTCACGGATATCACGAACCAGGAAATGCGGAGGAGATTCCAATGCCCCGAGAGCACTAAGGGCGCTTTGTGAGTCTCTATAGATCACAATCCGGTCTATGAACCGCGCACGTCTCGTAATCGCTCGTACTGAGTGGTGTATTGCCAACAGCTTAGCTGTGAGGACAGACGCAGCGCCTGGCAGAGCCTCGCTGACTTCAAACAGAGGGGATATGGCATGGAAGCCGACCCCCTCTTAGGACTTGGATCCATCCGTATACACTGGCACGATTCCATCGTGACACGAGGTGTGCTCCAAAAAGGTGGGACGCAATACCCCCGGCGCTGTAGAAGCTTTGGAAGCAGAGGCGAGGCGACAAATAGCCAAATGTGGTGCCATCGAGGGTGGCGTACTGGGCAGAACCAGGGGCGCCACCAACCTGAGAGCTATACTTAGTTCTCGAAGGAGTTTCCTGGCCCTAAACCCAAAGGGCTTAGTGTATGACTGGCATCTCTTGGCGGCATCGACACCTTTGAAATCAGCTGCGAATGCAGTGAGGCACCAGGCTCGCGCATACAGTCGAATAATGCACTGTACAGGCGTAGAGCGAGTGACATCTTCCTAGCATCGACTAGTAAGCTCTCGATGGGGGGGGGGAAGTGTGAAAGGCACCGGTCACCAGACGAAGGCCGGTCTGGTGTATCGGGTCCACTTTCCACAAGACACGCTCGGCTGCGGATGCATAAAACTCTCATCCGTAGTCGAGGTTCGAACGAACAAAAGATCGATAAAACATAAGGACGTAGCCCTATCAGCTTTCCAGCGCTAAAGATCACGGAGCGGAGAATATCCATGGCGCGAGGACAAGAGACCCTAAGCCGGCTGCAAATATGAGCCTCCTAGGGGAAGCGTCGTTTAAATACAAGAGCTAGGAAGCGGTGCGATTCAACCACTTCCAGGCGTACCCCATTAAGAAACAAGTCTGGGCCGGAGAGGGCTCCCCACACCCGTACGTGAAATCCTCGATCTTGCAAAAATTCAGATATAAAGATTGGGAGGCGTCCCCTCGCCTCCATCTTGTGGGTAGTCTTTATGATACCGTATCTCCATGCAGTATCATAGGCCTTCTTCAGATCGAAAAACACCGTGGTGTAGTGCTGTCTACGAAGTAAGGCCTCGCAGACGACATTTTTCAGTCGGAGAAGAGCATCCAACGTAGAGTCGAACTTGAGGAAGCCGCACTGTGCAGAAGACAGATGGCATCCGCTGTCCAGAAAAAAAGGCTAATCTAGCATTTACCAATTTCTCCATCAACTTGCCCACGCAAGAAGTTAGAGAGATTTAGCGGAAACCAGCCGGAGTAGAGTGGTCTCTCTCCGGTTTGCTAAAGGCGAGTACAGTAGCGATTCCACAGGTATCTGGGAGGAGATCCTCTATACAGATCTTGTTTAACAAATCTAACAGAAAGTCCATGCTCGCTCAGCCATCACCCAAGTGTCAAAGCATGGCGTACAGGACATCGTCCGGACCATGGGCGGTGTCTGCGCACGAATCAAGAGCGGAACGCAACTCACTTAGAGTAAACCTGTCGTTGAAGGATTCTCTACCTCTTGAAGTAAAGTCCAGTCGTAGGCCTTCCGCCAACTCACGACGTGCATTGAATGCTGGCGGAGCAGCATCCCGGCTAGAGAATGCGAAGAAAGCGGTCACGAAGTATGCCGCCACGGACGCGGGGTCCGAGATTGCGGTCCCATTATCCTGGAGAACGGTAGGGGGGTCCTGCAAGAGCTTCCACAACTCTACTAGAGGGGTCTTCCCGTTAAGTGAAGACATACCTATGCCACCAAGAAGAGCGGCGGGCGTGTTTCGAAATATACCGGAACTTAGCCCTAGGCTTACGAAATACACCGACAGTGGAATCGTTTGAGCGGCGCTTATAGCTCATATAGGCATAACGCTTCTGTTTTAGGCTATCCAATACTCAGCCACCCCCACGGAAGTGTTTGGCGTGCAAAACGGCCAGACGTTCCGGGAACAGTAGTCAGCCTCGTGGCAATGAGGTTCCTGGAGAAGAACTCAACGGCCCCATCTACTGACCTAAACTGCTCGAGTGATATAAAAAATTCAGTCATTTCCTGAAATGCAGGCCACCACGCCCACGACAAGCACCACCGTGGTGGGTTTTCAGGTGGCAGCCGCCCAGAAACTGATATTTAAATGGGAAAGTGATAACTCTCATAGAGTTTATCGACCACTTCCCTAATCGAAATCAGGCTGGGCATCCGGAGAGCACAGAGATAGATCAAGGCAAGAAAATGAAGTGTAAAATCAGCTACATTTAGGACACCTATCGCAAGCTATTCGAACAAATCAGCAAGGAGTGGCCCCTTGGATTTATTGAGTAGTCTCCTCAAAGAGGATGGCTGCCGTTCATATCTCTAAGCAAGAGAAACGGCCACGTAACCGTGCCACGATGCAGCGGAACTACCCCGCATCGAAGTCAGCTGACGGTGGAATGTAGGCAGAAATAACAGTAAACCTCCTATCAAGGGGAAGCTGCACAGCCACTGCCTGAAAGGAGAAATCTAAAGTGAAAGAATAACGGAGACATCATGCCTAGTGTAAACTGAGCATCCCCCTAGCCAGGCCCCCATCTCGTGGTGGTAGGGGCGCAAAACTCTTATACCCCGGGAGGGGGGGGGGGCAGGGAGCACGCGTCTAGCATGGTGTCCTGCAGAAAAAATAGCTAACAGGGAACGGGATGATACGAGCCTCTACAGCTCCTCCCAGTTGGCCCGGAGTCTACGGCAATTCCATTGAAGGAATATGCCCTCCAGGCCTAGCTCGGAGGAGACGCAAGGGCCCTATTCGAAGAGAAGACACTTACGGGAATGGCCGTACGCTTCCTGAGGCAGAACCAAGGGCGCTGTTGGATGGACAATGCGTTGAAGGCGCTGTCGCCTTCGAGGACTTATTGAGGGAGGTTGGGCTCGCCATGCGAGTCTTTTTCTCCCTAGCCTCCACCGTCTCCATACCACCCAGCCCACCACTAGGCATGGGCGAAGGAGTCAAAGCTCCTCTGTTGCTTTCCTTCTTTCGGGAAGCAGCTTTAGGAACCCCGGAAGATGGCCTGGCGACCAAGTTCAGGAGTGTTGCCTCCTGTGAATCTAACTACTGGGTAGAGTCGCGCGGCCGTTTAGCCTTATGGAAAATGGTCACGCTGGGAGAAGAAGAAGCAGCCCTGGTTTTAGCCGGCGCTGGGTGTGAACCCTTTGTGCCGCCAACTCTACCAGGGGAGCGCGAGTTGAGTATAACCCTCAGAGGGGCTCCAAATGGGCGCGGAAACAACCGTGCGCGTTGGCCTGGATGGGCAAGGTGCAGAGGGTGTCTTTCTTAGAATTGAGGCGTAAGACGTCCCAGGCAGAGCCGGGCACGCCAAGACCAATTACTTAGTCTCTCAAGGAGATATACACCACATTGCTTCGAAGAAGCGGGGTGCGGCTCTCCCTAATTTGCACACTTGGCCACACACGATTTGGACTGAACGTCTGCGGTCTTGAGGCAATTTACAGAGACGTCAGGTGACCCCGACTTTGCACGTCTGCATGAGCAATTCGTATGGACGAAGCGGTGACAGTAATAGTACCTCCGCCGCAGTGGCACGAATGCCTTCACGCGGTAGTGATACCAACTGGCACGCACCGACTCAGAGAGCTTGTCACAGTCGAACGTGACGAAGAGTATAGAGGGGGAGGGGTCTTGAGGCTCCTCCCTCTTGTCTCATCACACATTCGACCTTGACCGCCCCATGGTCCGCCAGCTCTTAGGTGATCTCCTCTATGTAGTAGTCCACGAGTTTCCTCGCATAAATTACTCCTTTCACGAAGTTCATGGTAGAGTGCGGCGTCACACTCACAGACGTGCCATTAAGTGTCCGAAGGGCACTAATCATGGCCGCCTCGGAGGGATTCAACGCATTCGCCAAAAGGCTGCCGTCCTAGAAATGGGTCACCTTCGGCAATCTACCAATAACACTAGCTAAAGCTCTCCTCTGATGGATCATGTTGCCCTTAGCCAACATGGTGCCATCAGTGGAGCGAATAAAGAGGAAGCGTTTGAAGACAGCGGGGTCGAAAACGCAGGATAATCTCTAAATCAGCGGCCCCAATGTAATCGAGGCTCCGCTCTGCGCCCTGGCACTTTTGGTTTTAGTCAGGGGCTCAGCACCCTGCGGGCGGTGAGGGGCTGGATGTGCCGATCTTGGCTTGGTGGCTTACCTGAGTGGCAGCAGACCCATCCGTTCAGACAGCCCCTGTGGATGGAGAGGAGCCCTGACTCTTTTTAGTCTTTTTCCTTTTTTTTCTTTTTAAAAGAGGAGATCGGGGAATGAACCCGCTTCTCCCCTCCGACCGCAGGAGCCCACATGGCCAGATGGCCCGGCCTCATCAAGGTACTTTTCCAAGATAGAGAAGGTCCTGGCAGTCGCAGGGGCACCGGTCAGATGAGACCCCTTCCCTACCTTGCATAGGGGTGGACTCGAGTTCGGTGCTTGGAGCCAAGCCCGGATTCGCTCCCGTAGTAAACCCTACCATCTGAGGCTAGGTTGCCCCAAGGCCTATGTCTAACTCAGTGGGCCCTCCCGTTTGCCAACCTCCCAGGACATTACAGATCCCATTGGCAGCGCTGTCACAAGTCAACTGTGGGAAGGCACAGACCTTGACCCCGGCAGGGTTCAGTATTCTCACCAACAGCTCTTTTAAGGAAAGCGCTTGATGAGGCCTGGCTTCCCTCTCTCCCCCTAATTTGCCCTACCGAGCAGCTTCAATGGAGAGCGGTCGGCTATGGGTTGCCTGCTGCCTTTCTTGGCATTCTCCTTGGAAAGTAAAAGGAAGACTGCCTCTGGGAAGAGGGAGGTGCCAGAAAGCACCTCCAGACAAGGGGGTGAGGGGGAGTCCCCTACATACGTAGGCGAAGTAGAGGGGTAAGCCTCCTTTCCGGCTAGAGAGATCTGAAGGGTTTTCTGCGAGAGGATAGGGGAAGGACCTCCATTTTTTGTGGAGCTGTCCGAAGCCTGCTCCCACGATGGAAAAAGGGAAATTGAGGCGAGATTTTTTGGTATCCTCATTGGGCATGGTGACCCTAATTTTTTTACGGGAAGCAATTGCTCATCACCCACAGCAGTAGCCAGCCATGTAAGGGGTGCGTACGGTGCTGGCAGAACCAGGTGCTGTCATTCAAGGTCACATCTTCCGCCTGGTGGCTTGGCAGTCCCTCAGCATGGCGGTTCCACCTTGGACACGGCGTAAAATGTAAAGTGTTTGAAAACAGAAAGGAAGAGAAGGTTAGGGATAAAGCAGGTTATTTAAAAACCCACCATCCCAAAATAGAGCTCACGGGGAAGGGATCATTGTCCTCTCCCCCTTGAGCCCCGATCTGCGATAGTTGGCTGAGAAGAAGGTCAGCTTCTACCCTGTGAAGTTAGAGGCTGACCAGAGAAAGTTGTGGGAGAGGTTGTATGAAAAGCGAATAAACATGGGGGAAACACAAGTGTCTGAAAGAAGGAGAAGAGGCTACGCTGCGGTCTGACGGGGTGCTGAGTCATGTCAGCACGGCGGCCAGGATAGCAAATCGATGCGCCTCTTACGGGGTCGGAGTGAAGGTATAACATGCTGTTGTACGAGGTTTAGGTAGACATTCGCATTTACCTTCACAATTATACGCACAAGCGGAACAACTCCTTATGACGAAAACCCCCACATAACATGATGCCGCCTTATCCATGCTTGTTAGATTTTATAACACATTTAAGATTAGGTGTGTCACCTACAGCTCGTCTTGCAATTAGTTCTCTATCAGAGCCAACTAAATCAAATTGTCGAGGTTTAGTGAGTGGGTAATTCCAGTCCCACTTCCTGGACATATATTTTATTACCGCGTGAGGTGAAGCGGAGGTGAAAAGTATCCAATACACCTACCTTAGCCACTTCCGGTGAATAAGAATAACCTCGGTGTGTACCTTTTGATCAAACCTAAGATGATAGTCCCCTGAGTGTGTCCCCACTCGTTAAAATCCAACCATGGGTGGATCGGTGTAATATTGAGATTTAAGCCGAGTGAATTGCCTAATAACTGCCAAAGGATCGTCCAAAATAGTTAAACACACAGATACAAAAATAATATTTGAGTACAGGAATTTGAAATAATCAACAGCGTATAAAAAAAATAAATAGATTTAATCTTGCACTGAATAAATAAGTCTACAAAAATGTCGTGGGGATTACTTTAAAACTACTCCTTGGGATGATTGCGTCTTAATGACACTAGACAGAACGAAGGGAATATTATTATTGAGTTAAGCACTGAATTAAGCATTTCTAATACTCGAGGTCATGGGCTTAGGATGAGAATTCTAGTTCACAAATAAACTGGTGAAGTTAGGATAGGGGATAATTCAATTAACGATACCTTTGTGTTCGTAAGTATTTTTGAAACGGACGGTAAAGATCTTCTTCTGGTATCTATGATCGCACCTAGTTCGGCCGTCCAATGTTACCGAATGAGGGGTTAATCCTAGACGTGTGATATAATGATCCTATGCCGGATCATGAAGGTGAGCCAAAGGGTGACTGAAATCAGACTTATTCTTCGATATACCTGTCCGATTATTCGGCTCCTGGAGTGAGTAGCCAAAACCAATTACCTAGCTACGTCTAGGGTAATCCGCAGAGGGAGGTCCTGTGTAACCTCATACTCTGAAGAGGGGGGGGGGGCTGCGAGACGTTTTGCACCTACAAGTACCGTGACGGCAACAACCAATTCCCCGAGAAGTTCCTTCCTTGCAGCGGGCGAACGGTTTCCTTTGTGGATCGGGCTCTACACAAACTCGACGTAGGTCCAAGATCTTCGGCCTGAATCCAGGAAGAATTTTTCCTTTTTTTTCTCTCCGCAGCAGAAATCGAGAGAGAAAATCGAATTCTTCAAAAATCCGTATAGTCGCGTGAAAGAAATTTTTTCATCTTTGGGCAGACAGTATGTCTTTCACGCTTTGAGCCATCTCGAAGTTTACGATGGCGCGAAAAAAGGCAACAGAGAATTCAAGGCGAGAGGTGTATTTAGAGATACGGGAGGGCATGCAGCTTGTGTCGGAGTATTTCTGCGTACACTTATGTACTCGTTATTTAAACTTCTACACAAATATAGTTTCTTCGCCTTAAATTAATTTTTTCCCAATCTCCATCCCTCCAAACAACAAAAGTTTCAGCATATTCGAGTATCGCCTTCTGGTTCTTCTTACTTATGATTAGTGTGGTTGCTGGAGGACAGATTTTTAAAATAAATGCATTGAGGCGACAAGACACTTTGAAAGGGCTCACTGTTTTGTCACTATTGATCTTAATTATTCCAGAAATTCTTGCTGCACTCTCGAAAGGATCTTTCATGGAGAAGCTCCAATAGTTCTGTCTTCCAAAACGGTGGTTATGCGGGATCTACCGACTTTTGCAGAAAATGTATAGGTTTTGTTTACATCGCATAACTATAGAACGCGCGAAATCCCTCTCTTAGACCATCATACCTCTCTTAAAAAGCAGAAAGTGTCCTCCCCAAATCTGTAAGTTAAAAAATTCTCTGTCTTAGCTCAGAAGTCACTTTCACGTGTGGTTGGAACTGTAAAGTGAGTACGACAATATAAGTTGATAAGCAGTTCTTACCTACTGAGCAACACGTTGCCAGATGATTTCAGGAAAGTTCTAGAATGTTCCATAAAAATGGTCCTCTTTTTTGCACGAGTCAATATTGTATTTTGTTAGTTTATATTTTAAAAGTTCTTGAATATACGATTACATCATATGAAGTCTTCATAAAATAAATAAAATCCCTTTATGTACCAACGAAATTTCAATTACCTGCTCATCATATTTTTTTAAATATTTTAATCAAGGAAAATCGTTCTTATTTTGCTCCGTAGTGTATGAAGTGAGATAAACATTGGTTCATTAGCCGATTTAGCATCTGTGCTAAGTTATAATTGACAATATTAAAAATAGTTATATATTTTTTTTTCAACCAACGATCGGACATACGTTAATCTGTAAAGATATATATGGGCCTAGGGTAAAGAAGTTGAGGATACCGGTTTAACAGTCTATCACATTGAAGTAAACAGCGCGGAACGAGCGTTTTATATTTGGGCATTAATTGTCTGCGCAATTTCTACTTCTTGTCTTTTAAATTACCTTATCATTTAAATGTGTGCGCGGCCTTCAGGTCACGCGCACATTGCGGACGAAGGCCTTTCTCATGCTGGCCCAAACGCAGTTGCTGGAGGACTTCAGTTTGTCGACGTTGCTGTGCAGACCTTTCCGTCGACATGCGCCCACTCGCTGTAGTCGATAGGATTGAGATCGAGTGACTGCGGCGGTCAAAAGTCCTTCAACCAGTTCTGTTCGAACCCAACCACTCTCGCACGGCCTTGGCCGTGTGGGCCGGGGCACCATCTCCTGAAAGACTTAGTTAAGCCTTCTTAGTGATTTTTCTAACTCACGACAGAACTTCAGTTGCTAGGCTGTCTTATGTAATCGGCCTTGGTGAGCATGTTACCGGCTGCGAAGCACATCGGAGGCCTCTTCTCACTATTCAAAGCCTCGAAGCTATACATCACCACGGAGACATGGTGCTTGGCGGTGGACACTTATCAAACTTCGAAGATGTCCTAGCCGAAGTTTACAATGCGGTCGTTCGGCTTGTTGATGACCAGACCGACTGTGAAAACTTTCATCGGAAAGAAATTTTAATTCGATTTCCATGACAATTCAAGTCGTTGAGGAGGCTGTGACAGCGCTCTCGACGTTGCTGCCGCATACGGTTGGTAAGTAGAGGCTTTTTCACGCACTTCGAGCTCTTGCTGCCCTCCTCCTTGAATGCCTTGTTCACCATGGCCACGGAGATATTCTTCTTCTTTTTCTTTGCTAGCGCAGTCATTTTGAGTTTTGAAGCACTTTTGAACGCCTTTCTCACAGCAAAACAGCTATTAACTTGAGATCTGCCTGAACGAGGTCAATTTTTCCCGTTCCAGAGCCTCTCCACGACTCTATGGACAGTCATTCGGCTGACTTTGAGCCGCTTGGTGATATCGGACTTGTGGACCGCGCGCAGGACACCAGAGATCTCGATTCTTTTTACTTTCATCTTGACACACCTACACCCCTTGGAAAGGACGTTTTAATGACACGTGCTAGAAAGTAGAAATTTAAGTTTGTTTGACGGAAATTTTTCTATCACACACATAAACCTTTCGAAAGATAAAAAAAACGAGTGTAACAGAACTTTTTCAAAATCCGGTATCTATCAACCTTTTCCAATCAATAAGCGTGTTTATTCTAAAGAAAAATATCTTGAAATTTAGGAGAGGAAAATACATGTCTCAGAACACTTTTTTTCAAATTTGCTATTTAATTCTATTAAATATAAAATTTAAATATTTAAAGCGTTTTAAAATCACGTACGTGTTTAGTAGTAAACCTGTAGAGGAATGTTTAGATACGATTACATTTCCTAAATGTATCACCAAAAAAGGCTAAAGTTTTGATTAGACATAGCTGTCAACATTTCACAAATGAAACCTTACACAGTGTGTAATAGGAACGAATTCATTCATAAAAAATTAACCCAATTCGTCCTTGGTATTTAAGAATGCAGTCAAATGTCAGCATCGCAATCTGTTAATCGATTTTTTTATTTTAAAATAAATAGTAAATTGGCTCCTGACAAATACAAAAAAGGAGAAAAACTAATATTTAAAAGATGAATGCTAAACAACATCATATTGTGAAGCCTCTGAAAATAAATAACCAATCACAGCCCCCTTAATCACGAAAGATGGGCATTGGGACCCAAGCCAACGGTCTCGTAAGTTAAGGAAGTAAATAAGGTGGCTGTAAGTAGACTGTACCACTATAGGAAATAATTATTTGGTATCATTTTTCTTTCCATTCATTTTCAACTTCAGTCAATAATTTTTCCCTTAATTTATACATAGAGGAAACTAAAAATTCATCTGGCGAAGTTTTGACTGACGAATGTTAACCTTCAGTTGAACTCTTAAAGCTTATGCGTAAATGACATGAAGAATTGATTGCATTAAAATTGCTTGCTTGTTAAATGATGTTCGGAGTGAAGGTACAACATGCTAATTAACTCCTTTCTCTCCACGAGCACATTATTCTCATCGATCGAACAATCAAGACTTAATGATTCATTTCAGTTGACATGTTAACGACAATGATCAGATAAAAATTAATGCACACAAATATTAACATTGCCTTTTTATATAAAAAAGTAATTAATACAATAACGTAATACAAAGAAATCGGTAAAAGGGGAAATTGAGTAATAGTTTATGTCTTAAATTTCACGATACTTTCTGTATAATCAGGTCTGGTAACACAAACAAAGTAGTCAGTAACTTGGCCTCCATATTTGGATTAAGAGTTTCTTTTATTTTATCTGAATTAGATTGAGTCATATTGTGTCTACATATTTTTTCGTGTAACATAAACATGCCATCGTTGAAAGAACCAAACAGAAGAACTCCAGGGAAGACAAACGCATCATTTCTCTCTATATAGCGGATATAATTAATAATTTGGATACTCTTATTCTTTCAAAGGAATTTGAGATAAAGAACTACCAGCGAAATCTTTATTGTAAATTACTACTGATTATTTGTTAAATAAAATGTTCTTATAAAGTACTTCATATAAACGATTCAGAAAGTCGTTTCTAGTTCAGCTTTAAATACGGCCTCAGTTCACGAAATTCTATATTTAGATACGATCCGGAGGAAATATAAATTTAAAACGAGAAAGTTTCGCTCCCTCGAAATAAACAAAATATTTATAACCATATTCTATTTCGGATTTATTGTTTGGTACTGAATATATATATATATATATATATATATATATATATATATATATATATATATACATATATATAATATTAATATATATATATATATATATATATATATATATATATATATATATATATATATATATATATAAATATATATATAGAGAGAAAGAAAGAGAGAGTGAGAGAGAGAGAGTAATTCACAACTGTTTTCAACCCTCTGATACACGATACCCATCAACCTAAACACCTTTATTGAAATTCAATCCTCTGACAACTACCTAACAATATCCTAATAACACAGCCTTAGAAATATACAAAAATACTTCCTCAGCATCGATTAGAAGTTAGACTAAATGAGAATTACTGTCTGATCGCCCCATTCTACCTAAATCCTATCACCAACCACACAAAATTTAGTAATAATATCTATACCCTAAAATTAAATTCTTCACTGATTCTAAAGATATTGCTTCTCCTTTGTTTTTTCAAACAATAGATTTAAGAAAATATCAAATTTTTAAAAAATAATTTTCTGTCCAATGCAGATTTAACAATATGATTTTTGTAAATAACACTTCTTAGGGAACTAATTTTCTTGCTTAATCCAAACCCCCACCCCTTGAGACAAAGCAGTTTGTCATCTATGAATTCATTTGCCTTGGGTGCCCTCAAGGATGTTTGTCCTCAGTACATTGCGCTCTCTAAAAGCCCGATCTTGTGCACACATGGGAAGTATTTAAAGGCCTGATGATTCTTTCCAAAAATTGTAGGCCCATTTCAGCTGCATTCAATAGATTCTAGAGCATACGTCTTCATTGATCACATTATTGATATACAGTGACTCTAAGATTTGCAAATCAAGAGAAGTTAAGGCTGAAGATAATATAGTAAATGAATTAGAATTAAGAGAATGATGGTTATACTCTGAATGTTGCCTCATGGAAGAGGCTTCAGGTTTAGAACTGGAAACAAGGAGAGCGTGGCAAAAGCGTCTAGGAAACATGAGAGGTTGGCTGCTAAGAGAAGGAGAAAGGAGAAGGAGTTGGCGGAGACTTCAGAGAGGGAAGAGACAGATGAGTTGGCGAGCGGGAGTTCCACCACCGCTTCTTCATTAACTTTCTGGTCCGCTACCAACTCTTCTGCTCTGGAAAGCGTCGCTGTTTCTGCTTCTCCTCCGAAAAGGCTCAAAAACACAAAGGAGCTTGCAGCAGCGGCTGACAGAGTCAAGTTGACCCCTCGCGGAGCCCACCATGTCTTCTCAGCTATCGCTGCAGACCAGGGAATGCTGAGTCCGTCCACCTCGTCCATTCGCCGACACCGGAAAGTGTTGCGGAAGGAGACAGCAGAAGCAGCCCTCAAGGATTGTCAAAACCAAGTATAGGAGCACGACGCGGTTCTCATCCTTTATTGGGACGGAAAACTCTTGCCCGGATCATAAAGTCAAGGTCATGTCGATCGCTTGGCCATCGTTGTCACTAGTCCGTCCCTTGAAAAAGACAAGCTCGTGGCTATCCCTGCCTTGCCATCCGGTACCGGAGAAGCAATGGCTAGTGAAGTCAAGGAGACCATCAGATACTGGACGTTCGAAGACAGAGTTATGGGTCTCTACTTCGACAACACCGCTTCAAACACAGGCGTCCATGCTGGCTGTTGCACACTCCTCGAAAAGAAGTTGGGTCGTCCGTTGTTGAAATTGACGTGCCGTCACCACGTTATGGAGCTTACCTTGGTCTTATCCTTCGAGGCTACCCTCGGCGACGCTACATCTGGCTCAGCCGTTCAATTATTCAAATGGTTCCACAAGAAGTGTCCACTCTCATACATGCCAATGCTACGATCATCACCGACCCTCAGTTGGCTGACCATGACGAATGGATGAGGATGACCCTTGAGGCTCTTGCCAAGGCGGCCGAAACGACAAGAGGCGATTATGAAGAGTTCGCGAAACTAAAGGCAAAGGCCATCAAAGGGGGGGTTCCCACTACGTTCCGCAAACCAGGAGGTCACCACCACGCGAGATGGATAGCGAAGGCGATCTACACGCTCAAGATCACGATGTTCAAGGACGAGTTCCAACTCACGCCGAAGGAACTTCGTAGCCTCCAGGATATGAGTGTGTTCATCATCCTAACCTACTCCGGTGCTTGGTTCGATGCTACCTTGGCGGAAGACGCTCCTTTCACCGATCTCACTCTCTGCCAGGATCTCAACAACTACAGAGACCTCAACTCAAAGATCTCTGAGGCCACGATAACGACCTTCAAGGGGCACTTTTGGTACTTGGAGACGGACCTCGTCGGCCTTGCCTTGTTCAGCGACAAAGTCACAATCGAGGAGAAGACCAAGATGGTAGAGAAGCTGGCCATTGACAAGGACCTCGACAAGAAGCGATGGACGACAGCACCACAAGATCCTTTTTCGGTGACTTTGAGTGACCTTGTCACCAAGCAGTCACTTTTCTCCTCGGTGGCACTTAAGTTGGATGCCTCGTTACTCCAATCTCCTGTGCTCAGTTGGAAGGAGAATGAGGCGTACAACCGGGAGAAGAGACCATCCACCATCTGGCAGTGACCAATGATTCAGCGGAACGGGCGATCAAACTGATCACTGATTATTCCTAGATCCTCACCAAGAACGAGAGCAATCGACAAGCTCTCCTGGAAGCTGTCGAGCGCCACCGACGTCTGAATCCGAACCCTAACTGATCTCCAAGAAGAATAAAATGAACACACCTATTTAATTTTTGATTCATGTTCGATATGGTGATGTGCCTGAATCAACAGATCTTTACCAATTTCGAACGTAGCATTTTATGGCATACTTGAGAAATTGAATGATGCCATGGTAGTGTCGATTTACCTCTCTCTCGAAGACATCCCATAGGTAATATTCCAGTGGTTTGAGGTCGTGTCAGCTAGAAGGCCATGACTCTGGGAGAATATGGTCGTGGAAATTTCCACGCATCCAATCTTGGCTTGTTCTAGCCTTTAATCTTAATCCCTGCAAATAAAGTGCATGGGCATGACAGCTCCCTCAGTGCCAATGACTGCCAAAACAATCAGAGTTGCTGGCAACTTGGGTATACTTTAGAGTTGGACCCCGCTTTACAATCTGCAAAACCATCAGTCAGTCCTTGGGGTTAATTTTTGGTCCTGTTCGAAGTTTTTATCATCAGAGAAAAACTGAGGCATTCCAGCTTCTTGATGTTTTAATATGGAGACCAAACGGTTTGCACAGATCAAGGGTTTCTCTTTTGTTTTACCTGATATGAACTCATCTTTCGTCTTATTTCTGACTTTTAAATTGATATCTCCGAAATACTGACGCACCAAATATATATTTTCAGTTTCAATATGCGAGAAAGATAGCGATTGGTTATACACCAGGTACCATGGGGTACGCTCTTCATCCACTGCAAGCAAATATATGTATCCAATAGACCAATCTAACAGGTCCCGAAAACCTGAGCCGTCGCAGACACGAATTTGTGTTCACCCATCAGTATCAAGGGATTGTTTTCACCACCTGCGTGGGACACGCTTTGCAAAATTAAGGCATTAAAAGATTACTAATTAAAATTGTCGAGATAGGTTTAATATCATATATATATATATATATATATATATATATATAAATGCCCAAGGAAATGAGAATTGGTGACACAACCCGGAAAAACACTTAGGAGAATATCACGTGAACCACTGAAAGGAAAATGGGAAACGTAGGGAACGTAAAAATAGGACAAACTATTTTAACCGTTATATGAAAATAAATAATGAAGTTGGATTTGAACCTGTATCATTAAGCACTCATGGCATATATGACCAAGACGCTGATCGCCAGAGTATAGTAGCTCTGGCCGTCACTGTCTTGGTCATATAAGCGATGAGGGCTTAATGATACACGAGAGAAGTAGCACGAAAGAATGATGGAAAATGAATCCATTTAACCACAATGAAAGAGAAAACGGAATAATTTTTCCTTGCAGTAATATTTTTATTACCTTTTTCGAAAAATCCGTGCAGGGAAGCGATTCGAACCAGGCACACTAAGGCAGCGAGCACCGCTTTGATAACAGTTAACAGTATGCCGTTAGTACACTACGCTACGCAGAGTAACGGCATACTTTTAACTGTGATCAAAGCGGTGCTCGCTGCCTTAGTGTGACTTGTTCAAATCGCTTCCCTGCACGGACTTTTCGAAAAAAGTAATAAAAATATTACTGCAAGGAAAAATTATTCCGTTTTCTCTTTCAATGTGGTTTAATGGATTCATTTTCCATAATTCTCTCGTGCTACTTTGAGATATATATATATATATATATATATATATATATATATATATATATATATATATATATATATATATATTGTGTTACGCCTATCTATACACTTTTTGATTCTTGGACCGATTAAGATTGCTTTTATATTTGTGATAATGTAAAATAATCTGTCCTAGATTTTCCTCTGTTTAGCTTTTTTTAATAGGTTAAAGCTCATGTGTGCGCTAAAATTTAGAATTGTCATAAAGTATCCAAAGTGGGCAAAGGAAGCTCCGATTAGTATGAAATAAAAAATTCTGAAACCACAATTTTTCAATGACTCAAAGAGTTAATTGAAATATGTTTATTTAAATTCAAAAGATAAATGACGACCCACACTGAAGAAAATATGGATAATGTTATTGAACATTTTCGTACTAACCCAAACACATAGTTAAGATGAACTTTGGACGTGAAGTTGAGTTGCTTTTCTCTTAAAAGGAATTTTAAAACTGCAAAAATGGCATGTTCATGAGATTCAAATCGTGAAAAGACTTTATGACGAAGACAAGGCTAATTGATGCCTTTAGAAACTCTTATGCAACTGCCACTGACATGTTTGGTGTCATGAAGTTTATGTTCATTTAAAAGTTGAAGTTAATCCTCATTCTTTTCATTAATGGTCGATTGAATCACAATATTACTAACGCAACATTTTCTACACTCAACAAAAACTCTAGTTTGTGCCGCTCTTTTTTAAAGTGACTATCTGGCCCTATTTTTATAAGAATATTGACTGCGACTGCTCAAATTTAAATTGCATAACCCTCTAGGGAATCTGTTGAAGATAGTTTGTAAGTAAAGCGATCTGTAAAGGAATTAATGCAGCTAAAAGAAGGGAGAATGTAAGGAAGAGATCAGTAGATCCTCATGCAGATTATAGGATTGGAAGGGCAAACTACGAGTATTAGCATTGTGACAGACACCACACTCGCTCTTAGTTGTCACCTACCATCCATTAGCGGGTTCGTAAAATGAAAAGCAAAAGAAGAATGGGGCCTAAAAAGGAACGTAAGGGTGGGAAGCATACAGCCGTGTTAAAAACGCCTCATACACAGGAGCTCAGAGTGAAAAGTGAACCTCTCATCACCTCCCAAGTACAACCGGGATGTCTGAAAGAAAGCTGGTTAGCGACCAGCCCCCGAATACGAAAATAGGAAAGAGGAGGCTAGTAGAGGAAGGATGGAAATAGGATAAAATTTGGATGTCCAAAGAAATAATAAATCCTAGTTAATTTCAATCTAGTATTAGACTACCAGGATTAGTAGTACCGAGAGGAAATTTCGCACTTCCACTTCCTAGTTGTAATATTACATCAAAGGTTTTGGGTATAAACAGAATTTATTGGTAAAAGAGGCGAGCTCATATTTATGTAAGACGCTGCTTCACCGCATTGAGGAGGGCAATTTTGTTCATGGACAGAGTAAAATGTGCTTAAAGTTTGGATGAGTAAAGGCTAACCCAGCATGAAACGGCCTCTTCGTTCACAAGAAATAATGTTATGCGATTTCTTTTAATGGGGATCCATTAAATTCATGGTGTATGCAACCAAACTTGAAAATATTCTTAAAGGATTGGTAGAGGCTTTGAGGAAATAATGAGACAAAGTATGTTTAAAATATAAAAGAGACTGAATCAACTAAAAGAACAATCAGTTATCATGAAGTAACATAATTAGAAAATTAAAAGTGAAATTTTCAATAAAAGAACTTCTACTAAACTTTTTATTTACACTTGCATATGACAATTTTACATTATTCATTCAAATTTAATGAAGTTATAGGTAATTAAAAGTGTCAGAGATAGGTGTTACACCCAAAATATATAATATATAAATATTATATATATATAACTGTAATCAAAGCGGTGCTCGCTACCTCAGTGTGACTGGTTTGAATCACTTCCCTGCACGGATTTTTTCGAAAAAAGGTAGTAAAAATATTAATGCAAAGAAAAATTATTCCGTTTTCTCTTTCAATGTGGTTTAATGGATTCATTTTCATCATTCTCTCGCGCTACTTTGAGAGATATATACATTTGTATACCTGCCACGCGTTTAACTATTCCTCATTTATTCTTTGAATTCCCAATTGATTTTCTATTTCTTTCATAGTCTCCGTTCGAGCTTGCAAAAGTGTGCCTTTAAAAGCTATTCTATTCAAGCATTTTTTGGTCTTCTGCGTATCATAGTGTACTAACGGTATACTCTTAACTGTGATCAAAGCGGTGCTCGCTGCCTCAGTGTGCCTGGTTCGAATCGCCTCCCTGCACGGATCTTTTTGAAAAGAGGTAATACAAATATTACTGCAAGTAAAAATTATTCCGTTTTCTCTTTCAATGTGGGTTAATGGATTCATTATCATCATTCTCTGGCGCTACTTTGAAAGATATATACATACATATATATATATATGTATATATATATATATATATATATATATATATATATATATATATATATATATATATATATATATATATATATATATTAGTTACCCACTCGCTCAACAGAAAATCTCTATTAACTTCTTCGGGGGGGAGATTTTAATTTGAATGGTGCCCCATTTCCAGGCGTTCCCTTATAACTTTGGACTTCATTAAGAATCTGGTTTTCTCGAGACTTTTAGGAATTTTCAGAAACACGACCTGTTTCGGGTATCCTTGAGGAGGGAGTAATTTATGTGGGATCTCAAAACATAACATAGTCTTTAACCATCTACTTACTGAGATTAAACTTTGCTCTTATTTTCAGCTCAGTCGGTCGACATATGGCTGCCAAATGTATGATTTCCGGAACTCTCCCTTTATAGGGCTGTCGTATCATACTTCGGCATTGTTTCAGCAAACGCTGAAGCGACTTTCATTTATTTTCTTTTTCTGAATTTAGCGCTTTAAAATGAGACGTTTTACAAATATATTTTTTTACTTAGGATGTTTCAAATTTACCTTTCTTCCATTTTCTGATTTTTCTGCAAAAAGCACATTATATCATGGGCAAAAAGAGGCTTCCGTCACCAGTACAAGAATACCAAAATAAATGACTTAAGGGATATACCCTGTAGTCACTGGTTCCTCTCTCGATAGAAGCATTCTCATCGTCTCTACCTTGGTAGCCATGTACTTCCAAGACCTGTTTTCTAAGTATAAATTGTATTTCAAAAAACTTTTCTTAAATACTACGTCTTTTTTTTCACTTTTCTTTTTGCTCATTTTTTCTTCTATTTTTAATATATTCAAATCAATTCAATATTTTTAGTCGAGATTGTGGATGCTCCTGATCTACAACAGGAAAGTCAATGAGTCCAATGGACAAATACACCAGCCCAGTAAAGCTTAAATTTCAGCCCCTTATTGAGATATAATAGAAATGGTGGAACCTTCCATACCAAAATTCTTTGGAGATATTTATATAAATATATTTATATAACGAGATCTTTAATCCCAATACTAGAATGTATTAAATTAGTTCACTCTTCATCTTCATATGGACTGAAAAATAGAGATAACATTACCTAAATACTATTTAGTAAGGCAATAATGACCATTTGTCCTACTTTTATTTCAGATGGTCAAATCATTATCCTAAATGCGCCTATAAAGCTCCTTTGACCGATTTCAATTCAATTTAGTGGATTTTCGTAGTGTAAACGTTGATAATAAACAAAAGGAGCTTCCAGACAGAACGACTTCATTGATTCAGAAGTACAAGACGAGGCTTGGAGCATAAATCTCCATTCTTCGGCTCTGCAATCACTGACAAATTACTACCTTAACAGATTCCTCATATAGGAAATGAATCCGCAATAATCGATGGTATCCCAACTTTAATATGTCGAAAAGACATCCTAAATTTAATCCCATGGTTAGGTCACTAAACGCCTACCAAATATGATAGGTATCGCTTTAACCGTAGGAGGAATTAGCCCTCCCTCCTTTATAACGATTGCTTTCATGCTCTTAGTGCGTTTCTCTCTTTCTCTCTCTTTTATTGAAAGTTATTTTCTCTTCTTTCTCTCTCTTATTTTGTACATAAAGAAAATTATTAAGGTAATATTTTGTCGGCTTTGTACACCTGGGGGGTGGAGAGCGATGCTCGGAAAATAGTCTTCTACTTGTAAAGTGATAGCTTTTGTTTTTCTTCAATTATATTCACTAGATGCTATTTTATACGGAAAATCAGTTACACAATCTTAAATTAATTTGTATATTCATCGTTTCCTCATTTAAATAGAATAAATGACACTAAAGACATCAACATATAATTTGAAATCATCAATAGTCTGCAAAAGGTGAAGGAATAAAATAATTGTTACAAAATTTGATAATCTTATAATTAAAGAGCTATTAATCAAACGGCCCAAGGATAAGAAATTATATTAAATCGCCATTCATAGGTAGTTGAGGCCTCATATTGATGTAGTTTATTAACCAAAAAAAACACATCTCAAACTTAGACAAAATATCAACTAAAATAAAAAAAATACAGAAATTAACTATTGAAATATAAACTGAAATTGGAGAAACTGATTTTGAGTATAAAAAGCTTAAGTCAAAAATTGTCAATTTAGTAATTTGTATCTTCTTCATTTTTTAAAGGAGATTTTAAATGTCAACTCAACCGCAAATTTGGCATTCAGCAAGCGGTTGAAAAAAACAAATTTTATATTCACATATTTATTTTAGCAATTCCTCTTCATCTTTCAGGCATCTGAATAAAAATCATCCCTTTATCTCCCTAAAAGCAAGATGCTGACTGTCAAAGAGAGGGTTTAATATATATATATATATATATATATATATATATATATATATATATATATATATATATATATATATATATATATACTCACACCACAAGAAAGAGGAAACGGATTTTTTTTTTGGAAATAGTTATTTGCTACTTCGAAAATTCCAAGCTGGGTTGGGATTTGACCAAGCACACTAGGGAGAACAAGCAACCGCTTTGATCCTTTAACTACTCTTGCGGTGTGAGGATTAATTTCAACATTTTCTCGCGCTCATGAGAGATATACATTGTGTATTCGCCACGTGTTTAATTCAATTTCTCCTTTGTCCTTTAAATTCCTAATTAATTTCTCTCTTTCTCAGAGAAGGCAACAAGCAACCGCTTTGATCCTTTAACCACTCTTGCGATGTGAGGATTAACTTCAACATTCTCTCGCGCTCATGAGAGATATACACTGTGCATTTGCCGCGTGTTTAACTCAATTTCTCCTTTGTCTTTTGAATTCCCAAATAATTTCTCTCTTTCTCAGTCCCGATCGACCTTGCGAAGAGTGCCTTAAAAGCTAGTCTATTTGGAAGATTTTGGGGGTCTTCCGCGTAGCCGAGTAGTTAAAGGCTCCCTTTAATTGAGATCAGAGCGGTTGCTCACTGCCTCAGGGTGCTTGGTTCAAATTCCACCCAGCTCGGATTTTTTCGAAATAGGAAATAAATATTTCCGAAGAAAAAAAACATATTTCATTTTCTCTTTCTTGCGGTGTGAGGATTTATTTCATCATTCTCTCCCGCTCATGAGAGATATACATTATATATATGTTTGTATAGTTTGGTAAGAGATCTTCTTTAATGGAGGTTAAAGATCAAATTGAACTGAACCGTCATTACAATTTTCTTCTGGAGTTCTCTACATTTATTATTCTTCTCTTTTACTCCTGGGAGAGATTACAAATTAACGTTCGAACAGCCATTATTTATTTATCTGAGCCTTCGGTCTTACACGACAATCTTCGGGGCAATTTTACTTTACACTTCTAAAATAATACAAGGGTTAAATTTTTATGGGGAAATATAATCTTTTCATTCATAAATAAAAGCAACGTATACATTAAAGATTTAATATCAAAATCTTGGTGGCGAGATTGCGAACTGAGTCCTTTGCCGTTGTTAGCTGAATTCATAGATTTTTTCTAAACTTTCTAATCACTTAATAGTTTTAATAGCCCTTTTTAGCCGTATGCTGGAAAATAATTATCATTGAATCCAGCAGGAAAATCTAAGTATGATTTTCCTTAGTTTTTACACCTAGATTCGTATAGTTTCTCTCATTGAGAGGCGGATGAGTTCCTTTTAAGATTAATTTTGGTACTTTTCACAGGCATTTCTCCTGTGGTTTAAGTGTCATGTTGCATTTCTACGTGACATTTGGAGGCACCGATTTATTCACCACTACAAAAGGCACAGCTCGATTTCATGTTTTTTCTACCCCAAAATAAAAAACTATCCATTGCTTAAAAGTTGTTAGAGATTTTAAAAAGAAGGACTCATTGGGGATTAAGGAGGTGGTTCTCTTATATTGTGAGCAGTTTTTATCTTGACACTTCCAAACAAACCCGTCAAAACACTTTGTTGCTCTTGTCCAATTCATTGCTATGTTACAAGTCGAATACTTCACTGTATTTTTAATTAAATAGTTTTGCTTTAACCAATTAATAACTTTTAACTTGTCCTCAAAATTTATCAAAAGCTGCACTACACGTGCATATATTTGTTTTACCATTGGATCAAAAAGAGGTCAAATGAATTAAAGCTACGACTAACTTCAGTGTTGAAATAGTGAACCAAGGATAAATCTAGAGGAGCCAAAAACTCCCTTTATTGACACTTAAAATAGGTACATCTAAGCTACCCTGTACTAAATTCAATATATCGTGCTTCAAGTAACGAAATTTATACTGAAAAAATTAGATTGTAGGTTTTTATACTTAAGTTAACAAATTTTATGCTAACAAAATTTAAATAGAGAAAATAACATGCTGTATCTTATTTAGCAAAAAGATGCATTTTTAAACCAATGATAACGGAGAAGAGGATTGATAAGGTCCTGTCTGTTGGATTGATTTAAGAGCGTTTCTGAATTATTTTGTGTATAAACACTGTCCTACAGAATTATCTACACAGTATGAGGATTATTTCACTCTCCAATTATATATTTTTAATTTGGTACCCGAAATAGGTGAAAGTTCCAGCCATCCACCTCTTATCTTATTCACAAATTTCTGATAAAATTTATGTCCTGATATTTTTTTATTTTCCCCCATGATCATTTAAAATTGACCTCTAAGATGGGACTAAGGTTTTTTGAGATGATTGCATACCATTGCAACTAACACGTCTCTGAAAATTCTATTTTTTTCCTTTGGATATAAGAATAGAAGATTATCGGTTGCATGTACTAGACCTGGCTTTGGGGAAATTTAAAGGGAGCATCGTATACATAGGACTTAGCATTGCAATGTTTATGGGAGAACATTTCTTAATGCTATATTTATAAGGAGATTACTGATAAACTACATTAGAAGACTTTTCAAGAGATTCATTAAAGAATTCTAAAAGGTTTAATCTAAAACTGATCCTAATGAATTAATGTGCGTACTCCTATTTACATCTTCTCATGTCTACAAGACTATCATAGTCCAAGAATGTCAGTATATTTTTTATTATAATATATTATAAGCTTTTTTGTTCGAAATATCATGACAATGATCTTTTTCTTCATTATTCTAAAAATTTCAAGTTAAGATGTCAAATTGTCCCTTTGGACAGTCTCATTACATGGATGCTCAAATTGGATAATCTATTCATGTTCGCTTTAATTAATTATTGCTGTTGATTCCCTCTTCTAAAGAAATAAATAACAAAAATATCGTAGTGATAGAGACCTCAACAGCAATGTGGTAAGTGAAAATACCAAATTACCTAATTAGAAGGAAGAAAACAAACAATTTTTGTTATATCCCTTTCCATATAAATTTCGGTCACTGAAATATCACATCTTCAATTTTGGGAGTATCACAGAAAGTAAAATGGGTAAATGCCTATAAAACAGAATTTCACCACTTGTATATCTTTTTATTGCAAACATATTATCTACTCTTATGCAATAAACTATATATTTTCTCATTTTAATCAGCATAATAATGTCAGAATATTATCACTTTTTATCACAGTTTGTGGTATACACGCAATGGGATTAACTGAATATAATACACGTGAAATGAAAGTGTACTTACAATGAGAAATATGTCAAAGAAAGGTACTCGCAAAATGATTGAAAATGGGGATAACAAAAGGATTAATGGTCCCAGGCTAACTATATTATATTGTAGAAAACTTTAGATAATATAGCGGCAATTGGGAAAGTTTGTGGTGTCGAAATGATCCTAACAAGAATTATTACAGTGTAGTGTAACATGCTAGGTACACAAAACTAATAAATACACAGACACACAGATCTGAAACTTACTCAGAAAAGAAAACTAGATCATTAAATCAAGGCAAGTCCTTCGCATCTATGAAATTAAATCATTGCGCTCAATTACTTGAGTAGTTTATCATGTTTTCCTTTCTTCTTGCATCCACTCCCTTTATTCTAACTCAATAACCAAATGTGCTCCCTTCGATTGATTATTTTTATTTTACAATGTATAATTATATTTTTACAAAGGCTTCGATTAACCATGATTTCTCTTCTTATCTTGGAACCTTAAACAATCAAATTAATTTAATCCAAATTGTTGTCAGTGTTGCATTGCTTCCAAGGGCCTGATTACTTCTCCTCCCTCCGACCACTTGGGATATTAACGGAGAAATCTTTGATAACACAGCCTGTGTTGTAGGCGTCTTCAACGTGACTAAAATTAAGTGAGGCCGTGAGACCAGATAAGAGTTTAGAGGGGTTGTTGCATCGTATGAGAATTATATGCTCCCCCCTTGACATAGTAGTGCAAGCAACAGTTGAATAATAGGAATTGTTTTACAGTTGAACATAGCACAAATTGCTTCCAAGCATGGTAGTCCCAGACCAGGATTGCACCCAGGTGGGATGGTCGTGTCATATCCACCTGGAGAATGATAATCCACTTTACAATTCCTTTTTATCTTTCCCTAAAAGATGGGCTGCTTAATCCATAGTAAACTTGCAGTTATTTGGGGGTTATTACCAGATTCTTAGTTGCAAGCGACTTTATATCTCACTATGTCGGTCGGTCCCCGTTTTGCTTTTTTTGTTTTTGTAATAACATTGTAACTATTCGGACAATTTCAATGAAATTTGAAACTCTTTTGTTGCATGGCATTCTATTTTGAATGATATAATTGACAAGGTCCTCCCAAGGTTACCCCGGGATTTATTGAAAGTTTCGAAGGTAGTAAGGTCATAAATCAGAAAAGTGAGAGCACGCGACTTTTGGTCAGCAGACCTTGTTTGATTACATACCGAGGTTCTTCAATAAACAGAAGTAAATAACGCTTTTTATTGCAAATTTCTTTGGAAACTAACCTAACCTAACCAAGATAAAACGAATGTATTTTTTTCATTGAATTTAAAGCTTACATAAAAAAGTATATGGTTATTTCCCACAGAACGATTGTAAGGAGAGATTTTAAAGAAAGTGATGAACTTAGAGTATTTTAAAATGGTGGATGACAGTGATCGTTCATTCTGCTGAAATAGGAGCCAGAAATACAAATTGAGGGTATAGTGGGTGGCAAGAATCACAATCTTTCGGAAGGCAGCTGCAGCAAGGTCACCTATATTAGAACTCACATCTTTTTCTTGGTGCGTTAAGGATATATAGTAAACCAATTGCGAAGAAGGAGTGGAAGGAGTAAAGTGTAGGAAAAATCCAAGCATATCCCCACCCCCAAGCCGAACCTATACAGAAAGTTGAGTCACCCCCTTTCCCGTGCAGGCTCCACCCAGTGATCAATGAAGGAAAGCTTTTCATCGACTGTGTCTACCCACATTAATCGTCGAACATGAAAATGGAAGAGCAAAGGTAGTTTCAAAGTTGAGACTGCCGTGGCTCCAGGGACCTGGAGTAAATCTTGCCCCTCTATGTACTTGGTACATAGAGGGTACTTAGATGGTTCATAGAAGACGAAAACAATTTTAATATATTTTATATAAAATAAACCTATTTTGCGATTTTTGGCCTCATTTTTCAGTTATATTAATCGTAAAAATACAAGTATTCCCCTGACAATTTCTTTCCGTCAAAACTTACACATCTCTCAATTTTGGCCCACCCTTAATCTTTTCAATTACCCAATTTCGGTGTACCTCACTAACTCAATAATTAAACTCTTACTTTATGACGCTATTAACAAAAATCAGATAAAGCGATTTACTTTTGATATGTTTAATGGATTAGCTAAAGCTTTTACCAAAATAATAAAATAATTAATGGACAGAAAAATCAATAAAATGAAAAGGAAGCTAATGAAAGCAAAAACGTCAGAAATTGGTTAGGAAGCGAAAATCCATAGTTGCCGGTAGCAATCTTGAGCTATCTAAATGATCACTTAAAAGCCTTCTTCTTAATTCCTACTGATTTATGATTCCGTAGATTAGATATTCGGTAAACATAAATATTGATGTGGTCGAATAAAGGCTTAACGCTTAGAAAGGATGGTTGGGCTCTTCTCGTGTTAAATAGGAGTAAATAAAGAATACATTGTTCCGTGAGAGTTATTTGCATCATTCTAATAAATTAGCACCGGCAATATCATCGCCCTAACCACTTTCCCACAAAAAAATGTGGTTGGCGACCATCCTTGTCAAAGAAAATTCCCTCTTACTCACACTATTTTATACACTATATACAACTTTTTATAACTTTCTCTATGTCCTCGTGACATTGTTTCTAGGAGGACAGAGAACCTATTTGCTATAGCAGCTTACCCATTAGGGCGCTTCTCTAAGCAGAAGAATCTAAGTATGTACGTTCATTAACTTCATCTATGTGAACAATTTCTGCACATAATCACCGTTCAGGTTCTGAATTACATTTCTCTTAAATATTTCTTTAATCATTTTTTCACATTGTATACAACCTTTGCAAACCATAAAATTTACCGAGCATTCTCATTGTTGTTTGTTATTCAGGGAGCTCTACGAAAGATTTATGGTCACAAACTTCACATATTAATCTACTTCCCATGCACAAAGTTCATCTTAAATTTCTCAATGAATTTCCCATTTTCCTTCCCTTTTCTTTTGAAATTTCCCTTACTCCACAATTTTTTTTATAGATTTCAGCTGTAAGCCACAAACATTAAAAGTTATGTCACCTACCCACTTAAATCCATAGCCTTTACTAAAATGATACCAAGTTTAAAGAACAAACCATACGAAGATCGACTTGGCGAACTAAGTCTATTCCCGTTAATTCAGCGTAGAGTAAAAAGGGACCAGATTCAGGTTTTTAAAATTATCAAAATTACACGGTTGTATAATTATAGGTAAGCCTTTTAACTCGCACGAAACTAAGAATTTCATTTTAAACCGAAACGTCAACTTATGGAATAGCTTTCCTCGTAATGTAATAAACTGCAACACCGTAAATACATTGAAATGTCGTATAGATAAATACTTTGAATCTAATCCCCGGCTAATAGCGTTTTCTACGGAATAACTAACTCCCTAGCTTTCAGGTAACAGGTTGACCAAATTTCTCCCACTTTCTATCTCTAATATCTATCTTCACCATAATCTTTATACAACCACCGAGTATGGAGCAGAAGGTCTGTTTTGAACTCTTTATCTAGGTAACTATGTAATCAGACCTGAAAAGTTTCTACGATTCCTGCGCGTGCAACAATGATTCACGCTTTTCTCTTGAAACTTAAAACATCAGTATTACTGATTGTGATTGGTAAAACTCTATTTCCCCGCTACATCCTATTCATCCGGGTGAACTCAAAAGACTATTTTCATGCTTAATCTTGTTCCTCAGGGTTAGAAAATAAAGCTTTATTTTCACGCTACATCCCTTTCTTCAGAGTGAACAATAAATATTAATTTTCACGCTACATTCCTTTCTTCAGAGTGAACAATAAATATTACTTTTCACGCTACATTCCTTTCTTCATGGTGAACAATAAATCTTAATTTTCACGCTACATCACTTTCTTCAGCATGAATAATAAAGCTTATTTCTCACGTTACATCCTTTCTTTAGGGTGAATAATAAAGCTTAATTTTCACGCTACATTCGTTTCTTCATGGATTAAAAATAAAACTTAATTTTGCCAGCTACATCTTTTTCTTCAGGGTGAGCAATAAAGCTTAGTTTTCACGCTACATCTCTTTCCTCAGGTTAAACACTAATAACTCGATTATCACGCTACATCTCTTTCCTTAAGGGTGAAAACTAATGTTTCTACTATTTTTACGTTACATTCCATCCTAATCACCAACCATTATTACCGAAATTTTATTTATTTTCTGCCCGTACTACAAATTTCTATATAGTCCTTCCGTCCTCATTTCAAGAACTGCCTATTTTAATTTATTACCAATATCTCATCATCCTAAACCAACATAAATAACACTTATCCTACAACATTAGTCATCAGCTTAACATCCAGGTCTACTACACTTGCGCGTACTTCTCCCACCACATCCTCTACTAATATTTTTAAAAGAAAGGGGGAAAACAGACCCCCCCCCCCCTTTTACCCACAATCAGAATAACCCCGATATTTCACACTATGCCATATTCTCCTTCCAGTGCTAATTCCGTCATCAAATTCCCCTATCTTGTTGCAGAGTGTTTTAATTTGCTAAGTTTTGAGTATCTATGTTCATTTTTACGAGCTTGTTAATGGATTTCTGTAATATGAACTCCACCCAAAGCATTAGAAGTTGATAAGATCCGTTATCGCAGTCTTTTAACTTCTAATCTTCTTTACTATTGCTTTTCCTTCTACTTTCATTATGTTTTCTCTTCCAATGTTACTCAGCCCTATTTCCTCTCGAGTTAGCAAAAATACCTTTCTTTCTGGCTAAGATGTGCTTCTTCTTTTTCACTTTTTAATACAATCATCATCTCCATATGACCTTGAATTCTCTGATTCTTAATTATATATCACCAGTATTTCTTATTTGGCAGCCGTTTTGCGTCTTTTTTTTCTCATTTGAGAGCTACTGATTAATGTGGGTTCACAACCCTGAGTAAATACAGGGTATAGCAACTGCCGTAAAATTGATCCGACTCAGGCATCTAACGAACTACCACACGCGATGTTGCTTTACTTCGCTGTTATCTGAAGCGATATTTCTACTCGATAGGCCGTAGCTTACTTAGTGAATTACTTCATACATCAAGCTGTTACCACCAAAACCGTAGCCTATTTATAAAATTACTTTCTACATCAAGATATTAACATAACAACCATAGCCTACTGAGAGAATTACTTCCTACATGAGGGCATTTCCATAACAATCGTAACCTACTTAGTGTATTACTCCCTACATGAAGATGTTACCCTAACAACCGTAGCTTATTAAGAGAATTACTTTTTAAATCAAGATATTTCAATCCCTTGTAGCCTACTGAGAGAATTACTTCCTACATGAAGGTGTTCCCATAACGACCGTAGCCTACTTAGAGTATTGCCTCTGACATGATGGAGTTTCCATAACAACCGAAAAATAATCATTTTTCCTGTCGGAGCAGAGTCTTCCTTTATAGCATCTCAAAAGTGGATTATCAATTTTTCCGTGTAGTTTGAGGATTCGAGCCGATTCATTGGACAATATAAAGAGAAGCAAATTCATTTTTCTTCAGAATTGCCTTATGGCAAATTCAATTTCGTTTTAAAATTCAGTATCCGTTTGACTTCCCAAGGAAAAATTGTGAAAATAGAACGTTTTGGGCCATACTGTGTAAGAGTTTGGATGTTTGTTCTCCCCGAAAAAGTTTTAAATTCAATTTTCACGTATTTTTAATCTTTGGACAAAGCTGTTGCTGGAGCCTTATAGTTTTATTCACTCACGGTTCCAATATTTATAGCTAAAGTTTTTGTCACGATAGTATTTATTAACCTCATCCTGACTTAATATTTATCTATTTTTTACAACATTATCTCTTTTTATTTATTTTATGTCTAATACTCGTATATCTGTCCTTTGTTGCGAATTAGCAATTATGTCCGTTCATAAAAATGCATAAAAGTATGAATTTTAATTAAGTATTATTTTATTTCATTGTATATCTTTTTATTTACATGCGCATGTTTTATGCGTGTCTTTAGTGACATGGGTATCGATTTATGCATTTCTATGTCAGTGCACTAATTTGTGCTTCTCACGAGATATTTTATGCTATTTAAAAGCTCATGACCACTTAGATGATTTAGTGACGGGTCAAATTTAATTTCGAAATTGACTTATCAAACCTTAACAAATTTAAACATATAAACGAATTCGAATAATAACTTGACTCAGTAAGTAAATTGAAAAAACATGAATCTCTGTGCAGTTAGGTGCTTTAAATACTTTGACAAAATCCTTTCAATAATTAGTGTCGGGATATTATGGAAAGCTAGATTTCAAGAGGGAAATTAGTGCTAAAGAGCTTAAAGTAATTTATAACCATTAAACATATAGATCCAGCTGCCAAATTTAAATGGAAATCTATAAGATATTTAATAAACAAAATTGTATATTATCAACGATGTAAATTTGTCATAATCAATCATTTGAACTGATAAACAATTAAGCAAGGTTAACATTTGTATTTTCTACCTTCATCATTACTTACTGCTTACAAATGTTCGATTTATATGGGGTCCCATGAATAAGAAAACAGCCACCTTAGTTGGAGATATTTATTGAAAGACACTAGTTTCGATGCTACTAGTTTTGTTCACATCCTCAGTTGAAGATATTGGTTTTTCCATCATTTTCTCTCATAATCGATTTTCACTCGCTCAAACATAGATCTTTCAATAAATTTATGTTTCTATGGTGAATGTTTACTGTGTAAATGAAAAAAGGGCGAAAGAAACGATCAATCATCTAAATTCACTACGTCATGATTGTTGGAACGAGAACTGAGAGGATTTGATGTATTGCGACAAGATAAGAGAGACAGAAAATATTGACGAACCATCTTGCAAATCTTTGAAGATATTTTATACGAGAGCAGTGCATTCATTAAATTGGGGGCAAAACTTGATTTTAAAATGTTCGAATTGAATTTAATCTTTACAAAGTGTTTATGAGGATGTTATGATAAAGATAAACGTATTTTTAAGTTGTATGAATAATTTCATAGGAGGGAGATCAAATCTGAAGAATTAAGTAAGAGAATAAATATCATTCACTTTGGCAGTAGTAGTAGCATTGAATATATAAATCTACAGATATGAAGAGGAGAAAGGCCAAATGGTCCACTTAATGGCAAACTCTAGTTAAGCTTATGAAATTTATACAATAAATTTTATATTTGAAAATATAGTTTATTAATTATATTCTTACCATATTAATTTTCTAGTGATTTTAAAGGAAAAGCAATTATGCGTAACTCATAAATCCACTATTTTGTGTATTTTCGTTGCTGCTATATTCAAAAAGTGACCCAAATTTAACATCAGCATAACCTAGTTTGTAAAGATGACAATTTTAAATTTGCTAATCTCTCTCCATACAGTCAATTTCTATGTTTAGGAATCATTTTAGTACCTATGTGCGTTGAATCCCCTCCAAGGCCAAAATGTCCGGAGGTAAAGATAGGAACCAAAACCTAACGGAATACTCCAAATGTGGTCTGACTAGTGCTTTATATCGAGGAAAAAAGATTTATCTGTAACCGAGAATCCTCTTTGTTTTCTTGCATACTTCAGTACATTGCTTAGAAATCTTGAGATCATTTGAAATTATAATGTATAAAACATGCTCCTGATCAACAAAATCGAAATTATAATAACCATTCATATTTTAATTATAATTATTGTCTTAGTTTCTTACGCACATGGACATTTAATTTAATCAACCATTTCTCCGACCATTCAGATCATTTCTTTATATCTCGCCGTAGATTTTGGCCAGCAGTCTGAATATTGGCTCTGCAACCTAACAGCGTCATCACTAAAAAGATAGTTCTCTATACAATTAGGATAGTTCTCCCTTATTCCATGAGTTTTCAGCCTATTATCAACACTTTTGCCAGGAACAAAACCGAACACTTTTTAAAAATAGAAATAAATAATGTTAATGACTTTATGTTCATCGTAAAAATTTATCATCTCGTTAAAGAATTCTAAAACGTTAGTGAAGCATAAACGCTTGCTTCGAAAAACATGTTGACTGCTTTTTATTAAGCTTTGAGCTTCTACATGTTCCATTATTTTATCTCTAATAATAGATTCGAGATGTTTACCAAGGACTGACGTGAAGTTCTTTGGTTTTGGTTATTTTGGTCGTCTTTCGAACTTTTTTATAAAATTTGTTTGAGGTTAGCTTCCCTAAAATTCTCTGGTGCGGTACCTAGGTTTTAAGATTAGTTGAAAATTTTGTATAAAAGATTTACTAATTCGTTTTTAGTTCTTTTAAGGGGATCGCATAGATCACATAGGGCACCATAGGGTTTTGCAAGTTCCATTTAATTAAAATAAAATTCATTATTTCGTTTTTACTGATTCTAACTTATATAAGTACGGAAATTTGGCGTAAATTAGACACACAAGATAGGATTGGTATTTTCGAGCTATTCTCTCTGGTAAAAATGGTCACAAAGTGATCATTTAAAAACATAGCTTTATTATATTCTCCTTAATTGGTTCCTTATTTTTGGTATAGGCATATAATCTTTTAAAATCAGTTTTAGGCGTCTTCGCAAATTATATTGATTAGGTCGTTTCGCAATTCTTAATCATTTTTTTTAACTTCCCTACCATAATAACTATTGATCTCGATAAGCAGCAAAGCTATTACTTGATTTTATTATTTTATAATATTTACGTCTTCGTATAATTCATATTTAAATATCTTCGTTTACTTACGAAATACGTTTGGAAATATTACAACTAGAGGGTTTACACATAAAAAAATGATAAACATAGATACGAAATCATTCTAAATGTCACCATCTACCATCACGACCTTCCTCAGGCGAGACCTGACCTGGTTACATGCCCTGGTTAGAGAGTACTTGTCAATGTATGATATTACCTCTACAATGATGGCCGTCATATATCCCAAAGTGTAGTATGCAGCCTTGTTGACATTCTTCTCTTCAATGACCCACAAAAAGTAAACAATGTGGTTTCATTCTGAGGAGCTGGACTGGTACAAATATGGGGACCAGTGGCGCGGGACTTTGTTGAACAACCACGCATGTCTTCTTTAGATAATAATGAATTAACTTGATTGATTTTGTTAAAAAATAACAATCAAACTTGACCATAATGAAATTATTAAAATAACTGATGACTAAATTGACTAATAAAAAGAGAAATAAGTCGTATCGGGGCATAGTTTACCAATAATACATTGCTCCAGCTCATTCTTTGTGGTTATCAAATGTTAGATTGCTGGAATTTCGGTAGAAAACCATTTTCGATACCAACCTCTGTGCCGATCTTTCCACAACAAACTTCTTTTTATTTCTCAAATTTAAATAATACTTCCAAAAAGCGAATTTCAGTCGATAGATGGAGCAAAATTGAAATTAGGGTATAATGCCCATGAAAGAAGTCCGAATTCATCAGGGACTGAATAAAAAATATAAATAACGTCTTAAAAATCCCATTGGCTTAGAAGTAAAATACAGCACTAATAGTTGCAACTTTATTTTTTAAATACAGATTTCTTGGCATTAAAACATAAACGCTTATATCTATCCATGGTATTTTTGCGCTAGGTGAAAGCCACTTTTCATTAGTTATTAGCCAGTACAAAAATATAAAGTCAGCGATTATGACATTCTTTGCTTTAGAATCCAAATTAATGTCGCATCTGGATGAGTGGTGCGGGTTCTAATAATTAAGATGATATTGATAGATTCATAAGAAATCGTAAACTTTCTCCATTTGCAAAAAATGGCTTCCTAAATTTTTATCAGCTTATCCTCGCTACCTTCCTTCTTATAATAATCGAAATTACTCACTGAATTTTAGTCATCTCGGGTAATACCAATATTTGTTTTATTTATGAATTTTACTAAATAATACTAACATCTTTCCTCTTTGTAAAATATAAAGCCCAATCAAATGTCCTTTGCCTCCTTTAGCGGTAATGAGGAAACATTTAGCTCTTTCTAAAGACTGTCCTTTTTTTAAAAAGTTTTCCAACATTCCTTAATTTAATGATGCTATCCGATTTTATATATTTAAGACTATTTTTTTTTAATTCTTGCCACCGTCTATTTCATTAATCTCGCTCCAATATTCCGGTATTTACCTTATACTGGCCGCTTCAATTTGACCAAGATCTCGATATCGTAAACTATTGGATCAAACGAGAAAATTTCAGGGCATAAGTACTGGACTTGTTAGAAATATGGTGTTTCACTTAAAATATTTATCAGAAATTACCAATTTTTGTTCAATCGTAAGATATTGGTGAATAAAATGACACATTTTATATTATTTATCCAGTTTTTAATTACGTTTCTAATAATTCTCATTTTGTCTATTTTCTTTACTGACGCCGCATTGCGGCAGCATCAAAACGCAAGATTCTGATTAAGATCCAATAAGTGTTTCTATCCTTAGATATACAGACCAGAGACGGGCAATAGTCTCGATTAAATAATTCTGTCATCCCTTCATTTCAAGACTAACGGAACGCTACATCCATTAATGTCTGAAAAAACACAATTTTAAATATTCGTGGAATAACAGAATGGTTATTATTTATTTTATCTTTACTTTTTATTTAAAATGGACAATTTCCCCACGAATTTCTGCTCAAACTTTACATTCATCCTTTTACTCAAATCCAGCCAAAGAATAACTAACTTTTCAAAATATACCATCAGAATAGATAATACATTAATCATTTCACATCGTTACGTGTACAAGCTAACCATAATGACTGTTACGAAGTCAGTGCTGGAGTAATTACATTTATGACTAATTTGTACAATTTTATAGCTTATACATATGTTTGAAAATTCTATTCTGAAAGAAATACTTATTAGTAATTTATAAAAAAGTATGCATCATTTATTGAAAATGTAAAATTTCGTATAAAAAAAGGCCAAAATAGCAACCCAAATGAATTATTTAAAAGTTAGTCAAAAATTAGCGAGTATTATTTTATCTCCAATAATAGATTCGAGATGTTTACCAAACAGGCTAATACAATTTCTCTGGTCGATGACGGTCCGATTTGAGACAGCAGCACCTTAAGTTGCCGAGACATAGACATGAATGTATCTCCCCAGACTTTGTCACGTCGCTTGATAGTGATAAAACTCATACAATGACCTACTTAAGAAACCCCTCTTAAATTAAAGGAATAGACCGGCTAGCCTAGTGGTCGCTACTGAGCATATTCTGTATAGTTCTAAAAAGAGGGGGTTTTTTGGCAATGTAAACAGATTTAATTTGTCAGGATCGGATGGGAAACAGCATTTAATTCGTCGTACAGGTGAAATAATGGAAGTGTTACCGTCTTCGTCTGGAGCCTGTTTTCAAACGCTGAATTATGTCCGCTCTTCCGTACAAGCGGTGGAGTAAACATGTTATCCCCTCCCCCCTCCCTTCTCTTCAAACATCGAGAGAGGGGTAAGCCTGTTTTCTCTTAGCACAATGGACCGTGACACATAAAAACAGTGAAGCAGTCCTTGATGCTGAAAATATCGATGTGATTAAATGGCCTGGGCAGAACCCTGATTCAAACCCGATAGAAAACTTGTTAAAGAGATTGAGTCTTAACGTTATTTTTCAGAAAGAGAAAAATTCTGAAGATCTTTGACAAAGATTGGGATAAAAATGCAATTAAATCACGCCAGAAAATTTTAAAAACTGGTGAAATTCTGCAGCCAATGAGGTACTGAAACCATTCATTAAAATGGCTTGCATAGTTATTATTAATACTGTGTTCTCTTTTCTATAAGATTATTTTCATTTGAGCTCATGGCAACATTTATAATTATCCTTCTCTAGGTTTGGACGCCTCCTGTCTTGAAATACACAAACTTTTCTTTTAAATCTGAAGATCTGCTCCTGTATGTAAAGAAACTCAATACAGGAAGAACAAATTCTAATTAATATTCTGTGAAGTTATATATATATATATATATATATATATATATATATATATATATATATATATATATATATATATATATATATATATATGCAGATTTGGTTGAAGAGCATTGTACATCTAGCCTTAACTAATTTTCCTTAACAACTTTATGTTTTCTTTATTAATTTCTTTTCTTCATCATGTAGATGATAAATCGTTTATCCTAAGTTTATGTTTTGGCTTTTTTAAGTAACTTTGTTTGGTAATATATTTTACTATCTACAACAGTGATACACAAACACGGTCGCAATCATTCATAATTATGCGGTTAAAAAGGCAATGTTGTAGTTAACTAAGCTCTTCATCAAGTTCTCGGAAGGATCTCTTCTCACAGTCATGAAAAGATAACGCTTTCGCCAGCCTTTCTAAGACAAACCCAAATTTGTCTATCAATCAACTATGTTAATTGTTATCCTTGCTTTAAAAGAGAATCGAAAATTGACTTTTAGCCATTCTAGTTCGGCTTTATAAAATCGAGAATTATTAGCACTTGCGCAATCATAATTATGTGGTTAATAAGATAATGTTGTAGCTAACTAAGCTCTTCATCAAACTCTCGCAATTGCAAATAATTCTCAATTTTATAAGACCTAGCTAGAATGGATATAGGTAAATTTTAACATTTGCTTCTAAAGTAGGGATAACAATTAATAGAGCTGATTGAAAGATAATTTTTTTGGTTTGTCTTAGGAAGGTTGGCTTATGCGTTATCTTGTCGTGATTATGAGAACAGCTCCTTTCGAGAGCTTTATGAAGAGCTTAGTTAGCTACAACATTTCATCCGTGAGAGTTGACAGGACAAAATCAATTTGTGGTCAGGGTCACGACAAAAAGGTTTGGGAAACACTGATCAAAAGATGGAGAGAATAAATTAATAATGAAAATACAAAGTTACCAAAGAAAATTAATTAAGGCTAGATATACAATGGTCTTCGACAAAATAAGCTGGAATAACAGCTTGTTTCTTGCGTTTTCATATCGTTTAGTATTTTGTTCGCATTATATACTGAGCTCCTTGTTTGGCTTTTCCATTACTCAGTTGAAAATGGCATCAATTATAACTTTGCCGAAACTAGTTCTGTTTTCTGGTTTACTATTATTTTCTTACACACACACACACCATAACACATATATATATATATATATATATATATATATATATATATATGCATGCATTTATATATTAATAAAAGGCGTTCAATAGTAGTAATATGGCTGTTAATGTTAACTTGTGTAGTTTGGCTGTTTAGGTTCCTTTTATGTTTTTTTTTGTTTCTGCATTGATTCTTACATGTGTCTTCTTTGGATGTTTTTGTAAATGTTTTAATCATTTTCATCGTTGGTTGTTTGTATTCGTGTTTGTGTTGTGTTTGTTTTGTGTTTCATACTTACTTATTTTCTTCATTTTGATTCTTCTTTGTCATCATTAGGTAGTTCTGGTCTTCTGTTTTGAGGTAAAATTGATTTGGTTCGTCGTTATCGGTTGTTTTCTTCGTTGGTTTTGGTCGGTAGTTTTGTCCTATGCAAAAAACGGGACAATGCATTTCCAAGCTCCCTGACGCAGCTTAGAAATCTTGCGTGACTTGAACCTCGTTGGTTTTCTGCGATAAGTTCGCTAATTTTCTCGGCTATTCGTTTTGTATTGAGCGGTTTGATGGCCACCACTCTGTGCAGATCCACTTGCTTTCTCCTATCCCTTCTTCGTGTATTGGTGATGATATAGATACACTTGTTTTTTTATCCTCTGCATTTCTTCTTCTTCTGCTTTTGAGACGCTGAACAGAGATGGTGAGGGATAGATGAGGGCGGATCTGAATAGGGCTAGATACAGTTTCCTTTTATTCCTTTGACCGAGGTTCCTGAAGGTATAGAGGGTTCTGACCGGCAATTCTGATTTCTGGATCCGTTCTGTGACGTCCTTCCAGTATCTGTTAGAAGTGAGCTTCATCCCGAGTACGTTGCACTCGTTCGTGTAGAGATAACGCGTATGCCCTACTCTCATCTGCTGTTTTTCTTCTTCCCAATGTGACGATTTTGAATTTGTGGCCATTATTTCGGATTTTCCATTTTGGTTCATATTGGTTGAATTTTCATATTTCCTCGGCAGTCATTCGAGCTTGCAAAGGAGCGTTTTTATATCCACTAACTATGAGTTAACTTATGTCATCGCTTGGCTCTCGGATGTCGGCTATATATATCGAGTATAAGGTTGGACTGAGGCCCCCGCCTTGAGGCAATCCTGCCTGTATATTAAAGGTGAGACCGTCCGTGCGCCCTATACTGATGTAGGCCGACCTCTCCATAACATAATCACAGATGATTTTTTCAAGCTTTGCGCTCAAACCCAGCTGGAGGATCTTGTATTGTATCCCCCTTAGCCATACTTTATTGAATGCCTTTGGTACGTCCCTGCATACTATGTCGATATAGCTCCTGTTTTACTTCGCTTAAGCAATCTTTTCCGTGATGACGTTTATTGTCATCTAGGTGCTTCTCTTCTTTCTGAAGCCGTATTGCCATTCGTTATAGAGCGAAATTTCCTCCAAGTGCTCGACGAGTCTTCTGTTAAGGATTTTCTCGAAGAGTTTACCCCCAATTTCCAGAAGAGATATTGAGCCATACCTCTCCTTCCTCGTCATGGGCTTTCCAGGTTTGGGAATAAAGATAGTTTGGGCGTTTTGTATGCGTCGGGAAAGTAGCCTATATTTAGGCAGGCATTAAAGATGTTGAGTAAACCTTCCCGCACGCATCTCGGTGATTTGACGAATTTTAATTTTGTCAAAGCTGACTGGAATGGAACTTTGTGCTTAATTAAAGGAGTAGAGCGTCATTCTATCTTCTTCTTCTTCTTCCCTGTTCACTCGGTGGTTAGGATGCGTCCTTTCAATGATTTCGTTCATCTCGTCTATAATCTGATTTTCAAAATCAATGTCGAAGTCTTCATTTTCTTCTTCACTGATTCTGAAAATCTGTTGCCAATGTGCCTGAGAATTTCCTCTATTTCATTCTCCTCTGATTTAATTTCACTTTGGTCGTCTTCTAATTCCATATTTTTCTTCTGGGACATTACTCTCATCCTCTTGATCTCCATTTAGAACTCCTTCGGTGATGCTTCGCTATCTAGTTCTTTGATAGTTTCATTTCATTTCTCGTCTTGTTGTTCGTAAATTAGTATATTTAGTTTTTACTTTATTTCTCTCAAACGGTACCTTGTCTCACAGGATGTACCCGTGGTGATGCTCATTTGATACAATCCTTTCAGCTCACGGTGTAAACCTTTTATACGATGGGTCCATTTGTATGCAGAGATCTTTCTGTATGCAGGGTTAACTAAGATAGCTTTTAAGGTGATCAGTCTAGCTTTATTTCCCTCTTTTTTTTCGATTAATGTGTTATTAACCGATATGTCCCTGGTTAAGCTGATGTTATGGACAGTCTACCTATGATTTTTGGAGGCTTCATGTTGTAGGTGCATTGTCAAACGCCTCGAAAGTGTAGTGGTAGTTATACCAACATATTTTTACTTGTTTTTAAGCTTACAGTCTTTATTCGGGCAGATAAACTCGTAAACTACTCGAATGTTCGTAGACATCAGGATCTAGGAGTTTTTGCAGATGTTGTTTTTCATTATGATATTGTTAACTTTTGTCGTTTTCTAATATATAATCATCTGAATTTTGTCCATTTGCTTTTTAACTTTGATGTTACAATTAACAATCTCCTTAATGTTTTTTTCGTTTATTTTGTAGGCCGATGACATCTGATTTTTATAATACAGTTTGATGTTATTTACTGCTTCCTGGTTACTTTCCGTTTCATCCGTGTTTTTGAATTGCCCCCTTAAAAATGATTGAAGTTGTTTTTCAATTCTGTTGTTAGAGAAACTGTTGTTCGTGGTTTTTTCATGCAGGAGATCTCTTGATATAACAATTCCCACGTGGAGAAGTATTTGTATGCTCGGCGGATGTATGAGCCACTTACACTTTTTTTGTACCTTTCAGGGCATTCATTATCCGCGATGGGACATCTTCCCATGTCTGTAGCTTTTCTGCACACTTTTGTGACGTAATTAACGTTGATGTTTTGTACCTCTACGTCCAGAAAAGGAAATTTATTGTCCACGCTCAATTCATAAGTGAATTTTAACTCGGAGTTCTCCTCAAATTGCTGTTTGATCTTCTTCATTTTGGACGTGGATGTAGATGTCGTCTACGTATAGGCAATATGTCTTTGGCTTAGTTCGATGTTGTCTAATAAGCTCTCTTTAAGTTTTCCCATATATTAGTTGGCAAAAGTCGGCCCCAAGGGCGATCCAAGAGCTACTCCATCGACTTGTGTGTAGATATTTCCGTCCAGTGTCCTGAACGGAGCCTCTGATGTGCATGAACGCAGCATATTACTTAAGATGTTTGGGTCAAGGTTAGGAGGAGACATTGTAAGATGGTGGTATACATTTTCTATAATGATGTCGATGGTATGAGAGATAGGCACATTAGTAAATAGGCTTACCAAGGGATGATATTAGTCCTATTAATCTCTACACACAAGTCGATAGAGTAGCTCTGGGATCGTCCCTGGGTCAATGATTGCCAACTACTATATGGGTAAACTTAAAGAGAGCTTATTAGACAACATCGAAAATAAGCCACACATATTTTGCTTTCAATGAAAATAAATTGCTTACACTGTGATGAAAGATATGTTGACAGGTTTAAAAGAAGACTACAATTATAAGTCCTTATGACAAATGAAGTAGTGCCTCTTCCACCACCACATTTCACCGCAACTCTGCAACAGAGTCAAATGCGTTTAGTATGACACTTTTAGTTTACACCTTTAACTTAGGAATAGTGAAAACAAACCAAAACCTCTCTTTACGCTGCCCAATCAGGAATTATAGCCCCCAAATAGCTGAAAATAGCTGCCTTAACCCGAAAAGGGTTTCTCTCTGGTCAGTTGTGTTTTAAAGTGCTGATCCTGGATTACATCTAGACGTACGACCCATTAACTCTTCATAAATTGATCTTATAAATGGACCGAGATTTTATGATCAAGGTAATGGCCGAATATGACATTTATGAAGTTTTATGTACTTTGGTCTACCCTTTTCCCAGTTTGGGGGGCCCGAAGCTCCAAGATCTTAATACTAATGTTTCTTTTTACCCTTAAAATATTATAGGTGTTTTTAAGGGATATGAAATCTGCGCTACCTTTTATGGGCGATAATGGAATAATTTATAATTTACTTCATGATGCAGTTTGAAAGGGAGGAGGAAGTAAAGATTGGAAAATTGCCAATGGAAACAAAAAGAACTTCAGCTGTTAAATTAATAGTGAAAATTATAATATCAGTTTTTTTCTTACCGATGCATTTTAGGAGGAGAAATTCTTCCTCCCACCCCTCCAGAGAGACGCATTTATTGTCTAGCGGGACTAAGTACGAGAGAGGGGTATACCCTCACAATTGAAACTTAGTTTGGAAGCCTCTTTCGAAAATCATTCTCGCGAACTTCACTTTGTTAGTTTTCGCCTTCCTTAAATAAATGTTGGGTGTCTTTGAGAAAGTCCCTTCCCTTTACAATCCTCGTTATTCTTAACTTTTTGATTATTTTTATTTTATTTACTTAAACTTTCCATTTATTCTCTTTCCTCCAATCATTCCTCTCCCTAGTAAGTAAATATTCCTTCATTGGTTACACCAGTGTCCAAACTTTTCTCCAATTCTATCAAACCAAGTATCACCATTACCTCTGGTGAAATGCTGGGTGTTCCTAAAGTACGATGAAAAATCAAACAACAGGCTGGTATTAAAGTCAGTGTGCAATTCAACCTGTGTGTTGAAAGTGTACAAGGAGTTTAGGACTATCCTGTTTGTGAATGTTTGAAGTGCACAAGGAATTTAACACCACCATGTGTGCTTGAAGTGCCCTTAGAGTTTGGGACGACCGCGTGTGTATGTGTGAGGAGTGCACAAGGAGTTTAGAATCTCCCTGTGTGAGTGAAGTGGACAGGGATTATAGGATGACAGTGTATGTTTAAAGTGCACAAGGAATTTAGGACTAACCTCTGTATTTGAAGTGCACATGGAGTTTAAGACCAACCTGTGTGCTTGTAATGTATAAGGAGTTTAGGACTACCCTGTTTATTATCATTGATACACCTTAGACAACGTGAGAGAGTTTTTGGAAATTTTGAGGAGCGCACAAATGTATGCAGACTCAGTGCAGGTGTACATATGGCCGACATTGTGTTCTATACCTAAACAGGAGACAAATAATTAGAAATGTACATAAAATAACCATGTTTATAAAAGAATCGTTTTAATTATACACCTTTCAGTTTCGGCGCATTTTATGGAACATCCTATAGTTAATTTGAGGAATGATCTTTTATACTAGCCCTCATTATGATTGCATATCTTCACTAGTGATCATTAAAATTTATTATCTTTACTAACGGTCATTATGATTGATTAGTCCACTTTAAGTTACGTTAGGTTAGGTAGAAAAATAACTCAAACAACTTAGCTTACCTAAATTACCTAAAACAATTTTAGCTGTGCTTATCTTTACTAATTGTTATGATCTTTTAGGCGTTCGTATCTTTACTCGGTTCAATTAAGTTTAGGTTAGGTTAGGTAAAAATCTAACCAACTCAATCTAACTAAATATCCCAGAAAATTTCAAAAGTGCTTATATTTACTGGACCAAATTGTCGAGTTTTCATCTTTACTAGTGGCGATCGGATCTTTACTAGATCCTGGACAAGCGACGAGTGATGCACGATAGTCCTTTACCACATCCATGACCAGTAAGGGAGATGTGGAAGCTGGTGTTGGGAATTTGTCTTTTGATAATTATAATTTGTTCCTAAAAATTAAAACTTGTTTCGAATATTTAAAATTTGTTTCTAATAATTATAATTCGTTTCTAATAATTATAATTTATTTTTAATCATTAAAATTTGTTTCTAATAATTATATTTTTTCTAATAATTGAAATTGGTTTTCTAATAATTATAATTTGTTTCTAAAAATCAAAATTTGTTTCTAATCAAAAATCACGAAAAGTACCTCCAGAGTTCCCCTGAAAAATTCACTCATAACAAAATATAATCCAAAGAGAAATTCAGTTATTCTCAATAAGAATTTATTTAGGATTGAAGTTGTTGCGCAATATCAACGAGGCCGCATCACCCATAAAGTGTGTAAAAGGAGGTCCTTAAAGAAAGTAGTGAAGTTGAAGGAAGTCAAGATGTGTAGAAGATAGCCGTAGATCTCACTAGAGAGTTGGGGCAAGGAGGGAAATTTTATGTTAGGAACGGGTAAGTGAAATTTGGGTGTTGGGGCCGGAAGGGAACACAAGGTTGGGAAGATTGTTGATATATTAAAACCAAACACCTCGATAAGAGGGAGGGGGCAATCACTTACCCCCCTTCCCCATATATCCCGACGAAGGATGGATGGACGAAAGCTGTTTGGCGACTAGCCTATGCATCACATTTTTTTGTCGTGAACAGCTGAGTTATGTCTTAGTCAAGAGACATTCAGCACATAATTAATTCAGGAAAGATGATATTTCTTGGAACATGTGAGTTTTACTCCCGATTTGCTCAATTTTGATGTATTTTATATTAACAGAGAAGTAAAACAAAATGTGATGTAAAGTATCTTTAATAAAGCTACACAGTACAAGCTATTAAACTGTTCTAGTAAAGAAAAGCAAAAGATAAAATACTTACGAACAGTTTAGAAGAAAACTGAAATCTCTAGGAAGATATAACGAACCTTATAAGTAATGAGATTGTTAGTTTGAGATCGATTCGAAAATGTACAAAGGAAATCAGTAATAATCAATCGGCTTTCGTCTTTCTGATAAAAAAATAAAAACATTCAGGAACCACCCATAAAACCACTTTTCACCTTAGAAACTCATCTTTTCCCCAGTTTTAAAAACTAGGATCAATTTTGGTCGGGGAATTATAGGCCAATCGTTAACTCGTAAACTTTTAGAATCAAAAAGGATACCGTCTGAATTTGGATCGCCATAACCTGTCTTCTCTGTTAACATGGATTGGAACAATGAATCTCATTAAAGCGTTCTATCGAAAATCAATGAATACAATTCGCACTAATTGTTATAATTTATAGATGTTCCTTGGGCTTTCTGTATTACTATAAAAGTGAATATTATATCAGATCATATCAGAGGATATTGGTAGGAATTGAGTAAAATGGATTAGAGTTAGGTTCATGTGATAAAAATAAAACAATTCATATTTCATCAGGAGAGGCAAACATGATTAGGGGTCTGCTGCAAAGCTCTGTTTGATGAATCAGTTAACTTTATCATAGATATTAATTCGTTTAGCACAACATTACAGTATCTTTTGCAGAAGACATAAAACTATGTGAAAAAAGTAAAGACAATTGCAGACCTGAAGTCCCAATCATGCTTGCAGAACGGTCAGTTAGATGGTGAGTGGAATATAGTGAAAAGTGTAAAGTTCTGCAAACATAATTCGCAAATTGGCTCCCATAATACTTGAGTTGGTTTTTCCTGAATTAAAGGTCGCAGTAAATATATCGGGTTCCTGTTTGTGATATAATATAATAATGCAAGAAATAGTTCATCTTCGTGCCATCAAATTGATAGCCAGCCTGATACAACAATTTTATAAACATTTTATGAATGGAATTTAAACTTTGTAAGAGCTTAATTAAGAATGAATTATCTAAGTTGAGATAGGCTTAACAGCGGTCTGTACAATAAAGTGAATATGGAACTAATTTGATCAAGCAAAAGAAAGTTAAAGGGGGAAATGAATGATAAATGGCGGGGAAAGAATTGAGAATTGAAATGAAACTATGATAAAAACGAATTGGAACAAGTGAACTTGAATGAGTTAAATTATGACTGTTTGTGAACACAGAAATTTAGCCTGTCCAACTTCGCTCGATAACCTAAACTTAACACAGGGGAGCACGTGAGTCAAAACACTTGAAAATTACTTCAAATCTTAGCTGATCATATGATAGAGCAATTAGAGCATGAAGCGTAGATTAAAGACATGTTGCAAATAATCTTTTAGGAATTTGGGAAACCTTTTCTTTGGGTTACCTAAATAATTAAAAGAACAGTTTAACTGCGTTTAAAAACTATGTGACTGCCCACCTGAAAAGATTAAATACAGGTTGGACCATTTCATTATGAAAATATTATTGCTTAATATCGATTTCAAATAAAATTTAGAAAAAGCAACGGTACACAGATGATAAAATTGTAATATAATATAATTAAATAACTTTATAGAGTAACATGTTAATTATAACTACCTAATTGAAACTATTTCTAATCAGAAACTAATAACTGAAAGTTTATACATTGAATACGAGGTTAATTTAAATTAAAACAAAAATAGAAATTTTATTTTTCATCAAAAGATTCAGTGGGGGCAAAATATTTTTGCAAGCGATGATACCAACCATTTAAAGCATTTCGAAAGAACTAAGAATTAAGCCAAGTTAAATAAGTTAAAAGTTGGAAGGGGCTAGGTCATCTGATTTTGGCCAGGGCATTGAGTGTATTTGATTTCATGACAAAACAAAAGAAGTAATAAATCTATCAATACTTAATTTAATTGGGCTTGATTACATAGAATACATGTTTATTCTATTTTTTCTCTGTCGCGAATTATAATCTCATGAAATTATTTGTTTTTTCATATCACCTTATCCCACCTAAGTTTAAAAAAAGTTTACATTGTTACAAATTTCTTCAATTCAAGAATAGACTTCAAATTATATAAAATGTAGTTAATTTTTTATTAATAATATACATTTTCTTCTATGTACCCATAATCTATGGACACTGTATTATGCTCAAGTGGCCTGGCACTGAACGAACAGTATCTTCACCCAGCAGTTATCTCCCCCTAAGTAATCTCTTAAATTTATAATGTTATATGTCATTCATCTTATGAGTTAGTATCTAGGCAGCGCCATTCGTCTATTGCAACGTAGATAAAATCCCCCGCCGAATAATGAATTGTATATTAAGATCAGAATGACAACCACATGAGCCCGAAAGCACGGGAAAAATGCCCCGTGTAAACTTGTGTTTATGACACTAACCAGGAATTAGAAAACCCTTCGTGGCCCTAAAGAGGTGGAGCATCTCTTTCGTTTGTCAGGCTTGGGAAGAAGTAGGTTCAGAAAGTGCCCAAAACGCGCGGCCAGTTTCTGGCCTTAGCCATGAACTGCCTCAACCAGTAGGAATAGACGCCATAGTCTTATGATTATGTGTTTTCATTCCAATTGTTAGAAATAGTATTTGTTTCCATCTCTTTTCAGTTTAATAATGTATTATTGTTTATTAAAGTAAGATGAGGTTCCAGGCCTGTCATGCTGCAAAGAAAGACTAAAGAATAGGAGAAACAAAGCGGTAACAAGCGACTTCTTTGGCCAAGTCAGTTTCCTAGCATGAACCTAAAAAATTAAGTGTGGGGATTAGCAGATAAGATGTCACAAAAAATTACAAAAGACAGGAATATTTGCAGAATTGCTGAATACCATATGCCAAACATGGTTGGAAATATCACAAATTGTATTCTCACAACTTATTATTAAGCATTCCTAAAGAGTAAAATTTCAAAGATATTTCAGATTTTCAGAGAAGAAATTGTTGGTCAATCTGAAGGTTGATCGTCCCAAAGACGTATTGCTATGAATTTAGGAAAATCCATTTTTGTCTGTTAATATTATTATATTTTAATTTAAATAAAATGGTAAAACCCCTGATTTTGTGCTGTTCGAAGATTCATTTGAACAACACCCAGTTGAAAGATTCTAAAGTTGCAGAGAGATTCCAAATCAGCAACAAAACAGCAGTAAATGACTATTTGCACTCTCTTGGATATTATAGATATTCATCCAAGAGGAAGCATATTTGAAATTTGACCCATTTTTAAAAGAAAAAATGAGTCGGCTGAAGAAATGAACGACGAACTTTTGGAAAATTAGAATAGAATAATTTTTTAGGACAAATTAAGGTATGCTCAATCATACATTGGATGGGTATGGGTTGATAATTACCTCCTATGGAGTTCGACATAAGCAGGTTAGAACTAATGGTAGCCCAAGGTAGTTTTTATGTTATGGTGTGGACGAGCAATATGGAATGATGGATGGTGAGAGATTTTATATGGTCATCTTCAAAGAGAAAATTGTTTATTCAAACAAGATGAGGCTCCAGGCCTGTCGTACTGCAAAGAAGGATAAAAGAATAGAAAAAAACAAAGCAGTAACAAGCGACTTCTTTGGCCGAGTCATTCCCCTAGCATGAACCTAAAAAAACAAGTGTGGGGAGTAGTAGATAAGATGTCATGAAAAATTACAAAAAACAGGAACATTTGCAGAATTGCGGAATACCATATGCTAAAAACGGTTTTAAATACCACAAATTCTATTCTCAGAACTTATTTAATCTATTGCTAAGCAAGTTACAGCTTTAAAAGCTGCTAAAGGGAAGTCCACAAAGTAATATAGTGGGTGTTGCTAAGGTTTGGACACAGGCAAAGTGATTACTTTCAATAAAAAATAGAACTACATTTTATTTAATTGAAATATTAATAAATAAGATCTTTAATGTAATTTCCACCATTTGTGATGCGAAGTTCGTTGCGCTTTACGAGATTCACCCGATGAAGCCGATTCATTAACTCCAAACCTCATTCATTTATGATCCGCTCATCTCTCAGGTGTCTCGTCTCTTTAATTTTCATTGAGTGCCTTTTTCCTCCAGGAAAAAAAGGCAAGGGAAGATATGCTAAGTAAAGTCTGGCAAACTTGGTGACCATCGTGATAATTCCTGTTTCCAGGCTTTAGGAACATCCTACGTAATGTGCTTTCATTGTTCAAAATGTATTTCCTTCTTTAACTTGTCAATTCGAAGTATTTCAGTAAATAACTAAGCGTCTATTTACTTTTCATATATAAACACTGTATCCATTTTATTACCGTGTGAATTAACACTATTTATTCCTTCTATTAGATGAATACGGGGTTAATTTATTCAAGTATATGAATTTTAATTTCCGATTACATGAACAGTATTCTTTATTCTTTATCGGATAGTATATTCATCACCTAATTTTTTTCTTCTATCTCTCTCTTCCTACTTGATGAGGGATTTTAATATTAGATTTCTAATCTTTTCTTTAGGAATTTTCTAGATTCGTGCGCTAATGTATTTGCCCATAAGAGGAAAACGATTGTTATTTTAAAATATGAATATGTGAGGCTTTTTGGTGTGAAATCGTATGGAGCTGAGGAATATTTTTCATTACTTCACCGCAAGAATAACCTAAAGTTAAGGTCCGCTGGTAACGTCGGTAACCTCCCTTAGTAAATAGTGTCAGCTGAAAAGTAATCCGGACGGAGATTCGAACTGCCGACCCAAGCGCGCTAATCACTATACTCACCGGAAGGGGAATCGATTTTTAGTCGCGTGTGACTCTACATCTCACTATGTCGGTCGGTCAGGCTCCGTTTTGCTTTTTTATGGATTTGTAATAACATTGTAACTATTCCGCCTATTCTAACGAAATTGTAAAAAACTTATGTTGTTTTACATTCTCTTTCGAATGATACAATTGTCAAAGGTATGCTACAATTGAGGCCCTGAAGCGAGCATAATAAGGATATCCCATAGTAATATTCCAATGAGTCTCTGAGGTGAGCATATTAGGGATCTACCAAGGTAAGCTACGATTGAGACCCTGTGGCAGGCATAAAAGTGATCTTCGAAGGTATGCTAAGATTGAGGCCCTAAGGCGAGCATAATAGAGATATCCCATAGTAAGATACCAATTAGGTCATGAGGTGAGCATATTAAGGATCTTTCTAGGTAAACCACGATTGAGACCTTGTGGACAGCATAAAATGGATCTTCTAAGGTATGCTACGATTGAGGCCCCGAAGCAAGCATAATAAGGATATCCCATAATAAGATTCCAATGAGGCCCTGAGGGGGGGCATATTCGGGGTCTACCAAGGTCAGCTACGATTGAGACCCTGTGGCAGTCATAAAAGGGATCTCCCAAGGTATGCTACGATTGAGGCCCTGAGGCGAGCATAATAGGGATATCCCATAGTCAGATATCAAAGAGGCCCTGAGGTGAGCATATTATGGATCTTCCAAGGTAGGCTATGATTGAGACCCTGTGGCCAGCATAAAATGGATCTTAAAAGGTATGGTACAATAGAGGCCCTGAGGCGAACATAATAGGGATATCCCATAGTAAGAGGCCCTGAAGAGAGTATATTAAAGATCCTCCAAGGTAAGCTACAATTGAGACCATGTGGCCAGCATGGCCGGCATAATAGGAATCTTACAAGGTATCCTACGATTGAGGCCCTGAGAGGAGCATAAAAGGGATATCCCAAAGTTTCCTACCAATGAGGGTCTGAGGCGAGCATATTAGGGCTCTTCCAAGGTAAGCTACGATTGATGCTTTGTAATGAGCATAAATAGATATTTCCCAATTAAGGCCATGTGATGAGCATAATTGTTATAGCTTGTGTTTTCAAGCTAATTAATCTTTTAGCCCTACTATCCACTAACTCCTATATATTTTTTTGACTAAGTTGTTAGCGATTGTTCGCCATCCGAGTTTAATATGTGACATGATGCTTGAAGCCAAACACGAAGCTTGGCAACCCTTTTTGATTCTTTACTTTGAACCTTCTAAACACCATTTGGTCAAGGTTTAGCCTTTGCTTAATAGGATATGATTCTTGTTATTTGAAACAAAAGGGGATCAACAGATTTGAAATTCTTTTTTTATACATTTAATAAGAAATTTTCAATTATCTAAACGCTTTGAATTTAAAAAATATACTAAACCTGCATCTTTGGAAGGCCCCGAGTTTTGAAGCAAAATAAATAAATGGAATATAAATATAATCAATTAATATTTTTCTCATTTACCCAAGATCTGTTTCCACTATTTAAAATCGATCGTTCCTCGTTTTACGCAGATATGCCGATATTTTATGTAACATCTCTCTGCCGCACATAGGCAATATGTAAAATATTCGTATGTATTTAATATTATTTTCATTAGAAGCGCATGTTTAGTTTATTTTGTGTTTAAACGCCATAACATTGAGATGATGGCAAGGAGGAAGAGCTAACATAAGATCGCTCAAGGTTATCCCATTGTGACGTAATATGTAACCTTTTATAAAGGCTATCAGGACAATTCAATGAACCCATTCCTATCAATAGATGCTATTAATAGCTATTTTGCATCGATGATTAAAAAATCATAATACTTCATACGAAAAACCTCCTCTCAAAATCTCTTTAATATGACTCATGTGACTTCTATCATTCGCTACATGGTTTGTTAATGCTCTACAGCTAAAACAAGTACTCCATTTCAATATGCTATGGTTTACAGTTAAAACATTAATATAATTTTAATCTGCTATAGTCTGCAGTCACAAAAGGTATTTCATTTCAATCTACTATAGTCTACAGTCACAAAAGTATTCCACTTCAATCTAGTATAGTCTACAGTCACAAAAAGTATTCCATTTCAATCTACTATATTCTAAATGTCACAAAAGGTATTCCATTTCAATTTACTATGGTCTACAGTCACAAAAATTATTCCATTTGAATCTGCTATATTCTACAGTAACCAAAAGTATTCCATTTCAATTTACTATAGTCTACAGTAACAAAAAGTATTCAATTTCAATCTGCTATAGATCATTAGAAATTGTAAAATTTTCAATTTAGTTCCCTCAACCGTATTTTTGTCTAGCAATTTTGTTTATTTCTTGCAGCTTCTTGCACGTCAATTTACTATGGTCTACAGTTACAAAAATTATTCTATTTGAATCTGCTATATTCTACAGTAACCAAAAGTATTCCATTTTAATTTACTATAGTCTACAGTAACAAAAAGTATTCAATTTCAATCTGCTATAGATCATTAGAAATTGTAAAATTTTCAATTTAGTTCCCTCAACCGTATTTTTGTCTAGCAATTTTGTTTATTTCTTGCAGCTTCTTGAGATACAGGGAGGCGGGGTTGTCCCTATAATAGGTCAAGGAGATATTTTGAGCTTCGTCTTATAAGTATAAATTAATACTTGTTTTTTCAGTACCTAAAGTTTTCAAGATATAATTGTCTTGATAGAGTAATGCTAACATTTTTCATAGTATTTTCCTATAGTAGGAATATTTTTCTTAAGAATTATATGTACATAGCTAGGACCATTTGTCTTTCGCATTGCAGACGATATTCTCTGACTGGATAATGAAATGCACATAGAATAAGAATGACAATCACTGGTGAGTCTTATGGCATCAGGGGGAGTTTTTTGCGGGGGAGAACTGTTCGGGTAGTTTTTTTTGTTCCAACCACCAATAGTGTAACCTTTCGTCAACCCAGGTGCTTGGGTATCCATTCCGACCTCCGGTGTATGTTGATTTGAGTGCCCGCATAAGGAATACAGATACTTACTTAGCAGGGTGCGCGCTGGGATTAAACTCACGCCTGGACGTCAGAAATCCACAAGGCTGGCGAGAGCTCTTCTGAAGACGTCTTGGATGCATAATTCCCCACCCACTCCACCTAACCCCACCCACACGCCCCCCAATTGACGTCAGCCTGATTTGACCTTTTAGCAGCGCTGCAGCGGTTAGAAATTCGTCAGATTAATCTCATAACTTCTCCATAGCACCATTTAGACCATTTAGGCATTTAGATGAGATAGATTTAAAGTTTTCCCAACTAATGAATTTCTAATTCAGTTTTCTAAATTTAATAGTAAAATTATCTTATATAATTACATTATTATTATTTATGACGTGATTTATGGATCACACTAATTGACACGGGAATTTGTCGTGTTTGGAGCCACAACTTATCCGAGTGTGAGTGTATTGTACTTCAGCCCCACGAAAGCGAAATAAACATCCCAATTTTACTTTGAAAGTCCATTGTTGTAATTGCGACACATAAATTGTCTTTAAAATTCGCTTCTGATAAATAAATCGGCTTAATATATTCCCCGTCATTAGGCTTCTGTTTTTCTCCTATCACATTCGCTATAGATTTCGAGCTCTATCTTATCATCATCATCATCATCACTAACTCTATAATTTAAGAAGGGGATTTTTTTTAGTATTTGAATAATAATTTCATCTTAGTTTGGTTATGACTTATGTTTTTTTATCAAAGTCATTTGTAATAATTGTTTTATAATATCTAAAAACAAAATGGTGAAGTTCAGAAATAAATATAAGTATCGAAATTTTGTGAATTTTTTAAAACTCAAAGAATTACAAATGGTGAAGTTCCGAAAATTTATTTTTATATATCTTATAAAGGGTGTTTTAATAACTTACCTATTTTAAATGTGAGTTAAGTTTAAGCGTCTAATGATTTTTTTATTTTTCTTTCAGATTTAACAACTCCAGTCTTTGGAAATTTCAAACATGGAAAGATTAACAATCGAACACCTTGTTAAAGTTATCGAGGCCTACTACGCAAATGGACGTTCAAACAGAAGCACATTTCGGGCACTTCGCGATTTTTTTTATCAACATAATCGAACAACCGAGAGTGCAATTGGGAAAATTGTTCGTAAATTCAAACAAACGGGGTCGGTGGCAGATATGAAAACGGCATTGAGTGCTCATTTACGCCGTTCAGCTGAAAACATTGCTGCAGTGCGCGAGAATGTGGCCGAAGATCCAGACACCTCTATTCGTCATCGCGCGCAGGAATTGAACCTCTCCACAACAAGGTTGCATCGAATTTTGACAAAAAAATTGTCTCTACACGTTTACAAAATTCAATTGACACAAGAACTGAAGACTGCTGACCATTTGAAGCGCCGTGCATTCGTCAATTGGGTGCACGAGCAAAGACAAGCCGATGATGATTTTTCGCAAAAAATCATCTTTAGTGATGAAGCCGATTTTCATCTTGGTTGATTCGTTAATAAGCAGTATTGTCGCATTTAGGCTGATGAAAATCCCAGGAAGATTGTTGAAATGCCACTGCATCCACAAAATGACACTGTTTGTGTGCATTTTTTGCTAGCGGAATCATTGGGCCGTATTTCTTCGAAAATGATGCCGGGAATTCTGTTACGGTCACAGGCAAGCGATACCGTGCCATGATAACCAACTTTTATGGCTTGAATTGAATTCTATGTATATCGAAGATTTGAGGTTTCAACAGCACGGCGCCACATGCTACATAGCTAATGCAACAATGTCTTTATTGAATGAGAAGTTCCCAGGTCGCATCATCTCTCGAAACAGCGAGGTCAATTGGCCACCACGATCGTGTAACGACGCCTTTAGATTTCTTCCTTTGGGGTCATCTCAAAAGTAAGGTCTATGCCAACAAGCTAACAACAATTCAACTGCTGAAGGATGAGATAACAAGGCATATTGGTGAGATCGAGGAGCAACTATGCAGAGACGTCATCAAAAGTTTTGACCATCGAGCGGAGGTGTGCCTCCGAAGCCTTGGCAGACATTTAGGCGATATTATTTTTCACACATAATTGCCATGACTCAAACAAATAACATGATCCAATAGTAAAATCAATAAATTTTCACCAAAAACACTGTTTCATTTTCTGCTAACTTCGATCCGTCTTAATGGAACACCCGTTATAACTCTATATTTTATCAACGTGATATTTTGAAAAGGGGGAAATTTAGTTTAGAGTTTCTTTTTAAAATTATTATAATTGGCAAAGTTCTTATATTTCTTATATTTGTATAGTTTTCCTTGAATGTTACAAGTAGGTGGTTGGAAGGAAAGTAATGCCTGATTTTATGAAATAAAAGTTTAGATAGTATTTATTAAAGTATTAACACTTGTTATCATTTAGGAATCGTGCAATGAGTAATTTATACTTTTTTCTTTCATATTATAAAAATATTGTACATAATATTCTTAGGTATTCCCCCCTTTGTCCTTCCATTTAAAGTTCATACTCGTATTAGTCATGTTTTACTCTATGAGATTCATAAAGGTGTCAATGCAAGTACAGCGGCAAAATCCATTCAGAGCACTTATGGGGATGATGCAGTAAATGAATAAAGTTGCAGGAGTTTTTTTTCCATTTCTAAAGGGGGCAATTCAGTACAAAATCGGACCAAAAGAAGTTCCGAAAAACTGTATTCCCAACAGTTAGAAACTGTTGCCAGGAAATCCTACTCCAATTTCTAGGAAATCTCAATTTAACGTAATCAATACGATTGTGTTACGCCAACTGAAAAGGATTAGAAAGGTTCCAATGAATGGAAAAAGGGTTCCCGCACAAACTCTCTATGGCGAATCTGCGACAGCGTGTTACTCGTTATGAGTCATTGCTTTCTCGACAACTTCTGGCACCTTATAGGGGACAGGATTGTCGCTGGTGATGAGAACTGGATTCTTTATCATAAGGTTAAATGTCGCCGTTCTTGGATCAGTCGAGGAAACATAATTCCTCAACAACCGAGAGGAGAACATCTAAAAATGATCATGATGAGTGTATAGTAGTACTTGTATATTGTACGAGTTGACCATTACGAACTGTTAGACAACAATCAAACAATTAAAGATAATCTCTACCACAATCAGCTTACTCGTTTGAAAGCAACTCTTGTTCAAAGGCGACCCTCCGTATTCAACAAAAGGGGCGTCATCTTTCATCATAATAATGACCGTCCTCATACAGCTATGTTTGACTAATTTGCGTATTTATAGTAGAATTTCAAAATAATTTTTCGCAAAAATGCAATCATTTTTGACAGCACTGGTACACTAGTCTATAACTAAAATGCTTTGGCTTTGAGTCTCATTAAGGCAAATCTGGACTAATGAGGAAAATAAATGCCTTGCATTGAAAAGGGAGAACTGTTATTCATCTCGTTAACCCATTCATTTATAATTTCTCTTTATAATATTTTTAGTCTTTGTTAAAACGAGTCTCTTCCTAGTTACACCGCCAATTTGCCAAGCTCTAAATGAAAGAACTTGATTAAAGTCGAGTTCTTCATTGGCTAAATTTAAAAGTAGACCGGACAAGCATTTGGATGAGAGTGAGAGGGTTTAAATGGTTTGACCTATCTGGAATGAATGTAAAATAGTATCAAATTGCATTATATATAAATTAATAAGACCGAAGAGAAAACCAAACAAAGATGAAGAGATAATCTTTAACGAAAAATTGGAAACAAATTGCCCAAGACCAACAAAAATTCAAAGGATAAGAAAGTGTTTCTCTCACCAGGGGGAAGCCAAAGCTTGAAATATTGACGATATATATGTAAATTTATCTTCTCGATAAAAGCATTGGACACGAAAGAGAGGCAATTAGCAAGGCTTCGTGACATTGCTCCTCCTTTGATTCCCTATGTTCTTGTGTATTTCTTACAATAGTTTAGAAAGGTGCAATAATTCCTACAGGAGCAATAGATTATGTAGTTTAGTATTAAATTTATAAGGTTTTCTTTAAGATATTAAGGGAAAATTTAGATTAAATAGATTAATCGTAAAACAGCTATCTCTATTCAGCTCTGACTGTGACCTTCCCCTCAGACTAATCAGCAACTTTGAATACTAAAAAATTACTTAAAATTTAGCGTTTTATTTTTTTTAATATGTACAATATAAACATATTGTAAACAACTCTCTGCATAAGTAAAAAGATTAGATGGATATTTGATCATAAAATCTAGCTATTTCAGTCTTTACTCTATCATTTTAGTATCTACACGATATGCTGACCTGAACCTGTAACAATATTTTCAATATTATTCATCAAGTATTATTTACCAGGCGCTTCAAAATGTTCATGGAAAAAATACATAATTAAAAATCATATGAAAGTATTTTGATGTCAATGCACCTAAACGTTCTTGTACCAACGTGTTATAACGTTTTCTAACATAAACCCTTAAATACATGTGATACCGCGGCGCCACCAGTTGGAAATCAGCACCCATTCAAGCCACATGGCCTCCTCCAAAATCGAGGCCATGACAAACTTCAAATTCATGGTGAAGCGTGGGTGGGAGAACAGCCAAATCATTGACTCTCTGGAACAAGTTTATGGTTCTATGCCCCAAAGAAATCAACAACCTACAAATAGATAAATCGATTCAGAAGAGGAAAGAAATGAGATTGAAGATGACCTCCGCAGTGGCAGGCCAACCATGTCAGCTTGTGTGGAAAAAATTGATGCTGTTTGCAACTTGATTGAAAAGGATAGACGAATAACCACTGAATCATTAACAGACATGCTCAAAATCTCCGTAGGTTCTGCACACAATTTTGGTGGAGAGTTTGGGGCTAAGCAAGCTTTCCACTCCATGGGTTCCTAGGCTGTTGCGCCCAGATAAACAGCAGATCTATCAATTGAACTTTGAAACAAGTGGGATGCGGACCTTGAAGCTTTTATGCAGAGAATTGTAACCATAGATGAAACATGGCTCTACCAATACGATCCCGAAGACAAAATTTAATCGAAGCAATGGCTGTCCAGGGGTCAAAGTGGGCCAGTCAAGGCGAAATCTGAGCGTTCAAGAGGAAAGGTCATGGCCACTGTCTTATGAGATTCAAAGGGGATTTTGCTGGTTGAGCTTTTCAAGAACAAGAAAGCAATAAGAGCTGTTTATTATAAACGCATTTTGAGAAAACTCTCCAAGAAAATTGCAAAAAAACGCCCTGGGAAGCTACATCGGCTCATCCTCTTCCACCACGAAAATGCACCCGCTCACAGCGCTCGGCAGACAAGAACTGTGCTACGCGAATTTCGATGGAAAATCATCCCACGTCAACCTTAAAGCCCCGATTTAGCCCCATCTGACTTCCTTTTGTTTCCAAACCTGAAAAGATCATTGAAATGTATCCAATTTCCATCAGTTGAAGATGTAAAAAGAGCTCCTTTGACATGGTTCGAATTGCATGCCCCTTAGTTTTACGAAGATGGACTTAAAGGCTGGTATCAACGTTTGCAGAAATGTATTGACCTAAATGGAGCATATGTCGAAAAATAAACATGATTGGTTAAACCGTTTTTTCCAACTTTTTTTTTTCCAAGAACTTTTCGAAGCACCCACGTATTTGTTTAACAAACCGGCATTTATTGCGATTTTATCTCTTTTATTAAATTGAAAAGTTCTTTTGTTATAATTTTATTCCAATTCTCTGGTACTCCTATGAAGAAAATTAGATTTTTTACGTGTGATATTATGTGTTTTTGTCTAAAGCTAAACTTTCAGGTTTTTAATATGTCCTACCAAACCATTAGATTTGATAAGAAGAAATTATAATAAAACTTGTGTTTCGTCCCTTTTACTCTTTTTCACTTCCATTGACCCTAACCAATGGAACTAAGAGGTTAAAGACGATGATACTGGCAAAAGATCTTCAAAATGGCCGATGTTTCCCTTCAAACTTGTAACAAAATAATAAATAGAAACCCGAGATCATTATAACTTTGTTTATATATTTAATCGAGAGACATAATTATTAATCATGGATTGATGATATCTAAAGACAAAACTAAGCCTGCGTCCAAGGTTCAACTCTGTCCTATGGACGAGTTAATCATGATTTGGAGGACAAAAAAAACAGAGAGAAGAAAGAACATTACCTTCACCTGTTTGACTACGAGATAAGATCACAGATGAGGCCAAACTCTTGAGTAGTGACTAGTAGCATTAACTAATCAAACGTTGGGCTCGAGCTGAAATAAGAAAAATTTGAGGGTTAATTATGTGTACCAAAATTCGGTTGGTTTATTTAACGCTATATTTTTGTCTGTGAGGATTCTTTGCCTACGAATAGTTGGTTGATTTATTAAACGTTATGAGTATTCTATGTTGTTTCTATGACTACGGGCATTTATTTATTAAACTATGTCTCCCTCTTGCCATTGTTACAAAACGCCACCTTTGTGCTTGATCTGAGTCTCCTTTGTGAGGATAATTTCGGCCTAAGAATCCAAATTGGCTAACTGTATGTGGACAGCAAATAATTCTTGATATCGTTGAAAGCCTTGATTTCATCTTTAATACAGTAAAAGGAAAGTTCTTCGTCCGCTACCTCCTCTGAGGCTCACCTTTAGAGGATCAAAAATATGAAACGACGGCAAATGTATACCATCCCCAGGAATTTAATTATTGCGTTAAGATATGTGGTTATGATAATTTGGTAATGGCTTCAATTTTGTCGTCGGTTGGTGAAATACCATCTTTATTAACATGGTTGGGCAGAATCTTTATCTCCTAGCATCTAAAGTTCCATTTACCACTACTAATCCAAAGTTTGACCTCCTCTAGTTGCTCGAAAAGTGTTAGGAGGTGTGAATTGTGACTATCTCAACCATTATGAGTCACCGTTCTCTTTACTTACCCCGCTTACGTGCCAACAAGCGACGGGAGGCTACTAGTTTTTCCGATAGAAACACATATAAATGCACTTGGTAGCCTTCTTTATAAACCTGTGGTGGTACCAGTAGAGACCAACACACACTGAGGCGAGGGATAAAAATAGATGGCAGTGAGTAACACCATGGCAAGGGTGTAACCTTGGAGATCGCCTGGCAGCCTAAGACACATACGTGAACATATTCTCGAATTTTTTCAAGAGAAGTGATAACTTGCGCGCCTCGCAGCTTCGATCTCACTTTGTTTGAAGTCAGCTGAAACTATTGCAAGGCAAAACACTTCGATCATGGTATCTGCCATTTTAGCATCGGGTTCAGGATGTGCTGCAAGGGCAACTTTCTAACAGAAGCGTTCAGGGATCAGAGATGAACATCATTACACGCAGCAGATCCTTAGGTCTCTCTTCCTTCAAGCTCCTTCTGCATCAGGAGCTGACGCAGACTGTAGCGAATAGAAGTAGCAGTGCACTTGATCATCGCCTAATTGAGTGCATACTAACGTTAAGTAGCTATAGAGTATAATATAAGTTCTAGCACAATCACTGCGGATGATTTAGTTAATAAAAAGATCATGAACGAGTTTTATAACTTATAATAACTCGTTAGCTCTTAAAATGCACCCCACATTCTGGATGCATAATTGTGTGTCATTATCCTAGTCTACAGGCTAGAAAATGTAGACTAATTCGATTAAAAGAGGAAAGAATTTGATGTTGACTACAACTTACACGATTTAAATCGTTTCTTGGAACGGACAGTGAATTGGCCGTAAAATAAACTTTCGACGTAAGCAACAACCAAAGAGGAATTATGAATTGATTGGATTCGACTCTAAAACTAGAGCTAGGTTGACTAGCTCAAGAACAAATTATGTTATTTATGGAATGGACCGATAAGTTTAGTAACCAGTTTCACTGATTAAAATTGATGAAGATTTTTTTGCATAAAATTAATTATGTGGATTAATATGCCTTTGTGGACTGGAATTAGATCGCTGCGCTGAACTCCGAATTTTGAGTAACTTAGCGAAAAACTTAAGTTAATCATATAAGGAAGTTGAGCCCTCAGAAATTTCTCCTGCGTTACTGCTAACTAAGTGACGAGATTAGCGCGATTCAATGAGATCGGGCGGGGGAGGGGGAGTAGCTAGACAGAAATAGAATTTCTCTTTCTCTCTGGATAGTAAATCACAGGGAAGTGTGCGTTTTGAAGAATTTTTGAGAAGGCTGTAGTTCCTCTGTTTAGACTGAAGATTCTGGTGTGGAGTATCCAAATTTAGAGCGAATTTTTTATTCTATGCCGCCTTCCACAGATTCTAGGAACTTGTTTCCTTGGAAATCGGAGGTAGACGTAAGCTAAAGGAATATAGTAATTTCTTTACCAGCATCGGGCTTCCCCTGCAGAACTGACCTCGGCCCAAGGGTTCAGCCCAGAACTGAGTCTACGTATACGATGACTGACCAGAGACCAGAGATATCCCTCCTTGCCCCAACTGGGGTAAGACAGAGAACTGTAACGGAAGGGCTTCCGGCTCGCTGACTGTACATGTGTTGGTGTTTGTGTGCAAGTATAGAGGTTATAAGGGAGCGATCCCACCATATAGGGTTAAACTAAATAATAAATGTAGTGACAAGTCAAACAGTAAAAATAAAAACAAAACAAGGAATGTTTCATCTAATTGAAACAATACTGATAATACATTTTTTTATAAATTTAAAGCGAAAGCCAACGAATGCATCTCTCGACAAACGTTTGTAAGGCGAAATCTCTAAAGTGCGAAAGATTGGCAGTCAGAATTTGTGAAGATGAGATATAAAAGACACGCAATACGCCATTTGACAGCTGCAGCATCATTCCCCTTGTGACAACTAAAAGCATATTGCGGGATGAATAGGAGAGAACTAACACAGAGGTAAAATAACTCTGTCGTGTATGGGACAATATGGATAGTGAATATATTTGCTTTTTCCCATATGATTAATAGTAAATGAGCATCTCGTATTAACATCAATGGCTAGAGATTGGCTTATTTATAATACACCAATAATTTCAAAGGAAACGTTTCTAAAGTGATACAAATGTAGTGAAGACACCAGATCTAAAACAAAATGACAGAGCCGAGTACAGTTACGCGTTAATGCGTTACTTCATTAAAAGTTTTCTTTCGTTTCTTTTTTTGTCCTTTATAATTTTGGTAATTTTTAAATTTTATAACTTTGTTCAGAATATACGTGGCTTTAGAACAAAAAGCAAATCTTCTATATTTTGATAATAATAAAATGATTAACGTTAACCCACCTCTGCGAATAGACGACTCTGGGTGCTACAAAAAAAGGAGTTTACACAATTCTCAGTCTTTTTCTCTTCTACAAAAAACTTGTTCCTTTCGAGGCAGTTATTTTCACCACACCTTTGTGCCCCCCTTTGTACTCATTCCTTTGTGCCCTACTCATCCACCCTCCTAAAGAAAGGAAAATTAAAACAGCTTATAGCAGAGGACACTAATTCGAAAACTTAAAACTTGAAGTGACTATGTTTTGTTGCTATATTGGAGCTCAAAACAGGATCGCTAGTTTAATTAGAAGGAACTATGATTAAAATGACTAGACAACTGCGCTCAAGAGCCGATTTGAAGTTATAGCTTCACACAAATATGTAATCAAAATCAAATTATTAATGAGCACAACAAGCTCTTTTATCAGCATAACCAAAAGCTTAATTTTCTAAAAGGCTCTCTGACTCAAAATTTGAATAACCAAGTTTCACCTAAAGTCAAACCAAAAATAAAGAATCAAAATCCTGCAAAAGATACAGACTCTCATCCTAACACTACTACCAAAACTATTCAACCCTTATCTAGTGAAAACGAAGATGGCACTCAAGTCAATCCGGCCTCAGCCAATACAAATAAGGACTCTAACGAGAAACAAAAATCAGCTCAAACAGAGGATGATAGTAACTAGTAATGCCTATACCCAGCTCTACCAGCTGTTGAGACTGATAAAAACCCATGGTTCAGTGTTGGATCAAGAGGAAAAATACTATAATCCGATAGTACAAAACCAATTAACTCTATGAAGAATTCGATAGAAAAATCCAAGAAACCTATCAAAGTCGGTACATCATCAGATGAAGGCATTAGAGTTGCTAAAAGGCTGGCTAGAGTCTATGTAACCAAATTTGCACCTGACTATACAGAAGAAGAACTCAAAAGTTATATTAAAAAGAAAACAAACATAGATGCGAAATGCACCAAAATGCCATCAAAATTTCCTGAAAATCCTATTAGTTTTAAATGCGAAGACCCTTCAATCTTTATAGACTCATCAACATGGAAAAAAGGAATTTATTTTAATTGGTTCAGACCACAACGTACAAGTAATACTACAGCTCATTATGGAGAGTAAATTAAATGTAGTTAGCTACAACTGCAGGGGTCTGCGAACAAATGAAATTGGTTTAAATAAGATAATAAATCATTTTAATATAGTTTTACTACAAGAAACATGGGTATCAAAAACGGAATGTAAAGAGATTAATACACTTTTTTAAATCATAGGGGTGTAGCAAACTCTTCAAATGATGATAGTAACTGTTTATTAGTAAGTAGGAAAAATAAAAAAGGCGTCGCAATAATATGGAGTTCAAAATTTGAAAATTATATAAGTTGATTAACTTTTAATTATGATTGGGTCGTTGGTATAAAAATAGTGCTTAACTATCAAGTAATGTATATTTTTAATGTATACCTACCATGTGAGTCAGTAGAAAATGAGGAATTATATATAGATAGACTATATAAGTTAGGTACTTTGTTAGAAGAGTTAGATGGTGTATGTTATTGTGTATATGGCGATTTCAATAGTAAAATATTAGGTAAGACTCAGAGTTTTCTAAACATAAATGGTCAAGCAAACTAAGCCTGCTGAGAGACACTTTCACATATGTCAGTGACGCATGGGGTTAAAAATTTTGGTTGGACGACTGCATTTCATCAATGGATGGTCATAAATTAATTTCAGATAGGTATGTATTATATTATTCTTCTGAGTCTGATCATATTTCATTTGTGTCAAAATTGACTGTTAAATTAATACCTAAAGTCTCAACAAAAAGTTCTTTTGAAAACTTAGCTAACTATAACAGGATATTTTGGGATGAGGTGCCACATAATCAAAAAGATGAATACACAGACATGAGTGGGGTGTTCCTCGAGAATGTGGAAATTCCAAGCAAGGCCTTTAGTTGTAAAAATTTGAACTGTAGAAATAAAGAACATATGGGAAAATTTACTTATACCTATAAAACATAATCTTTGCACTCTTTGAGACATCAAAGGTTGTATTTGAGAGTGCATCAGATAAAAATAAAAAGTACAATCGGTCTGGTTGGAATGACTACTGTCAGCAATTGTATGAGAGATCCAGAGAGGCTTATGTTTTATGGTTAGAAGTAAACAAACCTAGGAGTGGTCCAATTTTTCATCTAAAAAATTCCACAGAAGCCAGATTTAAAGGGGCACTTAAATTTATTAAATTAAATAAAGAAAATCTAAAAAATGAATCCTTAGCTCGCAAGCTCTTAAATATGAAAGTAGATAAAAGAGAATTTTTGAAGAAATTAAAGTGCATAACAACAAAAAATTAGGTGCACCTGAGTAAATTGAAGGTAATTCAGGAGCTGAAAATATTTGTAACATGTGGAAAACACACTATCGGGAACTGTTTAATTGTTTGCACGATATTCACTATCCTTAGACAACAATTATGCAACCATGATAAGAAAACTTGATGTAAATAAAAGTTGTGGATTGGATGGAGTTCAAGCTGAACATATTAAATTTAGTAGTGCAAAAATTATTCCATTATTAGCTACGGGTATGTGTCTCACTGGATGTCTCGTACATTGAGTCTTACCTGAAAGCATGTTGTCTGTTGTGTTAATACCTGTTATTAAAAACAAAAATCAAAGTATAAATATAAGATCTAATTATAGGCGAATTGCTTTAGCTAGTATCTGTAGTAAAACTTTAGAAAGAATCATACTTAGTAGAGTAGAATCTTTTATCTTAACAACGGACAACCAATTTGGATTTAAGAAAAATCATGGTATTGAAATATAAAAGTCTTAAAAGCAATATATATTCCTGTTTTTTGGATGCGTCCTAGGCTTCTGATAGAGTAAATCACAGAGTTTTAATAGATAAGTAAAGTAAATTTAAGGTTCCATAATATATTATAAGAATAATTGGTTACTGGTATGCTACTCAAAAAATGTGTGTAAGATGGTCAAATACCATATCTGACTTCTTTACCGTAAGTAATGGTGTTCGACAGGGAGGAATTCTTTCTCCTTACCTATTCTGTACGTATATAAATGATTTAGCCATAGAATTAGGAAAAATTAAAGTAGGTTGTATAATAGGTAATGTAAAAACGAATCATTTTATTTATTCAGATGACATTGCACTAATTGTACCATCTGCAAGTGGTCTAAATAAATTAATTAACATTTGTAATGATTTGGGGATAAACATGATATCAAATTTAATAGTTCTAAAAGTGATTTTCTAGTTTTTAAGTCTAAATTTATTAAATGTTGTAAATATAATAGTTTTAAGCTACGTATGTAATGATACAATTCCAATAGTGAGCAATATAATGTATTTAGGGCATATAATTAATGATGATCTCAAAGACACATTAGATATAGAAAAAGCTAGCGTAACAAGCTATATAGACAAAATAACATGATTAAAAGACATTTTGGACATTTTACTGAAAATGTAAAAATTAAACTTTAGGTCTTATTGTGAGTCAGTTTACCCAGCTCATCTATGGTGGAATTATGCAAACGCTACCCATAGTAGATTTATAGTTGCTTATAAAAATAGTCTTAGAATTCTTTGTGGTGAACCTAAGTATTGTAGAGCTAGTCCTATGTTTGTATATAGAAATACACCTTCGCCTTAAGAAGTAATCAGGAAACTTGTAATTGTTTTTTTTAAATAGGTTAGAAAGCAAGTCAAATAAAATTGAATTGTGTCTGGTATTTTTCACTCAGAGTGTAGGTATCTTTCTAAAATTAATACTCACATGATCAATATTACCCATTGCATTAATCCAGCAATATTAAATATTAGTAGATTAATAGTTCATTTAAATAGGTGAATAAGTATTAGCAGTAAGATAGTGGCTAATAAAGGAACCTTTGTTACTCCCAAATAAACAGAATTGACTTGGTAATACTGGAATCTTTGTTCCTTAAAAAATAAACAGAGCTGAAGTGATAATAATGGAACCTTTGTTCCTACCAAATAAATAGGACTGACTTGGTAATACTAAAACCTCTGTTAGTCCCAACTAAACAGAACTGACCTAGTAATACTTGAACCTTTGTTAGTCCCAACTAAACAGAACTGACCTAGTAATACTTGAATCTTTGTTCCTTCGCAAATAAATAGAACTGACCCTATAATACTAAAATATTTGTTCCTCCCAAATAAACAGAACTGATCTGGTAATATTGGAACTTTTGTTCCTCTCAAATAAATTAAACTGACTGGCTTTCACTGTAACTTAACTTCCTCTTAAATAAGCTGAATTGACTGACTAATTTTAGAATCTTACTTCTTTCCAAATAAACGTTTGTGATAAAATTACTTTTTTTATTTTAATGATATCAGAATTCCGAAAGTTCGTCCAAAATTCGAATAAACCAAATCATAAGCATCAAATGTTATTCTTGCCTCGCTCCAATAAGCTTCTTCGATTCTCTTCTGATGTTTAGAAACAAGAAGTGATTTCCTGGATTCGTGTGGAAAAAACAGCCCTTTCTTCCATAACAATGCAACAAATCACTTTGTTTTTATAAACATCATAAGATGGTTGAAGGTGATTATTGTACCGAGGCAAGGATGAAATTCGATGTTTAGTTTTTTTCATTTTTTTACGGAATTTTCTCGATTTACTTCATAGTGGTTGGCAGCAGTGTAAGTCATTTTTACTTAATATCAATAAAAAAGCACACGCCCTAGTTCTCTGCAATATATGCTATCTATATATTCACGAATCAAATATACCATAAGTTTGTTTGCAACAAAGATAAGCACTCGATGTTATTGCACTTAAAACTTCCATAGATAAAATAAGCCCCATTCAAGTCTCGATTCCCATAGTCAAATTTCAATCTAAAATGTGTAAGGTTAATGATCCGACAGATCCTAATTTTGTTTTATTCATTAACACTCATTTTCTGGGTGCGAACATTAGTCTATGTGAGAATGAGGTGGATGGTAGGATACAGGTTTATTGTTTAAGGAGGTTAGCAAACCTTTTTAAGTTACAAAGGGGACTTGCATTTGTATCAATACCTGTGCTGTATGAGTAAAAAACTTTAACTTTCACAAGTTGATATATATATATATATATATATATATATATATATATATATATATATATATATATATATATATATATATATATTCCTCCATTGCTATAGTAACTGCATACCACGACTGCGTGCATTGCTTTTGACTGGTAATTGGAACATATAGCGTGCCCTCAAATGGAGTACTACCCCCTCTTCAAGGAATTTTCATTTCCAAAAAAGTGATTCAATTAATCAAATGAAACCATGTTTCGGGGTCTTTGATTGGCCTATTGAGATAAAGAATTCGTTTTGAGAAAAGGAGGAGCCTCGCCGGAGCCTGTTTGATGCGGTGTGCAGGTGGGTAATTATTGCTATAGCAACCGCATCGATTCCCATACATTGATTGTTCTTATGTTGACTCTGTCGTATTTTGCTACGAGCCCGTCTCCATGAATAATTGCAATGGCCTTCCTTCGTTATGATTGGCAAGTGAACATGTAAACACATCACGGAATACTAAGTTAAAAAATCTTATTATTATATTTATTAATGGCTTTAATAAAAAGCATATGTTTGGCCTCAGTCGATTTTTAATTATTTACAAAATTTAGCATTTGGTGTTTCTATGAATATTAATCTCCTTGACTTGATAAACATGACGTCTTTATAAAAAATAGCAACGAGGGAATGATCCAAGATAGAGGAAATATTGCAATGATTTATATAGCAACAGTATAAATATGTGTTGGTAAAAGGGAGAAAATAAATAGAATAAGGAATAGGCAAAGAGGTTAGGTTTGCAGAAAATAAATCTTCACCAGTTGCAAGGTACAAAAAAAAATGAATAAGATGAAACGACAATCATAATTAATCGCAACGGGCTAAAAGGAATGAAAATTAAAATTATAGCACACAAGAAGTATTGAAATATGATCACATTGACAGTCTAGCTAACAAAAATGGAGTTGGTGCTACTTCCCTCACTGAACTACGAATGATATTAGAGATAGGACCGAAACACTTCCCGCCAATCGAGATGGCTGTCAGAAGCATATAGAGGTGAAATTCTGCACGGATGGAACCACGTAAGGAATTTAGAGGGGGGTAGAGGTCGATATGAATAGTTGATTGGGCAGTAGTCAGTTGCTAGAAGATTAACATGAATAGCTGGTTCTGTTTTAGTGCGTAGTGGAGATTGAAGACGAGTATTCAAAGTCTACCTTGAGTTACGTGATAATTGGTTATGAGGCTAAGAAGCTGTATCCGAGTAATGCTGCCAGCCAGGATTCAAGTGGTTGACGCTCCACCACTATTCTGTCTCGATCCTCTTATCTGGCGCCCTGCTAGAGGGACTTTTCTGACTGTGGCAAAAAACGCACTGGGTCTCTATGAGATAGGGATTTGATTGATCCAATGAAAAGATTTACAAACCACCCGTCTCCTTGCTGATGGCGCGATAATTGTAAGTCCCCTGGAATGCGTTGGTTTCCATATCAAGTACTGCATATTTGTAGTGTTCTTGGCGTATATGAACTTGGTAAGGCATTATGAATTTCGTTTCTACGGAGTAGACCACCTCACCTTCATAGTTTTCTCTAAACCCAAGATCTTCATACACTACACCCAGGCCTGCGTAGGGCGCAATCTCCATTGTCTTCCGAGACAGAAGGATGATAACTGACATGGCTCCCGCAGGCTGACCCCCTTTATTACAAAAAGATGGATTAGGTTTAGAACAATTATGGACCCTACCAATCCTTACTTCTCCTAGTAATGCTATCCAACAACCTTCACGCCCTCACTACAGTCAGGCAGTGACACTATTGTTAATTTTTACACTATTCTTTAAATGAATACACAAACAACACATTACTTGTTATCTGGCCTAAAAGTCATCTTGGCAAGGCAGTTACTTCCATATTAATTATCATTAATTTTTGTTCTCCGATAAAACATTTTGAGCATTTTAGGTGTTTGTATTCGAAATGTTAATTAGTTTAGGTTAGGGTCTTGGCTATGCAAATCTTATTGTCTATTGTGACTGTTAGATGCTTCTATTTACATGTTAATTAGTCTAAGCTAGGGTTAGGCTATAAAAGTATCCTGACATATAGAAACTTTTAGGTGTTTGTATACTACATGTTAATTAGTTTACGCTACGTTTAGGCTATACAAGTCGGTTTCCTGGCCTATTGTGACTTTTAGTTGCTGATATTTTACATGGTAATTAGTTTAGTCTAGTGTTAATTTATACAGGTTTCCTAGCCTATTATGACATTTAGCTGTTTGTATTTCTGGAGGTTATGATAGGTGAGCATGACTTAGTATTAATTAAACCCTACGTATCTTAGCCGAAACAAATTAAGCCCCTAAAAGTAAGAGAACCTAATATTCCCACTAAGCGAAGAGACCCATGATAGTCAACTAATTCCGATTCTTAACTTCTTAATCCTCTTAATGGACTTATAAAAATGATGCTGTAAGGTCGTTATTCCTTTTAACATTAAACTCCTAAGTTAAAGTCGATATCATAGCTATCTTAAGCTTCTAAATTAGAGATTCTTCTGTTATTAAAATCAAGAAGTTTCATCCTGCGAGTCGATGACCTCGCCATTGCGAATAATTTATCGTAAGTGAAATATTTGACAATATTCAACGGACGTCGATTTCCAATACACTCGAATATGAGCTCAAAACATTGGACTTAGATGAAATAAAGAATATTAAAAATAGATTCATTTAATTCTTTAAACGAGATCAGTGTCTTGGCCAAGACTATCCCCCGCCGAATAATGAAACAAACATAAAGATAAGTATGTCACTGGTGAGCCCGACGGCACCAGAGGCCGGTCCTGGTTTCGTGGTCGTGGAAGGCGTCATGGGTGTTTTTTTCGACACCAATCTAGATATCAGGTCGAACCATCGTATCCCCGGAGTGAAGAGGGTCGCTTTCGAGTCAGGAGTATGTGAATACAACTTGGAACAAAGGGCAAAAGTGTCTGAGGATTGATTGACTATATGAATCATGATTTGTGTAAGATCTAGCCATCCCCGCGTAGTTAAGCACAGCGCATACACCAATCAGTGATCAGACCTCTACGTGGTCTGTTTTTGTGCCCCGTCTCGATTATGCTTGAACCCGGTACCTCACAGATCGAAAGTCAACGTCGTATCCACGATGCTAGGGCGAGATCTATTCAGAAAATGATTAACTAACTTTAATCAATACCATAAAACATACAAGAGGAGCAGTTTCGCCAGTCTTCCTTACAGAAGTAGCTTGTGCTTTGCTGGCAGACTTTCGATCTGTGTCCTACGGCATATCATGATTCTTTTTTTTTCTCCATCTAAATTTGCTCTAGTAATTTCCATGCCTAAATTTTAATAAATTTTCTGAACTTCACCATTTGTAATTCTTTTAGTTTTAAAATCTCACAAAAATTTGATACTTATATTTATTTCTGAACTTCACTATTTTATTTTTTCGATATTATAAAAGAGTTATTAGAAATAACTTTAATAAAAATTTAAATATACTTAGGTTTCAACCAAACTAAGAAAATATCATATGCAAACCTTCAAAAGATCTCGTTCTTAAAATATTGAGTTATGGAGGATGGATAAGAGCTGAATGTCTAGCCGTCTCTGTCACAATATTAAAGGGAAAAAAATAAGGTTTAATTTCAAGTGACTTTACCCACTTCCTTTGAGTCTCAACTATCAAAGACTTTTTAAAAAAATCGAGTTTAAAGGGAAGCTACTCGCTTTAGGTTTCCAGCATTATTTATCCCTAGTACTATATTTTAAGAACGGGATTTTTTAGAGAGGTGAATAATAATAGATTTTATTTTACTTAGTTTGGTTATGACGTAAATATTGTTTAAGTTTTTAAGTTCATTCTAAGAGTTCCTTTAAAGTTTGAAAAATAAAATGATGAAGTTCCGAAATAAATATGAGTATCGAATTTTGGGTAATTTTTTAAAACAAAAGGAATTATAAATGGTGGAATTCAGAAAATTGATTAAAATTTAAGTATTGCTGTTATTTTTTCGTAAATTGGAAAGTTTTAACCAAGATATTTCTAAAGTGGATTGTCAATTTTAATCCTTATGATGAGGAAATAGCTACTGGGCCCTAAAAGTAAATAAAGCATAATGAAATTATTAAAGCAAATTTAAATGGAGAAAAAATAATCCTGAACATTGATTTTCCGTATTGAAAAGGAAATCCGATAAAAACTTGTTTTGGCCTTTCGGTCTAGAAAATAATCATCCATTTTAAAAATTAATCGACCCAACGTATATTATTAGGATATATGTACTGGAAGCTTTTTAAAAATGTTTAGACCAATAGGCGGTTGCCACAGACCGAATGTCTGCCAGCGAAGAGCAAGGTCATTCAGTAAGAAGGAGTGGTAATTTTGGATGGGTTGAGTAATAATAAATATTTTTTCTTTTAGCTTGTATGTAAAAATTGACCAAGAGCAATGCTAAAGTTTAGAAAAAATGATAAAATTATAGAATATTTTGGATTTTTTAAAACAAAATGAATTACAAAGGATGGAATTCAGAAAAATTATTCAAATTAAGATATGGATGTTTATTTTTTATCGGGTGGATTAAAGAAATATGCATAGAACATCCAAATAGGAAAGTTAAAACGATCCCTATATTAAGACAAAATAAATATGTAGGATTCTTATATCAGCTTTATTTTATTATACCTTTTAGAATTCACTTCCAATTTAAGAAAAATCTTTCTCTTACATTAAATTTCAATTTCTTCATTTTTTTTAGATCAAAAGTCATGATGCTTTTATTGTGCAATGCACTTTTATTCTGATGTTTCGTCAAACGTTATTTGACATCTTCAGAAAAACTTAAATTAATAAATACCGATTCGTTTTATATAGGTAAGATAGAAAGAGTAATGGGGGGGATGATGGAGCCTAAAATATATAGGAAAGTAAATAGTTTTTAAATTATGTGATGTATAATATCTGCATAAATTCGTTTGTCTTAATTTTCAAGTCTGTGTGAATTTTGCTTCATCAGAATTGATTCTGGAAGGTTCAAATTTTGTTAGTTTTGAAATTTGTAAATTATTGTAACATTTTTACTGTCCTTTTTGAGTTTCTTATTGTAGAAACATTCAAGATGGTCTTGAATTTTGCTCTGTTTCAATCGATGTTGATAAGCATGGAGTTTGAGGGTGTTTATAATATAACCGATATATGAAGATCGGCAATCTTCTCCATTATGTTTAAATGGATATACTACGTGACTCATTTTCGCTCCTCTTTTTGTAAATTTACCTGTTAATTTTTAATTATTTTATAATGATACTTGATCTTAATTTGTGTAATATCGGTTTTTGCTCGTACATGTAATTATATTATTTTACCTAATGATTATTCTTCATTATTTTTATACAAAAATATATATTAGTTTTCTTTAGCTTGATTCTTTGTCCTATGAGAATTATTGTTTTAAGTTCCTTTTTATATATTTTTATTTTTTGGTCAAATAAGGTCCAAGTAGAAGAATTTTTGTTTTCACAGTGAATTAGCGTTTTAGTTATGCATACTTTGTTTTACCTTGTGTAAGAGTTGAAGTTCATCCAAACTCCTTTGTCTGTTTCTTTCTTGAATATTCGCTTATTAACTTTTCTATTACTTTGGAAATAAAGTTTAATGTCTAAGAAGTGGAAAGTTTTGTATTTTGGTTTATCATATGTAAATTTTAGTAAGCTCTGATTCTAAAAACGAAGAAATAGATCTTTGTAGGTGCTTTGAATTTTGTAATGTGTCATCCATATAAATCAGTTAAAATTCTAGGTTAAAATTGATATTTTGTGAAATTATTTTATTTTCTATTTCTGCTGAGTAGAAGTCCGCTAGTATTTACATACCCCATCGACAAAATTTTAAAATTTTCATTTATAATCTAAATAAAATTAAAGAAATCATAAAAATTGAATAATGTAAAGCAAGTTGCTTCACTTTCATGACTATATTTTCTTTTTAAATAACTTGGAAATATAAAAAAATGAAGGAAACGGGTTTGATAAAACATCAAGTAACTTCACTATTAAAATTACTTTTGGAATTAAAGTATAAGAACTACAGAGAATAAAAAACTGCCTTAAATTTAGATCTATTTATTAATATAAATATTTATATAACTAAACCATACAATGGCTTCGCTACTAAGATTAAAATTTAAAATCTAAAGAAAAGCAGCCATGGCTAAATTTTTATAAATTTTCTGAACTTCGCCAATTATAATAATTTTAAAACGGAACTCTAAACTAAATTTCTCCCCTTTCAAAATATCACGTTGCTAAAATATATTTATAGAAGAAGATATATAAAAATCAATTTTCTGAACTGTACCATTTGTAATTCTTTGGGTTTTAAAAAATTCACAAAATTTCGATACTTATATTTATTTCTGAACTTTACCATTTTGTTTTTTGATATTATAAAAGAATTATTAGAAATATCTTTGATAAAAAAAAATAAGTCTTAACGAAACTAAGATGAAATTATTATTCAAATACTCAAAAAAATCCCCTTCTTAAATTATAGAGTTAGTGATGATGATGATGATGATGAAGTGATAAAATTGAGTTTTAAATTAAGAAGAAAGACGCAGTTTTTAGGAAAAGTTTTTACAAATATAACTTTTAATTATGATACAGTTTTCGGAACAAGCTGTCATTCATGAATACAGGATTGAACCTAAATAATAACAGAAATAGCTAAACGGTAAATGATTGCAATGTATATAACAGGCGTTAAAAAAGGTAGGTAAATATTACAAAAAAAGTATAAAGAGTTGATAGCTTTTGATAATCCTTATAAAATTTTCTAAAATATATACATAGATATTTACATAAATACATATACAATACACATATATATAAATAAACATATGTAAGGAGAGATGGGAAATATTAATCAGGTGTTTCGCTGAGTTCTAATTTTGCAGACAGAAAGACAGCTCTCTGATGATAATAATAATGATAGAAGAATAATATCAGATCTGGTACTATTCTTTTCAGTCTAAATCCAGTTTTATGTATTAAAATTTTAGTTTTGATAAACAGAAGGCTCTAATTTTGTACGTTATGTTTTATCTATGCTTTCGCCATAAACTTATCATATCGTTAGAGAATTTTATTTTATAAAGTTTCATTTGAGATTATAAATAGCCAATTAAAAGAGGGCGTGGGGTTAAGATAATAAGGTTTGTTCTTGGTCGGTCTTGGTATTTGTGGTCATCATTATAAGTCCTTACATTTAAATCATAAACACCGCAACTCTTTATTACCTGTTCTCCTTAATGGCTGTGTCCAGACATCAAAGAGACTTTCACTCGGGAAGTGTCCTTCTGCTTTTAGTTTCTTACACTCGTCTCTCTGCTGCATGGGTGATGGTGTCTCTTCTATTTTTGTCACTAAGCTGTAGAATGGTCTGCTTCTTGGCATACACTCCTCTTACTCGCCTGGTGCTTTCAAGCAGGCGTTGAAAACACATCTCCGCTAACAGGCTTTTTCCTAGTCGATGGACGGGCGCCCTACAAAGGCTTCACGGTCTTGAAGGGCAACATATATAACCTATATCATTACTATTTTTTTATTTTATACAGTTTGTGCAATACCTAATGTATCCGTACAGGATTCCCCATTACATAGGAACACTCATTTATAAAATCCAGGAATAATTTGAAGTAATTTTTAATAAGAGTAGCGCACCGGTTTTATATTACTAAAGCCTGTAATACTTCTTTGTATCATTGTGATAGTGCTCTAAGAGTAATATTCCGATGGCGAAGAGGGTCTATCACCCTTTATAAAGTCACAAAACGTCCAAATTTCGACTTGATTCTGCAACTAAAGAATTTTTCCACGACGCCATCTTGAATTGTCATGTGAACCCAAATAGACGCTCGCGCGATTGTTTTTAATGTTAATTTTTATTTTCGACGCGTTTTGCTACTAAAGCCTGTAATATTGCTTAATAGCGTTGTAATGTTGACCTATAAGTACCATTTCGATTTCGGAGAGGGCCTATCATACATTATAAAGTCACAAATACACAATATTTCAAGCCGTTGTTGAAACAATAATTTTTTCACGATGCCAACTTGAAATACTAACGATCGTGCGCGCGTTTGAGAATTTGTTCGAGAGTCGGACTAACGGCCGTATGCTAAGAAAAATGTGAAATGCACTTTTATCAGATTTAGTGTAGCTTCACAATTATTTATAAATTTATTATATGCAAAAGGCTAAAATGTAAAATATATAAAAGAAATAGTTTTTTGCTCAAATGTGCATTTCACATTTGTTTTGGCCTACGGCCGTTACGCTTCCTCGCGCGTTTAAGGTAAATTTCCAGAACATCCCCACTACGATTTTTCAGGTATAAAATGTATTTTTCTGGCGTTTTTAGGCTTACCATCGAGTTAACTTTACATTTGGGTGAGCACAGCTACCACAAAAAGTAAGCAATTTTCGGAGAAAATAAGCGTCTAAAAGAGAGAACGAAAATCATAAATTGCTAATCTAACCTACTCTAATCTAACTTAACCAAACCTTACCTAACCAAACATAACCTTACTTAATCGAACCTTTTATGACAAGTTAGGTTTGGATTGGTTAGGTTAGATTAGCAATTTATGATTGTCGTTCTCTCTGTTAAACGCTTATTTTCGCAGAAAATTGCTTACGATTCGTAGTAGCCCTGCTCATCTAATGTAAAATTAACTCGATAGTAAGCCTAAAACCGCCAGAAAAATAAGTTTTATAGCTAAAAAATCGTAATAGGGATGCTCAAGAAATTGACCTTTACTTTTGGTATCTCTATTACATCTTCGTTCGGAACTAAAAAAAAAATAACTAATATTAGCATTAAAAACAAAAGCGGGAGCGACACTTAAGCGGCTACATGGCTTTCAAGCTGCGCAGGTAACTTATTCCAACTCTCAAACAAATAGTGAAACGCGCGTGCGAGCATTTCAAGATGGTGTCGTAAGGTTTATTGTTTCAGCATATGATTGAAATATTGTCTATTTTTTAATTTATAACGTGTGATAAGCCATCTCCGCAATCAAAATATTACGCCTAGGACAATATTACAACGATACAAAGCAATATTACAAGTTTAGTAGCCTAACACTCGTGTGCAATTCGTTTTCAAAGTAACCTCATTTGAATCAGATGTGTGATGCTACATTGAATTCTCTTAGTAAGAATCCTTCTTCGCATTTCTGTTACTTTCGCCTGGAATTTGTAGAACACCTAATTTGCGAGCCTCCATTGGAAAGACTAAAGCGCAAGAGTAAATACTTTCGCCGCATTTCGTTCTGACATTATTCGATGAAAAAATAAAATTACGGATGGTTTAATTGAAGCCAGCTCGAAGACGTCATTAAAGGATGGGGCTGAGAGACGATTAGTGAAACCTCCAAAGGATGTGAAGGAAGTGGAAGGCTTGGTCGAATATAAATAAGATATATCGAGAGATAAGTGAAAACAGAAGAAAGTCATTAATTCCTTTCACTTTTAAAAGTATAATTATTATAATCTCTTCTGTCAAACATTTTGCAAGTATTAAGGTAGAATATTCACTTTTTAAGACAGGTATTTATATATTTGGAGCCTGTATCATGTACCTTATAAGTTACTTTTTATCACAGGAAGGTAAATTAGAAAGGCAAATACAATTGCTACAATTAGTCATTTTACAATTTAATGCTGAATTTCATTTAGTGAAAATTTGATATACTAATATTCCATGAGCGATGGAATGTTTAGGGTATAACTAAGTATAAATAAACTAAATAGGACATTTAACAATAAAACCAATTAAATTTTGTAAATTACTTTATTTTATTTTGGTATTTCATGAATTAGGATCGAAACATATTGAAACAGATTTGTTTGTTTTGTTAAATTGCTTCCCATTTTTTTCAGCTTAACTAACTTTATATATTAATTTCATTTTTGATCCTCCCTATCGCAAAAATATTTGCATTAACATTTCCTATTTTTTTTATTTTGGTCACTTTAATTAATTTTTCAACCTGTTATGGAAACTACTATTATTTGGCAACACAGCATAGAAAGTTAAGAGGCAGTCATCCATGACTATTCGACGATGTATATACCATAAATAATTATATCATATCTTACTTGCCTTTTCTGAAACCTTTTTAAAAATGTGACAAAAATAATTTGGGATCCAGTATATTTTTTTAGATGAAAAGTTTATTGATCGGTAAAGTCTTGATAGATTAATAACTTAGAAGGGAAGCCTGCCCTTAATGAGAGGATGAGGGTTTCACGCAAGAAAAGATAAGACGAGGAAAATTTGAAAAGAAAAGTGGTGATGAAGACCAAAATATCTTAATATTTCACTCCAGTTGACACCAACACGAACAGAGCCAAGGACTATCTTTACTGGTTCTTGGTAACAGAAATGGCATGAAAGACATACCATTTCAGAATACTTTCAACTTCCTAAGTCTACATTATAAGTAAAGTTCTGACCACATGAACGTTAATCGATTCGGTGTCTGGTATGAAGGGAAGAAGTTATAATGGCTTAAGTAAGCTACATGGCTCTACGTATCATCAATGAAGTAGTGGAGTGGAGAAACATGGAATAAAGGAACATGAATGGCGGAACTGATATGAGTTAGAGGCCACTTTGGTGTAGGGAATTATGCCGTTGCTATCAAGAAAGTTGCAATGTATACGGCAGGTCCGGTGGGCCCGCCGTATGTGTAAGGCTATCTTATCCCACTTGATAGTTATAAGTACCCGCCTGACGATGGGAGGCAAATCTTTAGGTTACCACACGACAAAGTCCAGAAGTATGAATTTGATAGTTGCAGGTTATGCAACAATTCTTTCTGAATTTCACAACTCCATATCATATCGTAACTGGTTTAGCAAAGCTGAATTTAACTCTTGCACTAGAGTTCTTGCTAGCCGAGTAGATACGGGGTTGGTCCGCTAACATCGCGGTACCGGGTTCGATCCTACCATGAGCGAACACAAACGTCAGCGCACGGAGATATCTGGTGACCAATTAGTGGACGCGCTGTGCTCAGACCTGTATTCGGGTGGTAGATCTTACACTTCTCATCACGCACAAGCCAATTACAACACTGCTTTCTTTCCTGTACCATCTTCGCAGCACAACACACACTATGTTTCAATGAATCCTGTCGATGGGTATCTATATCCACATACCTCTGACGCGGACCAGGTCCCTCTGCCCCGTGGCAACGAAGTTTCCACTTAAATACTGTTTAGTGTCAAAACATAATACTTCATGGCTTCACTACCTTAAGATGACCGTCCTCTTGTGCCCTTGGGGTCACGAGTGAGTCAGACTAACCATTGAGTCTATTTCATTATCCCGTCGAGATCCACCTAGATAAACGCAGGTTGGAGAACCACCGCTACTACACTCTGGCAATATGGAGTCATGATGAGAATTGAGAGTCAGGATTAGGAGTTTTGACCTCCTATCTACTGAATGCTTCTCATAATTCTTCAGTATTTTCTTTTAGTTTCGTATTTGATTACTATCATTTGATTACTATCGTTTGATTACTATCATTTGATTACTATATTCAAGTAACTGCAGGCGCACTTTCTTCCAGTAACAAAGGACAAACAGAGAATTAAATGTGCTTTCGTTTCTTCTTATTCTAGTTTAGATTTGAAAGCTATCATATATCATAGCCTATCAAATATAAAGGCTATCATATATGTAACTCTGGGATAGGTATAACATACCAATGTGTGCCCGTGAATGTTTTACGTTAATTATTCAATTAACATGGTAGTGGCCAGATGCTGCCAAAGGTATATTAGTTCGCTTTTCAAGAGCTGATATTTGTACGAGCGTTTTGTTATTGTTTAGTATTATTGAGAGCTTCCATTAATTTCTGTCATTCAGGGTCATGTTATACTATTTTTTTTACTCTATTTATTATTTTCTAGTCTCATCATTTAATTTCTTAACCCATTTTTCCTTAACGTTAACGATTTATTTTTCGGATAGAAGGGGTAACTGTGCGCTTGAAGACTTGAAGAACTACAGAAGAGCTACAGATCAAACACAAGCAAAGACCCTAAGATCCGCTCAAGGTCAGCTCGGTATACAAGTGATAGGGAGAGAAGAAACATAAGAGAGAGAAGAGAGGCAATAACTAAAATCAAATGATTAATAAGAAAAGCAGCGATAGAGAATCACATAGGAAGTTTCATCACCCTATAATAACCTGGAAGGAAAATTCAACCAGTCCTATGCACCAAAACGAATGTTAAATTTAGCCCGAGGAAACATTAATTATATAAATTCCTTTTACAACCAGCAGATAATAAAATATCGAATAAAAGAAACAAAGTTTTTTTTAGTTGAATAAAATCTAGCGGGATTCCTATTATGTTGAGTCAGGCAATCAAAAAAATAGGAAAAAAAGAATCCTCATATAAAATCTTTTAGAATAAAAATGAGAAAATAAAAACTTTTTTGTTTTTTTTGCATTCCTCTCTAATTTTACACGCCATCAATTTTATTCATCATTTAATTCCCATTATTTTATACTCAACAGCTAGATAAAACCGACACTGTAACCCTTCAAAGAACTTGCGGAAGTCATCCAAAATATTGAAAGATTTATCCGATGATCAATTCTTATATTTTTATCACCTGCAAAGAACATGTCGGCAAGTCACATTTAGTTATGTCTCACTTTGGGGAGTGTATGTATAACATTCAAATAAAGAATTATAAATAAATTCATGTATGCTATTTTCTAATTACTAGAATAAACTTCGAAAAAAAATATTAAATAATAAAGTCGCGGTGGAAATATGGCTGTAAAATTGTTATATTTGATGCAACCGCTTGGCGTAAAAGAGGAGGGTCCCCGCCTTTAATAGCTGCGTCGTTGCAAGTGAATTTATTTTTAAATTTTACCTATTTTTCATCCTGATATCAAATTCTGATGCATTATATTTAATGCAAGCCAAAAAATATGCTTCAAGTTTTTTATTACTCAATTTTTCAAAAAATTAACCAAAACGGGACAATTTTTAATCCACTCAACCAGACATCAACAACAGGAACAAAAAAAATCAATATTAATTACGATATTCGAAAAACTAACAAATTATGTTAGCTGGGATTACTGGTTTTCATTTAGAAATGATCTAAGACTCAGGTTTTTAAATGTCCCTACATGTCCAGAGCTTAACCCTAATCTAACCTAACCAAGCCTTGAAGTTCGTGTCTAAATGTCTTTGACGGATCTCCCTAGTAAAGTGAACAGGAAAGCTGAGAATTACGAAAATGGAATGTTGCCTCCACTGTAAAACAAACAAATTCGAAAATTAGCCACGGGAGAAAAAGAAAAGCTAATATAAAACTATAAAAATAGAAATTTTAAGACTTTATAACAACCGTCATCAGCCTGTATTATTTGAGACGTGAACCCAAATTTATAACCGTCAGATAATCAATTGATCAAGCACCAATGGGTAAATATGCCAAATGGTATCATTACCTCAAATAAATAAGTGTTTGTATTAATATTTTTTTCAGTAAAGAGTTAGTTAAAATCAGTAAAAACCCTTAAAATATTTTATAGTCTTATCTTAATTTCCATCTCATTTTTCAACCAATTTGTGACATACGAAATTACTTTAATTTCAAGAACGATGATTAAAACTGGGTTTGATATATTGGATTTGATGGTAGAGAAAAAGAAATTGAATAAGTCACAGAAACATCTGAAAATAAGAGAAAATTAGAAAAATAATAACTTGTAGAACGGTCAGACCCTCTCTCTCTCTCTCTCTCTCTCTCTCTCTCTATCTCTCTCTTTCTCTCTCTCTCTCTCTCTCTCTCTCTCTCTCTCTCTCTATATATATATATATATATATATATATATATATATATATATATATATATATATATATATATGAACAATTGTTAAATCCAATGACAGATTCCAAATATGTAAATAAAACCACTGTGGAGGAGCGTAGTATTTATTATCTCGAGACCAGTTTAGGCAAGGAGTTTGTCATGCCAGCCTCAGTCGAACACTAAGAATACATGCAGTCACACCAAGTGTCCAATTGTATCTCTGTAAACTATATATATATATATATATATATATATATATATATATATATATATATATATATATATATATATATATATATATATATTGTACACTTGGTGGGACTGCATGTTTTCTTAGTGTTCGACTGAGGCTGGCATGACAAACTCCATTCCGAAACTGGTCTCGAGATAATAAATACTACGCTCTTCCACAGTGGTTTTATATATATATATATATATATATATATATATATATATATATATATATATATATATATATATATATATATATATATATATATATATATATGTATGTGTGTTTGTTTGTGTGTGTGTGTGTGTGTGTGTGTGTGTGTGTGTGTGTGTGTGTGTGTGATGGAACGAGTACTCAGTATCGGTATCGAATATCGGTAGTATCGGCTGTTTTTGGTGGTATCGGAATTCGTATCGATATCGGGACTTTTATGTCTCATTTCAGATATCAAAATCCGATACTTGCCCATTAATTCCCAAGACACTGTATGCAATCATTTTACAACATATTATATTTATTCTATTTAATGATTATATTCTTGCGTGTACGTGAAAAAAATTCCCATAATATGCATCTAATTTATTTACACAAAATTCAACATTTTATAACCCTTTCAAACCCTTAGTTTTTCAAGGAACCAAAAGGAATAAGCACAGGCCAAACTACTAGTTTACGCATACGTGAAAAAATCACGTAATTGCAATCAATCAAATGACTGCAGTTAGTTTGGTATAAATAATAAAATTTTATTTAAATGTTTAACTCAATATTCGTAAATTTCAAACATTTTATCCCGTTCAAAAATATTTTGAAAATAGTGTACACGTGCCGTCATAAATAAGGGAAAATTTTACAATATTTTCATCTTCATTATTATTGGGTAAATCTTGAACAAAGGATTAGAATTTCTAAAGAGTCACTTCCGTCACAATGAAAATTATGATTACACAAAAAATACTTGCAATTAGCTTGAAATCAAAGGTGTTCCATATAGTAATTTTATGTATGCTACCAAACCAATTAATTTCTATTTTTGTTATTTGATTTTATATTTCTACAATATTCATTTTCAAATTTCACCCATTGCAAAATGAATATGAACAGTTACATGAAATAAACAGTAGAATTAGAGACTAACCATATCGATCATGTTCAAACAGCGTTCATTCAAACGAACAAAAACGAAACATATGACTCATGATGTGTTGTTGTATTACTATTATTTCAATATATTGGGTTGAGAAATAGGTTCTTGCCGTTTTATCAAATATATTCATTACCATTAACAATTGAAGAAAAACTTTATTTTTAATTGATAACAATATGTAATTTAATCAATAATGTATTCTCCGTTGTTATTTACAACTTCTTCCCAACGTTCAACTAGTTTTTCAATGCCTCTGCAATAAAAATCTCTGGATTTCGACTCGAAGAATTCGTCTAACCAGGTTCTTAATTCTACATCAGTATTGAACTAAACAACGCGCAAATTGTTGGTGAGCGATCGGAACAAATGGAAATCCGATGGAGCTAAGTCTGGCGAATATGGAGGATGCAGAAGAATTTCCAAATTAAGCGTTTGGGTTACGTCTTTTGTCATATTGGCAATGTGAAGACGAGCATTGTCATGTTGCAGGAGGACTCCATAACGTCGATGAGGTCGTTTTTTTACGAATAGCTTCAGCGAGCCGATACATTTGTTGAAAGTAGAGTTCTGCATTGACAATCTCGTTTTTCGCAAGGAGCTCATAAAGAATGATGCCTTCACAATCCCACCATACACACAGCATCGTCTTTCGTGGATGAAGTCCTTGCTTTAATCGCGGAAGTGTTTTTTATTGGCGCTAACCCATTGTTTTCGATGGTTCATGTTGACATAAACACACCACTTTTCCTCGCCAGTGATGATGCAGGGAAGAAATCTCTCTTTATATCCACGAGTAGCCTTGTGACGAGCAAGCAAACTTGCGGCAATCATGGAGCGTTGAAGTTTGTTGCTTTCGCTCAAAGCGTGCGGAACTCATGCACCAAGTTTTTTAACTTTCTTTATCGAATGAAGGTGTTCACTACAGTTTTCTGATCACACGCCAATTGTACAGCTAATTCTCTAGTCGATTGACGAGGATTTTCATGGAGAAGGTCGTTCAATCGATCTTCATCTAACTTAATGGGGAGACCAGAACGTTCTTCGTCATTAAAATTGAAACGACCTTTTTGATGAAGCATTTTCTCCGTACACAGCACAAATATCGCGACGAGCTTTGACTGCGTTTGCATTGTTCTTGTCTCGATTAAAAATGAATAACAAGTGTCGAAAATGCGCCTTTCTTTCAACTAGACATTCCATTTTGAGGGTACAAAACAAAAACTAAATTAACACAACTTTTAAATAAACCGCAATGACTTATTATTCAACTTCAAGACGTAGCCTAAGCAAAAGCCTAATAGTCTACGCTGTTAAGAGACGTAGCCTAACCTTTGCAAATTTTGCCCTCATTATTTATTATTGTTTCTTAATATGTGCACAAATCATGTCAACAAAACTTAAATCAACACAACATTAAAAAAAAACGAAAGAACTTATTCCTCCACCTAATATAATCAAATGCGCGGAAATTTCTTTTAAAGGAAAAATTATTTAGAATATTGGGTTTGAAGTACGACTAATATCAAGTTTACACCTATATTGTGTGTTGTTTCTATTTGCGTTGCTAAAGGAATTATTTGTATAATTGGATGCCTAAATATTCTATTTTGTAATAGCTTGAACAATTAAACAAAGCCCCATTGTTCAGTAGTATTATTCTTCAAACAAATGAATAGAAGCCTATATAAGTATTTACTAATAAACAAACAAGCACATATATATTATATACATATATATATATAAGTACTCGGTATTCGTACTCGGTACTCGTATCGGAATCGGGAGTATACAATGGTATCGTACTCCGTATCGGTACTCGCTTGAATATATATATATATATATATATATATATATATATATATATATATATATATATATATATATATATATATATATATATATATATATATATATATATATATATATATATATATATATATATATATATATATATATATATATATATATATATATATATATATATATATATATATATATATATATATATATATAAAGTTGAAATAAGTACAGGTACAGGCTTTAAAGGGAATGATCATACATGCGAAAATTAACGTTCGGCATGAGACACAGGAGGGATAAATATGGGATTAGTGGTCTGGTTCAGGTCGGTGATTAAAAAGGGGGTTTTAATCCTGGGTTTACACACAAAGGATGGGACAATTTTGGTACACCAGATTATACAATACTCTGTAGGGGTCAACGATTGCAACTGCTTTGGTGTGCATTGAAGGGAAGGGCGGTCGGGATAAGATGAATGTAATGGTGAAGCTGGGTTACCTCATGGGGCGGATGAAGGAGAATACGTAATTTGGCCTTCGCCGATGGAACCCTCGTCAGATACTCACCGATTGAATGTGGCAGAGTTCATGGATGTCGATTTAGCCTTCGTCCTCGAATTTAAGTCACCGGTATCGCCAATCGTGACGGATGAGCGTATCCTTTGTGCGTACGCCGTGATAGGCTGGAAGGTCCTGGAGTGCTACACGCTAAACCGAGTCGGATTATATAGGCGCTCGCTGGTGGCTGAGATGACCTGGCGGGAGCCTCCACGACTCGCGCAATCTTGCGGAACGGCAGCGTCTCCTTCAGGGAAACCGAGATAAAGATGGCGTAGAATGTTCGCCGTGCTTCTATCTATGCCGGAAGGCAAGAATATACTGTGAGGACATGTGAGACGAGAAGAATGTTTCCCTAAGTAAAAGCAGCCGGGGTGCAATAAAACGGAGTAAACCACATCCGCGCCGTAGATCTGCCTCTCTCCCAACGCTCCATGCGCTGATCTCGACCACGTGGGCCGGAAAAGGCACGTGGTCGCCCTTCGACCTTATTCTTCTACATCTCTTCTATCCTGGAAGATGTAACTTTCGGAGTTGATGGAGAAAATTGACATCCCTTAAGACCAATAACCTTGGCGAAGCAGTCTTCCACGCGAGCGGTCAACGAGGGGGGGGGGCGTAAGAAAAGGGAATTCCCGAGCAGGTGTAGAAGCTAATTTCCACCGACTGCGTGTACATATAAACGGAAAGGAAATGAATTATTACAGGTTTACGCAGACCATAAGAGAATTAAGAGGGAATGTAATTAAAAAAATGAAAAAGATATTTATATATGAAGCTATACAAAGCAAAGAAAAAAAGTAAAATGGATATTTAAAGATACATCATACACAATTGACAGGTAGACGTCGGGGGTACAAATTCGCAAATAGTGGCGCTGGAGCAGAATTCTGAATAATAATTTTATATATAGAAGTGTGCTGTGCGTCCTAAACGTACGCATCCCCTTCCCCCCCTAAGCGTAATAAGTACATACACATAGAAATAATTGTCCTTTAAGTTATATCTAGCTGACGGTTACATTATATACAAAATAGACAAATGGCTATGGAGCAATTACAATTACAATTTAGCAAGTGTCGTCACCCATAGGATACAATTCTCTGACCCTTTTATATACAATATCCGTTACTGAAATTCCTGCAATAATAGGTTCTATCTCCTTAATCGGCCATTATTATGTTTAATGTTACTGAAGTATGCTAGCGGTGGTGATTGGTCTCTATAACAAATTCTGGGCCTAATAGGAACATTTCGAACTTTAGAACGCTCCAAATTATAGCTAAAGCTTCCTTTTTCTATTACTGTATAATTCTTCTTACGTGGGAGTAATTTGCGTGTCGCGTAGGCCACAGGGTCACTCTCACCGTCGTATCCGTACTGAAGAAGGACACAACTGATGCCCTCGTTGCTCACATCCGTTCGGATCCCGAAGGGCCTACTGGGGTCAGGCAACCTGAGGACTGGGGCAGATGCCAATTTACCTTTTATCTGATGGAAATGAGCAGTAGCCCTCGAATTCCAGACGATGCGCTCTGGAGAATTCTTGAGAAGTTGACACATCGGGGTGGCCAAAGACGCGAAATTGGGGAGGAACCTCCTATAAAATAAGTCAGACCCCATGAAAGAACGAAGCTGTTTCTTTATACCCTGGAGGGGCATATAAACTATCGCCCGGAACTTGAGTTCTTGGGGCTTAAGTTGGTCGTTTTCAATTTGGAAACCCAGATATTGGATCGAATCATAGGTGAGGTGACATTTACCGAAGCCTATTGTAAGGCTGTGCTCTCGCAAAAGGCTTAAGAGCGCCTGAAGGTAGGCCAAGTTTTGGTTCCAGTCACAGGTGGCAACGTAAATGTTGTTGAAATAAAAGGTGACATCACCCAATCCTTCCAAAATTCTGCGCATCATCCAATTATAATTTCTGCAGGCCGTCATTAACCCAAAAGGAAGTCGACGGAACTGCATAAGGCCTTTGTCGGTGTATTTCCTTACGCCCTTTTTCAGGGGAATCTGTAATACGCTTTACAGAGGTCGAGCTCACTAATTTATATTTGCCTTTTCGAACAAGTCAAGTTTTTGGTAGATCAATGGGATCGGTTCCGCATAGAAAACGGTCACGGAATTTAATTTATGGAAATCTACGTACATACGGTAAGAGTAATCCGGTTTCCGCACCATAACTATTGGGGAGCAATAATTTGACGTGGATGGTTCAATGATCTTGAAATTGTGTAGATTGTTAATCTTGGCGTTAAAGGCATTTCTCAGATGAATTTGAAGGCGGTATGGTTTTGAGCGAACAGGGTTCTGGTTAGTGAGAGTTATATCATGCTCGAAATAATAGGATACTCAGCGGTCTCGGATTCACGTCCTTAACCTTAATTAGAATGAGCTGCAGCTGGCCAATTTGATCGGGAGTTAGCCTCTTATTGATATCCAAGCTGGCGGGTGGTGAATTGGAGATGCCAGGCAAGGCGGGTAGTGAGTAATCCTTATCCTGTTCGACGCACACGGCCTAAATAACTCTCAGTGCATCTGTCATGTAGTTGGCCTCCAAAGCTGTTTTTTTCGTCGATGGTAGTAATGTTGCTGATACACGCGTGGCAGTGATATTTTTTTAACATGTTGACGGGGAACATCTTCTTCCTTGTGGGAGTCTTAATTACCAAAGATCCTCGCGCTTCAAGAATTAGTCAGGGGCCTTTTCATTGCCTCAGAAGTTTGTTGATCTCTGTAAGAAGTAGCAACAGAACCTCATCACCGGGCTTAAACTTCCTCTCCTTCATTTTGACATCAAATACGTCCGGTCGGTACTTTTCCAAATTAACGTCGGCATTTTGGTATGCAATCTCGGCACACTTCTCTAATCTTCGTCGAAGATCCAAAACATACGCGTAGGAAGATCGAATTTTCCAATCTAACTTGGCGTTCGAGAATAACTCCTTGAGGATGCTAATGGGAACTCTCACGTTAAGTCCGTAAATTAATTCGAAGGGAGAAAACGATGCCACTCACGGGGCTTCTCAATACACAGCTTTTATAATATTGATTTTAAAGTCACGCAGGAGTAAAAGGGCAACCGTTTCCCCACGTATTCCATTAATTAAGAGGTAAATTCCCTACCTCTGTCAGACAATACTTCTTTTGGTATGCATACACTAGAGAAAATGGAAATTAAGGCTTCGACGCACGAAACACTATCGATTCTCTTCAATGGTACGGCTTCGGGAAAACGCGTGGCACAGTCAACTAGAGTAAGGACATAACTATGCCCTTTGCTGGAAGGGGGAAGAATGGGGCCGACAAGGTCTATGGTGGTTCGGGAAAAGGGTTCCGGTATGATCGGTCCCGTCTGACAAGGGACCGGTTTAATACGCCCTTTTGCCGTGGTTTTCTGGCAGATGTCACAGGATTGGCAGTATTCAAAAATGTGAACTGTATCACCAGGCCAGTAGAAATACCGAAAAATCCTCTTAGCTGTCTTATTGTGGCTAAAGTGGCCAGAAAATACTATCGTGGGCAATTTTTAGCACCAGATGGACATGCAAACGGTGAACACAGGGGGTGTGAATCTCAGCATTAACGCCATCCGAGCAAGCATGATATAACAAGCATTCTTTTACAATATAAGAGGCTGTCGTGTTACCGCGGACAGAATCCTGCTCGAGGCTCCAAGATTTTTCCCACAAGGGAAGGAGATTTGGACACTTCTTCTGTTTTTGAGCGAATTTTACGCTCATAACGCCGCTGAAATCCGAATCTAAGGGGGTTTCAAGGGTAGCGAGCGTCTAAGAATCCTTCTGTGCTTGGGTTCTCGTGATAACGGGCTGAGCCACCGGGTTATATGTGACTTAAGGGCACTGTCCTACTAAAATGGAGCAGAATTTGATAGGGGTTTACACGACTTCCGATCATTCTGAGAAGTATTGACACTCCAAGTATAAGTTTACAATGGGGAAGCGGTTTACGCATCCCAGATAGTCATGGATTACCTCAAACTTTTAGTGGTCAGGGGCCAAAGGGCAAAAAGTTCGTTAGATACCACGATACAGGTACACCCGTTATCGCGGACGAGGGTAAAGACTCAGCACCCATTAACGGTTCCGATCTCAAAGTTCAAACCTCCTAGAGAACTTTTGTCCAAGAGGAAATTAACTTGGTGCCATAGGGGCACTGGAAGACGAGATTGGAGCTGGGATTTCTGGTCGCAAAGAAGGGAAAGCGGGACCAGCATTCACTTGGTGTACTTGGTGAATGGGATTACTACAGAGTTGTAAATTTAGGGGCAGTTCGGGCGGGTGTGATCTTTGACACCACACGCGAACAGACAATTGTCCTACGGGAAAAGGATGATGACGGTGAAATACAGATGATGGGGTAACATCACGGGCTTCCGATGGAGGGAAAGTTCTGGGATTAAAGGGGCCCGTAACCTTGACGAATTTGGGGGAGTTCTTAGGAGGGAACCTTGAGTTATTAATTTTATTCTTCGGGGATGAAAGGGTAGGCTTTTTATTTTTCTTCGGGTATAGGTTGTGACTCGCCGCATAGATATTGGCCTCCTCTCTGCACTCTTTAAAGGAGTTGCACCGATGATCCTTCACAAAGGAGCAGATCTCTGGTGGTAGCGACCCCAGCAACTGATCCCTTCAGACGAAGTCCAACAAAGATTTACTCTCTCTTGTTCTTATTGTTCTCTTCTATAAGCTCTCTCTTGTTCTTCTTGTTCTCTTCTATAAGCTCTCTCTTGTTCTTCTTGTTCTCTTCTATAAGTTCTCTCATTTCTTTCTTCTTCCTGTATATAGGCGACGCGATCTTTGCTACATAAACCAAGGGATTCTCTTTGGAGTTTGAATCTCTGGAACGATGACATTTTCTTCGAAACATGGCTGTTAGTTGCCCGAAATAAAGATTTAATGGACCGTCAGCACGGGCGAAGAAGGGGCTTAAGTCACAAAGTAATCACACACGGATGAATACGCTTTTTTAAACGCGGAAGGTTTGCTATCCAAATCCTCACACTAATATAATGCACAATTAACCCCAAGTCGAAAAACAAATGGAGCGTTTGCGAGATAAGAAGGGCTCGGACTCTGCTAATCCGTCGGAGATTAAAGTGACCGCGGGAAAAGTTCTGTCTCCTATCAAAATTTTCCTAATAAAGGTTCTTGGTCCAAACACACACAACATACTAAGAGATAAATAAATATGGCAGGGTTCATCCCTCAAACGGTACTCATCTTTGGAAATTACAACAAAAAGGGTTGTCTTTAAAAGATCTCTCTAAAAACCTTTTAAAAAGCCCTGATCATATATATATATATATATATATATATATATATATATATATATATATATATTTATGAAAGATAATGATAAACCACAATATTTGAATCAAGATTATATTTATAACTATCGAACTAGTTTCGGCAAGATGCTATTTTCAACTAATAATGAAGAAACTAGGCAAGGAACACAGTATATATAAGGTAAGCTACATCCTAAAACAAAATGAAACCGCAGGAAACAATCTGGAACATCTCGAGTGTATCTGGCGCAAACGACAAGCTAAACAAAATGAAATGAAACAGGAAACCATCTGGAAAGTTGCTAATCTCCGAGACCCATTTCTTCCGTGTGTTTATAAATAAGATTTCCGACTTTTTTTATATATATTTATTAAATTTTTTATTTCCTTACAGATAAATGGAAATTATCAACTTTGTTAATGATAATGGATTCCGCAATTCTCCTCTCAATATAATTGTTTGATTTATAAATGACTTTCGCTTGGTTAAAATGAATTCTATGATCGTGCTTTTGCATGTGCATAAAGAGACTGAAAGTGTTCGTACATCTTCTGATATCAGCTAGATGTTCTTTCATCCTCTTATTAGAGTGGCCTGACTCTCCTATGTACGTTAAATTGTAATTATGGCATGGTGTACTGTATATTCCAGCATCGAGATTGATTGGACGCAGTCTAGTCAAGGATTTTCGAATCGGATTAGAATATGTAAATGTAATATTTATGTTATTTCCGTTTGCATATGATTTTTAGCGGGGGCCAGGGCTGAAACATATGGGAAACTAATTCATTTTTTAAAATTGTCCCTTGGCGGTCTGGAGAGGGCATAGAAGTTTTTTCGTGCATTTGAATGGCATCTATTTATGAGGTGAATTGGGTATTTTAGTTCAATGAAATTGCAGATACGGTGGTTAATTTCATCCTGAAAGAAGATTGGGTCGCACGTTCTATAGGCTGGGAGCCTAAGGAACAGGGGTGGGCAACCTTTTTGAGAGTGCGTGCCAAAATCGGCCAAATATCTAACACAAACTTTTTCACGTGCCAACCGAATCTTTTTGAGAACCTATTATTTGATATATCTTGAGCATTTGAAGAACTTTTTTAAATAATAAAGAATCACCCAAGAGCAGTAAAGACACAGTGTTGTAAGTCATTATGTAAATTACGTAAAACTGACTAAATGAAAAAGATTATAACAGGCTTTACGAAAAGGTTCTTTGAATTTTCATTAGCCTCTAAGTATAATTCACACAATTTAACGACTCTTATTAACATCAACACAAAAAATTAACATTGATATTTTTTTCGATTAATCAGTCATTATTTTTTCCCAGTTAGACCTTTGTATTACTAAATCACAGTAAAAGGTTACCAACAGATAAATTTTTGATTATTTTAAATCCTTTATAATTGATGTATAAAAAAAGAAAATATATTTATTTACCTTCAAAACTACATTCAAACAACCACTTTCAAAATAAAACATCAGATAAAACTAGAGTCAGAAGACTTGTTGACTCTTTCTATATATTATTTTTCAGCGGGATTTCTGCTGCTATATCACTGATGACAGATTTTATATCGGGTTTATATTTAGCAACCTTGAGAAATATGCATGCACTACTAGTTTCATCCATCAGGTTACTCTTGTTACGAAACTCAACAAAGTTCATCCCTGAGAACAAAGATTCATAAGGATATGTAGACGAAAACATGGAAAGCAATGCTGTTCTTTAAACAGATAATTTTCTGGAATAGTATTCTAAATCCTTAATACTTCGTTTTCCGCATTTCCCTCTGTTACTCCCGTCTCTAATCGCTCCTTTTTTACTATTTTCTAAGTCAACTCTAAGATCAACAAATTTTTGGTTTCCAAATTGAGCTACTTTGAAATTCAATCAAGTGCATTTCAAATCATCCATGTCTATCCAATGAAAACATTTGCAAGTTTAGTTCATCTAGTTTGATACTGTCTAGAAATTTAGTGAATTTTGCCGTCTCTTCCAGTTCCATAAACCTAGCCAATCTTGCAAAGAACTGCCAAACACTTGCCTCAATCATTTTTACAAACAGCTTTTGAAGACATTGGTGGTCTGTTATGTCATCTTTCGGGAGAATATCGATGTACCTCTTTGTATTTGGAAAGTATCTGAATTTCTCATCATTCTACATCCTTCTTAAAAACCTCTTTAAAAAAAAACGGTAACCTTCTCTTTTGCGTGCCAGAAATAAGTCATCGGCGTGCCACATTTGACACGCGTGTCAAGGGTTGCCCGCCCCTGCCATAGAACGTGCCACCCAACCGCGATAAAGACAGCGTAGAATGTTCAAAGAGCTTGGATCTATGTCGGAGAGAAAGAAGATGGCTGTGAGGACATGCAAGACAAGAAGAATGTGGCCTTAAGTAAATGCAGCTGGGGTGCAATAAAACGGCGTGAACCGCATTCTCGCCGTAGATCAGCCTCGCTTCCAACGCTCCATAAGGTGATCTCGAGACCACGTGGGTACAGAAGGGCACGTGGTCGCCCTTCGAGCTTATATTTCTACATAATCTAATACTTATAGAAATTTTGCTGCTAGAACTTTTTAAACACAAAATGCTCGCGTTAAAATGCTTTATTTGAAAATAGATCATTTTAACTTTTCTTGCATTAATTCATTTTAAGATATTCATAACACAGCGCTTTAAAACTTTTTACTGGGTCTAAATTGTCTCGCAGAGTTTACTTAAAGGAATACAAATTTCTTTGCAAAGATGAGGATTTAGGGCAAAATTATGTGCCAACTCTTCCTAATTTGAGCCATTATTTTTAAGGATTATTTTCTTATAAGCTCTGCTCTCGTTTAGTAAGAGAAAACTTTCATATAACATTTGATATTAAAACCATCACGCATTCTCTTTAATTTCAAATACCCAATCAAAAACTGATGTGTTTGCTAAAAGGTAGACAATTAAAATATCGACCTATAAAGAAAATAATGTAATTTAATTAAAATTAAATTGGACATATTCTCATAAGTGAGAATAGTCTCCTATTGTTGAATTAAAGATTGGATGATAATGATGATATAAAGTCAGAGGGAGCGGAGTAAAGGGGAAAGTAAAATATTAGGTTCAGGTTGCCCTGGTGATAAAAGTATGGATACCTTTCCTGAAAAATTCATTTCATTTTGATGAAATATGATTTGATATCCTTTTCCACCTAATTCCTATCTCAGCAAATTTTGCCATCTAAGTCGACTAATTGTGTAAGTAGCCTAGTAATTCATTAGTTTAAACTGAAAATCTTTTAACGCGAAGCAGATTTACAGCTACGTTTTTTCATTACTCTTTCTTGAGCATGGACAGCAACAACTTGTGCATTGTCTTTAGCATTATTTTGACAAAAACACTAACTGTATTGACTCAAGATCGCTAATGTAAAACAGTTTCGTGTCCTATATTTGTAAATAAATTATATATAATAATCATTATTTTATGTAGCTAGTGGCGTGGCTATTCATTCAATTTTGAGACGGTATTATTTTTTAGTATTTATTATGGCAGATGTTGAAATGAGGAAGAAGTGCATGGAGGAAAGATTAGAGTTATAGTATGAGTTCTGCTTTTTGAGGTAGTTAGGTTGGTTCAGACCACATTTGGTAGAGTAGGGCCTGACAGGGGACAAATAAATTTAGATAATTTTTTTTGGCCTTTGGTTCGTCAAGTATTTTACGCTCCTTCTGTTGGTTCTCAGATGGCTGTTTCCACTTAGTTGACCCCATTGTTCATCCCAGGATCAAGTTGTTGTCTCAACAGGTTTTTTTTTCTTCATTGGCGGAGCCAGGGAGACTTAATATAATTCAAAGTCCTCCGCTTCATTTTTTCCTTTTATTCGCCTCGTACCTTTAATCACCCTTCTTTGCATTTAACATATTATTTACTGTGCTGGGCAAAAATTTGGCGCCAAACATGGGGATCAATGATCTTAAGGACAACTTAAAGACTTTAGAGTGCCTCGAAATGACCCCAAGTTCGCCTGGGGTAACTTGAGTAAGAGGAATTGTGGGTTGATTGGTGAAAGTTTTAGTCTAAATTTAATAGAGGGTGTTACTTAAGATAGGTAAAGGGGCTATCTAAGATTCAGTGGTAGGGGTGACTTGTGCTGAGCACGATGAGCAAAGGGGTATGATTGCTCAGATGATTTATAGGATAAATGATTTGAGTCCTGCTATGATCGAGGTCACCTGCGGATTAGAAAGGCCAAATGTGTCTGAGAGAGGTAATGATTATGGTAGAATGGTTAAATAGGGGTTTCTAGGAATTAAAGGGTAATAATGTGGTTTCAAGTTCTGAGGCTAAATTTACGTCTAAATCGTTATGATCTAAGAAAACTGGCACTAAACCTAAGATTTTACAGATACGGTTATTTATAGCATGAAAGTTATTAGAGAAGCAGAGGGGTGCAATTCGTCCCTTTAAAGATGATGGGGAATCGATTGAGCTGAACGCTAAAAAGTTTCTTAAGCAGAAGTTGTCGTATCAAAATTCACACGTTTTGCCTAAATCAGCAGTTAAGAAAGAATTTTCAGGAAACTTGGGTCATGGAGAGTATTAAGTTAAATAAATATAATGTAGTGTCTGGTCAAGGATTTCTTGAGCATGGAGCATGTCTGAAGGATACACTTTCTTTTTTGGTACGATCTATGTCCTTCAGAATTAGGAAGATATCTCGAAGAATCTAGTTTTCAGGTGTATCATTACTTAGGGAAGAGGCATGATGAAGTTTACGATAAAATGAATAGAAAGAAAATAGGATGGGCGACAGTATTAAAGGAGCTAATTGCTACCGAATGGATCAGTTTTATGTTGGTCTGAAGAGTACAAGGATTAGCAGGAGGCTATTTTCCGGAGGGAGGATGTAGATTTCAATAGGTTGAATTAACTATTGAAAAAGTTCCTGGAGTGGCTAAAATGGTATGTAGTAGGGAACCAAAGGCAGCGTATGATGGCATGTTAACTGCAGTTATAAACTACCTTTTTGCAGGTAGTCTTGCATAGATATCCACGACTAAAATGGGGTATTTTGGGCACTTGGCCAACCAAAGTGGATGTCACCACAAATGTCTTGGCTTTTTGCCCATATCATAAGCCAGAGTGATACGGGTTGAGCACTTAATTATTATAATCACCAGGCTAATACTTTTTTTAACTGTAATTATAGGGACTGTTACTTAAAGGTTTAACTGTTAAAATTGTAGGAAGAATAAAAAAATAATATTCAATGCACAAGGTTTAAATGAGAAGAAGGCGTGAATTCTGCTTTAGGGAGTAATGTAAGGCATAGCGGCTGACATTGTCCTAAGTGGATAGACGTCCAGAGGTCATCTTGCACCAATGACAGCAGAGCCGGACCATTCTGGACAAGAGAGGCCAGATATCCAAACCATTTGGGTAATGACTGCCTTACTCAGTGGATGCTATAAGGTATATATATGTCCACGGAACCAGAGAAACTAGGATGATCGGCAGCCATGAGGTAGGGAGCTGTGAATTGACCTAATTATGATGTGATAAAGGGCGTCATCAACATGAAAGTTAAAGAAGATGAACATAGGGTCAGTAAAAATAGTGCATATGGCTGAAAACTGTGTTATGCGAAAGTTTTTATGAGTTTTAGGTAATAAATGAAGGTATGTTACTGGGTCATGTTGGGAAGATCTTTGTCAAGTCGTTAGGCTTAGTTTGTATTTCGGATGGTTTCAATCAGGCGATAAAAACTGCACGTGTTTCACCGATGGTGGATGTTGGTAAATAGGGGGCTAGGAATCCGCTAGCTAAGCTTTCGCGAAGAATTGAAACTAAGATTTAAGTTTCAAGGTTTTTATATTAGCAGAATTGATTTGAGGATCGTAGGATAACCTTGTTTGGCCTAAAAATTGAATAAGGATTTTTGGAACTATCATGAATTTTAAATACCAAGATAATGTAGTTCTTTTCATGCCTGCATCCTTCATCATTTCTAAGGCGATGGAAGTTCATCGCAATGAGAGATTCTGGGATTTGCGGTCCTTTGTAAGTTCCCAGCGGTTGACAATGCCAAGTGATGGGAGAGCCTTTGCAAAACTCTTCGTGGATGTTACCCACTGTGGACCGTATGTCAACTCTGGAAGATCTCCCGATTACGATATCTACCTTTTTTTGGGACAAAGCAAATTGGCCATTTGAAACCTTAGGACCGTGTCAATGTCTAAAACTAGTTTTGGCTTTATGAGCATTCTTCTCCTTGATGGAGAGGATGGTGTACCAAGCGTAATGACCATAGTAAAAATGAAGCCTTTCAATCTGAGCTTAGAAAAAATGTGGAATATGGCAACCTTGGGGGAGCGGAAGGCGATAATAATGAATATGGTAGACGGGGACTTATAATATAAAATTACATTTGCAGAAGGTAAAACTTGGAGTGAGAAATCATTGCCTACCTCGTGGATGCCTAGTGTAGATTGGAGTAGTTCAATGAGGAAAACCTCGAGATCAAGTGGATTTGATAAGCCAAACGTTCACTTAGACGACTAACATTAAGAATGCGCGTGTACAGTTTCACGGGAACAGAATCTTCCTTTTCTGCTAATAATCTTTCAGACTCTTTTATTTCCACTAATCTTTCCCTCACTTACATCTCTTTGCTCGAATACTTTTATACATACAGGGTTCGAGGAAGGTCAAAGTGATCCCAATTCGGTAGGATATGCCCCTCGTACATTGCTTAGGAGGAATTGAAAATTTTCTACCCTTAGTATCGATTCAAACGTCTAAAATTCTGTGTGGGACGTGTAGTTAGAGGGTAAACACATGTATATTTTTAAATTCTAATATTTAAATTTGCAGAATATAATATAATGCTCTTATTGTTTTGATGTTATATTTTTGTAATGATAATCGCCTTCTAATTTGGTGATATTTAAATTTGGGAAAAGGTTAGGATGTATTTATACATTATAGCATTTTAAGGCTGAAGTGAGAATAAAAAATATATTTCTCCTGGTAGATAATCTTCTGATCGTAACCTGTATTAAGACGCCAATTATTCAAGGAATGAAGTTTCAGAAGATGTCTTGACTCAAGCACTCGACCAGAAAGCCTCTTGGATTCTTTATTGTTCGGTCAGTTACCTCAGTTCGGTTAAAGACGTGGGCGTACCTTATCTTAGTGGACAAAATAGACTGCATCGTTCCTTTCGTCAAAGACGGCAACTAAGATTCAAAACCTTGACGTATGCGTTTCCGTGATTGCCTTAATGTAGCGATTTCCGGCAAACTCACATATTGTGGCGGGGAAATGGCAGTAGGGAACTATGAAAGAGGTGGATTACTTGGGGGAAATGGTGCTCAGGCAGATAGAAATAAACTCTCGCTGCTTCAAAAGATCTTTCTTCTAGGCGCACTGGAAGGGACAACTTTCCAACTCTTCCGCACGACGCGTAACATTCCGGCATGTAAGAAGTGTATTGATTCTGGGATTTGGAAAGTTGTGGTTGAATATTTTTTTTATTATACTTAAGGAATATTTTTCATTCAAATAACGCTGTAAATTGCGTATTCAGGTAATTAAAATCCACCACCTGGAATGGGATCTACAGTTATCTTAACCTTTATTTTCTGTATACTCAAGAACTTTGGAGGGAAAAAGTTCACTTTACTCTATTCTTAAATGAACTTAAAGTATTAATGATTAATTTTTTGTAGCTAGTAAGCTGGTCATTTATTTTTTTCATCATTTTTGGATGCTAGATTATTTTTTATTCTTCAAGGAATGGGAAGAATGAAAAAGTGCAAGGAAGAGCGATTGAAGTTATGGTATGTGAGCTCTTCTCCGTTAGGTACTCAGGTTGGTTCAGACCACTTAAATAGGGCAGGGCCTCACAGAAGACATAAACTTCTATAATTTATTGTCTTTGCCCTTGGTCCTAGAAATTTTGCCACCCCTTTGTATTGTTTCTTAGAAGGCCGTTGACACTTGGTCGACTCGCACTCTTTATTCCAAGATTGAGCCTGTCGTCTCTAGGCCTTTTCATTTTTTGCTCCATTGGAGTGGCCTGGTGGCGCCATTGATCAATTTCCTAGTCTTCTTTTTTTTCCCTTTATTCAGCTTTTTTAATCATCTTTACTGAGGTATCACAACCCAAGCGTACAAATAAATCGCTTTATCCATTAGATTAGCTATAGCTCTAATAGTACTTGTGAATTCGCAAGATGTAACAGAGTGATGGGGTTGATATTTCTCTTCACAACGAATAAAAGTCATAATTGATTGATTGATAAAAATCTCACATTTAAGAATAATTTACTTTTAATGAGAGAATAGATTTCCCAGCCACCTTAATTATCTCTTCCTTTTCAGTCATAATGCAAAAGAATTAATAATGATCATCGGTTATGTTATGGCTTCCTTCTCAATTAATATATTTTAGTTCCAAATAACTTTAAGCAAGATGAGTACTTTAGTCTTGCTAGGCAGATCAAAATTTCAAGAAATAGATGCATTGGCTTCATTAGGAAACCATCTGATTCGAAGAAACTTCCCAACTTATGGGGGTGAATAGGCAAAGAACGCAAGAATTGAAGTGTGCAAGAATGGATATCAACTGAATCTAGTGATTTGCATGCGAAATTCGATTAATAAATCTACTTCTAATTTACCTTTACCTTTATATGGCAGAGAGTAGATTTATTCGAAGAAAAGTTCTCGATTTGAAAAACAATTAATGATGAAAGCCATTATAACTAATAAGTTATAGACAAATCTACTTTGCTAACTACAAAGTAAAAGCTATTTTAACAATTCAAATATGTAAATATTATTCATTAAATTGAAATTTTTCATTGCATGCATTAAGGTGTCAATTAGTGGACAGAAGCCTGATGAATTAATGAGGTGCATCTAAAATTTCGAAAGAAAAATGGGAGAGAACGAGGTAATTGAGAGAAATAGAGGGGAAACATATTGAAAATTGACTGGGAATCCTTTTGGGAAAATAGAAACAACAAAAAAATATATATGTACCGCATATAAAACAAAATGGTAAATATGTAGATTATCGGCCGGGATCGCCCAGCCGATAAACCGTAGTTTTTTCGTCCGTGTTCCAAAATGTTTCACGTTTTTGGAATACATTTAAGGGGACGGCTCGTGTGATGGTAAGCACAAGGGGGGTACCACACTACGATGATCCTGAGTTTCATTAAATTGGGGGGGGGGGTCTGGGGGGCACAGCCCCCTAGTATATAATACTAATTGTTATAATGCTCTGACGTTTACAGAGGTGAATGCTTTAACTACATCATGTCAGCGTCTTTAATCGTTTTGCAAATTATAATAGGGGGTGGGGGGTGGGGGGGGGGGGGTGGTATGATGTCAGAAATGCTCGATTTCATTTTTAAGTGGACGGCTCGTGTGGGGGTAAGCACAGGGGGGGGGGACACACTACGATGATCCTGAGTTTCATTAAATTGGGGGGGGGGCGGGGGGGCACAGCCCCCCAGTATATAATCCTAATTGTTATAATGTTCTGCCGTTTACAGAGGTGAATGCTTTAACTACATCATGTCAGCGTCTGTAATCGTTTTGCGAATTATAATAGGGGTGGGGGGGGTATGACATCAGAAATGCTTGATATCAATTTTTCTTTTATACTAAATAGCTTTTTATTATCCTCATTCGGAGTCATTTTTATTTTTCAATATATTTTTCCCCATTTTACTATTTTTGTTACCTTTTTTTATACATTTAAAGGTAATTGGCTAGATCATTTCAAGGAACTACTTGTTTTTTAGCAGTTTGGGTGTCAAATATTCCCCTTTTACGCAGTTTGAAAATAATCATCGAATCGTGAATTTTGTCCGTCGGCTATTGCGGAATTATTAACCCTAGTTTCTGATAAAGATAAATTAAACACCTTTTTGGATGTGTATAATTTAGTGCGAATTAAAAGTGAATGCAACATTTGTGGCCAAGCATTAGATGTGAAGCCTAACTTCGAATTTAGATGATCGAAAATAAAATGTGATTCAAGTCAGCTAGATTTCGAATAGGGCGCAGACGCGCAAAATAAATAGGCTTTCCACTTCGCTATTTCGGAAGTATAACCACAGCCTTTAAGTACGGGAAACAAAGTGTTTCGTTTAGTTATTTTCGGGCAATTTGGTAACTAAAATGGCCTACGTTAACAGCATTTTCGGTGGGTTTAATTTCAAGATTTCAAAAAAAAAAAAAAATGGCGGCACCTAGCATTCGAACAAAACTCAAACGCGCATGAATATTCAAACAGGGGTGAACGATAACGCGCACGAAGATTCAAACACGGGTGAACGATAATATTTACACCCAAAAATTTTTTCAGGCCGAGCCGATAATCTACATGTTTACCAACAAAAATATGAGGTGGTAATAATGACTATGTAGTGGCATGAATAAATATTACTCGTAAAAATATCAAGTTTTGCAGTTTATCCTTTACATAGCATTTTTGCCTAAAATATTTAGTTACCCCCAAACATTGCCGTTTTATTCCATATATAAATGTAATTCAGATTCAGTGTATTTAGCATTATTTTGTTATTTCCTAATCTTATATTATTACAATATTTTTTATAAATAAATTAACCTATGTAATTGCAATTAACGAGTCGACTGCTTGCTGGGTAGGTGCTTGCTACCGGCCTGCTCGTACGCACCGAATTAGAGCTCTCATACTTGGAAGAATCCAAATTGCTTCTCTCGCACTTTGACGCTGTTTATTTTTGAAAAAGAGGCAAGAAGACGAATATCAGTTATAATGAAAGGCAGCCAACACTTATACGACCTATACCGACTGGACACTCTTCGGAACAAGACCCCCATTATCATTTACCCTTCCCCAAGGGGGAGTAGAAAAAGAGAGTTTTTACCCAGGCTGTCATAATTATTATTATGGCGATCTAAACTCCTAATGCGTAGCCGTGTGTGCTACCACATATATCCCAGTTCAAACTATGCCTGTCGTACGAGAAGGCATAATTCGAGGCGATGAGGAAAGCAGGTTTGTGGATTAGCCCACTGTAAAACCGCCCGTCATAGGCACCCCGGATAATAGGCAAAGCTGCAACCTTTGAGAAGAGATCTCTGTCTCTAAGGGCCCAGCTAAGATCACAGGAAGACATAAAACCGAATCTGTGTAAGCAGGAAGCAGCGTCGATTCCCAAACCTCAGAAGTGGCGGACTCCCCGGGTGGTAGTAGTTGATTAAATCACCACCCATCTTCAAGTCCGCCATGAGTCATAATTCTGGAGGACCTCCCAAGGTCCATCACCTCATTCAGTAATCAATTTTCATCCAGCAAGTTACGCCGATTGTGCCAAGGGTTGTGGGGGCTGGGGGATTCTTCTCATTCCATCTTAAACAAAGCCTAATATTCTTATTCCTAGAAAAAATAACAGGTACTGGAAAAAGGAATCCACCAACAGGAATAAGGCTCTAAAAGAGCCATCATGGACGACCGAGAAGGAGCGAGGAGGTGCCTCTTCGAATCTTCCCTTGTTAAGAAGAAGGCAACTCGGGAACAGGCCGTTTGAACCATCTACACAGACATTGGAGTAATTCTCTTAAGACTAAAGGAACAATACAACGGCTATGTGGCGCTCTGCAACATATAAAAGGACCAATATCATCTTCGGATCAAAGGCGTGGCCAAAAAACTCAAAAATATCGGACTCGCACTCCACCTGACGTAACAACAAAAAGATCAGTAATCTTTAGGCACCTTGACCCATGGGTCGGTGGACATACGGCCACAGAAATAAAGCAAGAACTGGAGAAGGAACAAAGTTCGGCAACAATTGAAGACTTGGTGAAATTCAAGAAACAAAATTGGGAAGACCACTACCATGTATTTAAAGTTATATTCATATCAACGGAAATCGCAAATAAGGCAGCAAAACAAGGAGTGTTCGCATTCTACACAAAAATCTCAACCGACCAAATCGAACGAGAAACATTCGTCTTAATAAAAGTGCGTTTTACCTGTTAAGCCCTTGACCAACAAGCAACGAAGGGTTTTACCTACAAAGGCAAGGCATGGTCCAAATGTGCAAGTAAAGAGCACAGATGGGACGAGTGCAGGAGCCTCGAAAAGAAGTGTTTGAACTGCGGGAATGCACATAGGTCAATTGTCATTTCATTCCCAATGAACAAGCAACTTATACGCAAAAAGAAAATCGAAATTGCCACGGAGAAAGAAAGACGAAAAAATAAAAACTACGCCGCAGAAACTGCAGGAGGACAAACGAAGGCACCTGCCTAACAGACCACAACCGTCAATATAGAAGGGAACATGAGGCTCGATCTCATTCTTTTATAATGCACGCCCACTTCGTTAACATAGCAAAACTAGGTTATTACGCAAAGGAATTAAATACAATGCTGGAGAAGAATGGACTTAAAAAAATGTGGTTCCCGGAGAACCCTCACTCAAACGAAAGCTCTAATATAAATATGACTCCAGAACCAAACACTGAAAATGCTGAAAAATTAAGAAGAAAAATCCTAAATGGAAGCAGAAACCAAAGAAGACTCAGCCGACGATGATATCTTGAACTCGTGAAATATGAGAAAAGCTAGAGAGAGAAGAGGAAAAAAGATAAAAATTAACATTCATTAATAAAATCTACGGGTGACATTCATCCCTATCTGAAAAACTTCCCCCCAAAAAGGAAAATTGTAGACGGACTCGTAAAAGGAAAGTTTAAATGGGACTACCACGCGGATGTTGACGAGGCCGAAATGAATAATGCACTAAAACAAGGAATGATCAAATCGTCCTGGAATCATGTTATAATCTGTCGAATAATCAGTTTAAAAAGAAACAATCCGGACGAAATCGATCCGCAGGCCAATCAGTTAAAACCAAAAAGGCAGAAAACAGAAATAAACAACAAAATAAACATGGACACGTACTAGCGCAGATTAAAAATATTTACGTGAACGGCTGGAAAGTAGAAAGACCGGCATATTCCCAACATAATAAAAAAAGAAGATCGAGATATCATCATACTAACGGAACATGGAATTATCACTGAAACGGAAACCATCAAATTCTGAATTATAAAATCATTATCGCGAATCAAACCAAGACAAGATATGATGGTGTAACGATCGGTATAAAAAGTGGAATCCATTATATCGAAATAAGAAACTTAGAAGAATCCTAATTCACAATTTCGTTAAGCTCTTACGCCGACAAACCTTAACCATAGTAGTCGGTGATCTCAACACAAGATACAGAGAAGCAGGTTACACCACTCAAACAAATGGTACAGAAAGAACCCTCCAGCTACTTCTACAAAGAAACCTGGTAAATTAAAGTACCATGAAGAAAAGTAAGAAGCATAACTGACTGGAGCAAATATAAAGAATATTTAAATACAATAGAAATCGGTTCACTAAACAACCAGCCAAAGACCAAATTAAATAGAAAACCAGCTACCGCTAATCACCAAGAAAATTACCGAAGCAGCTAAACTATATACACCAACAATAGAATACAGGGCCCTGCCTGCACCTCGATAGGACAAAGAGATCCAAAGAAAAATGGAGGAATTCCATAACTTGACGAAAGAAATCATAGAATTGGAAAACAGAAGAGAGATGGAATCGAAGACTGATTGGAATCAGAAGGCAAATAGGAAAGCTTATAAAAGAAACAAGGTCTACTGAGCACAGTCGCGTGCTCTCACATAATCTTATTTATAACCTTACGACATTTAAAACTTCTAATAATTCCTGGACTAACCTTGTGGAGACCTTGGCAATTATATCATTCGAAAGAGAATGGAAACAACATGAGGGTTTTAAATTTCGTTAAAATGGGTCGAATATTTATGATGTTAATGCCAAATAATTATCCGGCTAATCTTGGGAGGGCTTTAGTAATTACATATATCATTCGAAAGACAATATGAAATGAAACAACATAAGGGTTTCAAATTTCGTTAGAATCGGCCAAATAGTTATGATATTTTTCGAAATAATTCCCGGGACAACCTTGGGAGGACCTTGGCAATTATTATATCATTCTAAAGAGAATGTAAAGCAACATAGGGATTTCAAATTTCGTTAGAATCGACAGAATATTTATGATGTTGTCGTCAAATAATTTCCGGGCCAACCTTAGGGGTACCTTAGTAATTAGTATACCATTCTAAGGAGAATGCAAAACAACATAAGGGTTTTAAATTTTATTAGAATGGGATGAATAGTTACAATATTATTACTAAATCAATGAATATCAAAAAGGCGACCGACCGACCGACATAGTGAGATATAGATTCGCGTGCGACTAAAAATAAATCTGGTCTGGAATAATACATATAATAGAAAAAATAGACATAGAAAAGGATCCAAGGAAATTCCGGAACCAATACAGAAAACTACAAGTATTGCAACGAAATGAGAAAATAAAAATAAAAATGCAGAATAAGGAAGTGCAACGGAACAACGAACTTCAAGAACACTTCCTAAAAGATTGGAAAAAATATTCTCCATATCTCCGGAAGAGAACATTGAAGACGACATAGAATATGAGGAAGAGATTATGTAAACACTAGAAACACAACAGGAAAACATTACAAAATATGCAAACGTAAACAAGGAGTGACGCATCCCATAGGGGTGGGTATGCCCTTCACAATGGATGAATACTTGACAGCTGTTAAGTCTTTCAAACAGAAAGCACCGGGTTTAAGCGGCATAAATAAGGCATACCTGACTAATGCGGCAAACAATGTACAAGCATCGATAGTGAGAATCTTCAATGCCTGCCTGAACATTGGGTACTTTTCCCAAGCGCTTAAAATGGTAAAGATGATTTTCCTACCCAGGCTGGGTAAACCGAAGCACCAAATTGAAAGCTACTGGAGATCCTTGGGAAAATCCTTGAAGAGTTCCTGGATGAAAAGATAAAAAAAACACCTTGAGCACCAAAACCTTTACAACCCTCAACAACATGGGCTCAAGAGTAAGCGAAGGATGGAAACCGCGCTGGCAATTATATCAGAAAAAATCGCCACAGAAACAACGTGTGTCAAGAGAGTGGATATCATACTCTGCGATGTTGCCAAAGCTTTTGATAAAGTGTGGGTGCGCGGCCAAAAAGCTAAGATCATTAGCCTTAACTTAGAAAACCACCTTTGCAAAATGCTATGCAGCTGACTAGATGGCCAGACGGGAGAGACATTTTATTTGTAAGCGGGTGTCCATCAAGGAGGGTGCCTCTCTCCAATATTGTACACCATATACACTAAAGACCTACAGACAAAAGTTGCATGTACATACAGACGAAAGTGCGATGTATATCCAACTAGCGGATGACATCACAAGGATAATTACCAACAATAGAAAATAAATCTAGAGGTATAGCACAAAGAACAGGAAGAGAGAGAAAAAATCTTACCAATTATGAGAAAAAGAACAAAAAAAAAAATGAACAAAAACAAATTCCAATTGATTCTCATAAAGCGGAGAAAAAAACAGCTGCTTTGAGAGAAGATGTGGAAGCATATCCATACACCACGGAGGAAAAAGTCCTCGGACTAAAACTAACAACGAATGGATATACCTTCCATTTGACACAGAAGGTGTCAGAAGCTAATGTGACCCTATCATCGCTGTACAGATTCCGCAATTTCTCAAATAACAATAAAAGAAAATTATACATGGCCCTCGTCCGCCTCAAAATACTCTGATCCAGGGGTTCACAAATATTTGGTGCTCTGGAGTCCTTGAGGAGGTCGAATATTGTTCTCGGAGCCACCACAATAAATTAATAAAGAATTAAGATAAATAACATTAATACTTACCAATTTAGGTTCTCGAGGAATTAAGATGGTTATTTATTTAATGATTAGGATGCATCTGCTGGTTTGTACTTCGGAATGTTTCAAGTTCGGGCTTAATTGAAGTAACTTGCAAGCTTATGTCACCTTCTGCATTTAACCAGTTTTTCTATTTAGGTTTCGTTGCTGCATAAGTTAAGAATGTTTCCTCGCGCAGATAGGTCGTCGGAAATCTCACTAACCTTCTAGAGCTTGAACCGAAATTTCTGTAAATTTTTCGCTCAAGTTAATACAAAACTTTGTTAGTTGATTCTTTAATTTATTTTTCAATTCAAAGTTTGCCGAAATATTAATCACTGTTCAATTTCTTTTAAAAACAAGGATTGCATGTTAGGATAATCAAGCAACGGGTATTAAATCTAGAGAGAGGTATCTGTGATACAACGGTCTGAGGCCGCTTAAATTCAGCCGCTATCACATGTTTAGAAACACATGGCTACCCACGTGCATCTGCGAGAGGAAGCAGAGCGCGTTATCGGCCACCTTAGCAAATATTTAATCAAGGAGGTTCTTTCCTCCATACGTTGATCTCGCCAGATTGAGTTAGGCTTATGGGCAGATAAGGTATTTTCCCAGGCGCGACCGGGGCATTCCTTTGAAGCATCCCACTCAGTTGTCCCCTACGCCAAGGGGATGGCTTCGACTATTTATATCAAAGCTTTCTCGATTGAAGCAGATCAGATCAGATCCAGATTATCTTCGCGAGGCATCACGCCGAACCGGTCTCCCTTGGGCACCTCGAGATCCACCATTATTGTCCAGAAGAGGACAATATCCCTTTAGTGCCAAGGTTCGAGCCTTCCAGACGCCAATTCAACAAGCCCCCTCCCTGTTGTTCAGAAAGAGAACAACGTTAGAACCGCCATTGTTCTTTGAGCCCGTTAACAAGAAACGGTTCTCACCGTCTCCCCCTGTTGCTCAGAAAGAGAACAACGTTAGAACAGCCATTGTTCTTTGAGCCCGTTGACAAGAGACGGTTTTCACCCCCCCCCCTGTTGTTCAGAAAGAGAACAACGTTAGAACAGCCATTGTTTTTTGAGCCTGTTGACAAGAGACGGTTCTCACCCTCTCCCCCCTCCCTGTTTTTCAGAAAGAGAACAACGTTAGAACAGCCATTGTTCTTCAAGCCCGTTCGTCAAGAAACGGTTCTCATTCCCAAGACATCACGTCAGGATAATTTAATTCCCCCCTTTTTAACGTTCATTTAGAACATCCCCGATTTGCTGTCACAAAGATCGCTCGTACTTCCGAGCCCCACTTCGCTCTCACTCTTCGAAGACAATCCTTTCCCTTCGCTAAGGACAACCTCCCAAAGAACCCTTCTGCTGGTAATCACAGGTGGACCGAAGATTCCTTCGCATCGTCTCCCTCTGCACAACAACCTTGTAATTACGTAAGCTGAGCATTACCTTTAATTATCAACCTTTTATCGACGCTACCCTGTGCTTCAAATGGTTTAGCGAACCATTCCATCCCTTTAATTTTTATTTGTTTACCTTTTTTTTAAATCTCTCTAAATCTTAATCCTCAGATTAGTCAGATATTCCCACGACCCTTTCCATTCTCCGTTTATGTAAACATTTTCTTTTTGTGTGTTGTTGATAGTTTAATTAATACAACTCTATTTTATTAATGATAGCCATATTATTATCCTTGAGCTCATTTCCACTTCTTAAGCATATTGAAGATAAATAACCTCGGTCAATCAGATTACCACGCAATCGAAATATTAGAATAATTCCCTCAACGAATAGTTATATATGGTATATCGTCGAGAGTCTATTCTACGACAGTATCAGTGTCTGAAACAAAGTACTGTCCAACTAATTCGGCTAAAACAGTTAGATGCTGAGAGATGGAAGTTTTTATATTCTCTTGCAAAACAAGCTGGTTGAAAAGAAGATATTCGCATAAATTTTAAAAGCATTCATATTTTCAATGAAGAATGCATTCTCTCCAAAGATTTATTTTCTGTTGGAGTGCAAGGATCTTCCCCTGAGCTTTGAAATATGTAACCTTGTTGCCTTGTAATGAAATATTTGTTTCATGTAATTAGGCAAAAATATCTGAAATATATACCAATCTTTGAATAAAAGCCTCATCTTTTAATTTAAAAACTAATTTGTGCTTAATGCAACTCATAAAATCTCGCCAACACCTTCCCTCTTGAAAGCCATCTAACTTCAGTATGTAACAATAACTCTTTGTGAGTCTTTCCTGTATCTTCACATAATAAGCTAAAAGTTCTGGAATTAAGTGGCCTAGCTTTAATAAAGTTAGCAATTTTTGACACATCATCCAGCACTTCAGTTAAATCAGGAGGCATTTGCTTAACTGGGAGAGCATGTGGGTATAAGAAGCAGTGAATGCCAACAATTTCCGAGTTCTTATTTTTTATTTAAGCCACAATTCCTGAATATTTCCCCACGATCACTGCAGATCCATCTGTGCATACACTCGAACAGTTTTTCCATGACATATAATGCTCCTCGAAAAACGATTCAACTAATAAAAATATATCTGCACCTTTTCTATGGGTTTTTAAAGGTTCACAGAAAAGTAAGTCCTCTTCAGTCTAAAAATTATAGAGGTAACGAACAAATACAAGTAATATAACTAAGCCAGCAACGTCTGTGGACTCGTTCATTTTAAGAAAAAATGTTAGACTACTTTGTTTTACTCTCTTAAATACTTCTTTTTGAAGTAACTGGAAACTTTACTATTTAAAAGGGGCACAGATTCTATGTTGCCAAGATAATTTTCACCGATCATACTTTCAACTAAATCTTTTGCACACAGTTTTATTAATTTTTCAGCTATTGTGTGAGCCTCGCCTTGTTGTGCTATCCGAAAACTAACTTTATAAGAAGCAATACGGGCATTTATGTGATCTTCATTGACAAACGATGTAAAAATTGTTATTCTTTCTTTTAGTTCTTGACTTTTATTTCTGAAATAATTAATATTTATATTTTTAAGTTGAGAGTGATTTGTTTCTAAGTGCCGTTTGAGCTTTGCCGGGAAAAAACTGACATTTGAAAAAACAGTGCTACATTCTACACAAAGTCCATTTGGCTCTTCCTCATTACCAGTCCAGGTGAAGCTAAAACTCAAATAACTTTCATCATATTTTCGCTTTTAGATGATTCCGCAGTTTTATTCTTATTATCATGTTTCAATGACGAACACGAGGTGCTTGCAATAAGTTGGACAGTGGCTCCACTTGTTTCAGTCGAAACGGGCCTACTTTGGTTTCCTTTTACAGTTTTTAACCATTTATCCATTTTAAGGGTATAAAGCAATTAACTTTTGAAACAAGAAATATAAATAATCAGATTTCTTGTATTTATATTAAAATTAAAGCTACGCTGCTACTGCACAGTCCACAAATCTTACAAAAAGTTTTATCGTAAATGCAACAGCTAATTAACACGGCACTTCAAAAGAAACAACACGAACACATTAACATGCACGGATGATGAAATTGACGTTTGGCAAGAATACCGATGGACAATGTTGGCATATTTCCATTACCTTATGATCATTTACAAAAAGTGTGACTTTCATCCAGTTAAGCCACATGCCACATTTCATATTTATTAATTGAAAGTAAAAACTTTACCGCCCCGTTGCCACATTTCACCACCATCTTTGACAGATTTAATTAAGTAAAATTAAAAAACCGGGCCACAAGATTTATCACAAATACAAGAAGAACAGATCATCTGACGTCAAAGGAACTCCATAGAAAAACCACAATGGAACCTCTAAATATAACACTACACAACCGCGCAAGGAACCTGTGGGAAAACCGGAAAGACATGCTACCACAGGTTGAAATGAACCAAATCACAGTAGCTGAAGATAAAATCCGTCGAATCCAATATAAGCAACGATCTTATGGTAGCAGGAAAAAACTATAAATATGATCAACCCGATTTATAAATAAAAGTTATAAAAATAAAACAAGACTAATGAAAATGTAAACACAACTAAAGACGAAAAACCTGAATAGAATAGACCGAATTTGACAACCGAAACTACAAAAAGTGAGAAGCCCGATGAGGAAACAAGAAACCAAAAAATACTTATAAATGGAACTACGTATTAGACTAATGTAGGACAAAACAAATAAAAATAAAAACCCACTCCAATAGTACAAAAAAAGCCCCACAAAATAAACTAACAAAGAATACAAACGCTTAAATAAGCAAATGAAAACAAAGGCTCGAATGCTGAAAAGCATAACACACCACACACCAAAAAGGTAAAATAAAGCAAGAAAGAAAGTGTTTGCCATGCAACATAGTACAAATTATCACCATCCTCACCGTATCACCTACATATATCATCTTCTACTCATAACCATCTCATCCACACACACACACCATACACAATATTTTCTAACTATCCTATTCACTTCTCCCACATTACTATCCCAATCCCAATCAACAAGTCCGAAAAGCCATGTTTGGTTTTAATTTTATTAGAACCATACAACTACTTACGAAGCTCATCAGCCAAAAATGCAGTTAATTTACATACATATTCGTGCTCACAAATCCCTCGTGGAGGAAGGGAAATTTGCAATGCTTTTATAATTCTGGGGCTTGGATATGTGGTTAGCATTGGGTTAATAAAGATTAAAAAATACATCTACTTAAGGTTATTATTAATTTTTATTTATTAAATAAAAGTATTTAACGAGAATGAGATTATTTGGAATAATTCATATTTATTGATACTATTTTTTTTAGATTAATATGTACTATTTTGGCTTAACACTGTCTTTCGCCATCCACAAAATATTATTCTTTTATTATTATTTATTCAAAATAAATAATCAAATTCAAATTTTGGCTATCACCCAGAGAATTTGTAAAGAAAATGGAAAGAGGGTGGAAGAGGAGTTGAGTAGAAAGTGCATAGTGGTAGTGCCCTAAACAAAATCCTGCTTGGATTTTTACATGTATGCAAAAATAAGAGAAAAATGATAAAGAAAAGATTGCAATTTCGGACGAGTGAGATAGCGAGCTGCTGCGTGATCCCCAGTTTCAGACTAGACAGCTCACTTTACTGCTCCTTAGAGGACGACATGATTTTGTCCTATTTAAATTCGCCTTTCTTTATTCCCATTTGCGGAATCCATTTCGATCGTAGAAGAAAACAAGAAGTCGCTTCTGGTCATTTAAAATATAACAGAAAAGTATTTAGAGACAACTTGGAAACAAACACAAATATAAATAATATACAATGCCATGCCTGTTTTAACTTCTGGGCTTTCATTAGCGAAGTATACATACAGGCAGCTATAAGAGGTCTGATGAAAAAACAAAGCGAATATGTGTTTTTCTTTGAACCCATCACCAAGCTTTTTTCCTCTTTTGAAACGCACTGGTAGCGAACTTCCATTTTATTAATCAGGTATCTATAATTATCGTTTCTTTTTTGGCTGATGACGCTGGCTGATTTTTATTCCAGTCTCACAGACGATTTATCCATGCCAACATTTCAAATCATCTCTTTCAGGCCTTCTTCTTTCTGATCACTTTACTTTTCTCTTCTCTCATTAATTTATTATCTGTTGTCAGTCGAATACCGTCATTAACACTTTGGCATTATGCCGCTATCACTCATGAAGATCACCTCATTAATCATTAGCTAACTTCTCTCCGCTACCATCAAATGCTTGTGAGGTTTTTCGCTTACATATTTGGTGTCATTCATCACTCCATCATTACAGGGGATATAGTTTACTCACACTTTGACCCCACAGTCATTGCCGTCTATTGATAACTCATTGTTGAGCATCCCATTTACTGAAAACTGTGCTTTAAATTCTTATTTTTTACCCTCTGTTGACAAAATCTATTCTATATCTTCCAAAACAATTTTTTCGGTATTGATTGAAAGTTTGTGTTTTTTTAAATCGTCATTGTAATCGAACTTTATGTTAAATTATTTCTATCACAAACAGTTTGTCACAAAGATCTAATTGTGTTAAAGAAAATATATTACAGGTTCGACCGCTACACAAGATAAACCAGACACATTATTTGAAAATTATATTTTCAAGAAAGAGAATTTAATGACACACCGTTTACATACTTTTATCCCAAATTGAAATTGAAGCATTTATATCTCTAAACACGCTTTTAACTTACATTGCAATCTATTTCTGCCCAAGTCATAAAAGTTTTACTTGTTCTGCTGTTGTTTAATATCAAGTTGAACGAAAGTAAAAATATCTTTTAATTGACCATGTAACCTTCCAAAGTAACTACCCTTTTCTTTAACTCTCAACCGCCTCTCGGTTAGAACTGCTTACAACATTGAAGTTGATGTAGACCGCATATTAGAACATCAAACATGTGTATGGATTGAATATTAGAACAGGCCCTAAAGAACAGCGAATACCATGAGGATGGGTTCGCCATTCTCTAAATAACCCCAAAATTGCCAGAAAATTTACATGGATGATTAATGGTCAATATAAAATGAAAAAAAGAGTAATTTATGATTTAATATAAAATTTAATTATATTAAAAACTTCAGACATACCCTTTAGAAGATGAGTATTTAAAATGACAACTAATGCTGTACGTATTCACCAACAGACATAGTTTGGAGGTATAGAGTTTGGGGGCTTTTTATCCCACAGACTTATTCATCCTTTCTTTGATCTCAACAACTAATAAATCTAATGGGTTTCATCCTCCCATACGTCTATACTTTTAAACTCTATAATAAAATCAGGATTGGTCTCATCATTTCCTATTGAAAATAATCGGATTAACTTTCTGAATTAATTTAATTATTAGTTCAAATATCGGGAAAAGCATTTAATCATAGTAGCCCAAAATCTCATTACCTTTTCCTCCTTCAAAGGGGAAGACAATGGGTTCCACCTAAAGGGGTTAAACTCTACTTTGATGAAGATGATGTGGTCACATAAATGGTATATTGAACGATACAGGCTACTCTTGTATAATTTTTTAATTATTTAAAAAAATAACCAGATTGCATGTAAATATTTGCGTTTTATTATCGATCCTTTTAGCTTTACTTCTCTAGTTCACTCACATAATTCTTAAATACTCTACAACTTTAGTGCATGTAAGTTTATCAAGCATGTAGTTGCCATAGCAAAAATCAACCATCTTTAGGCTACATTGGGGGTGTCTATAAGACTCCTCAGACAAGAGACTTTATTCAATGGACCAACCTAACAGTTTTAAAATGAACAGTTTTAATCGGCTATTTCAAACCTCAAATTTTCCCTAACAAGTATGTTTTTTAGACACTTCTAGGGGTAACTTATATCTTTTATGGGTTAGTTAAACTGTTTTCACTTAAAATCTGTTAGATTTTTCTGTTTTTTAGCCTGGTTGAGGAGTGTCACTCGGGTGTTATCTGATGATTAATTAGTGAAGGTGGCTAGCTAATTACTTGTAGGAAATCGCATACCAGGGTTGCGCACAATGTTGTTCAATCATTAAATAGGTTTTCTAAAATCTATCGGTCACGATAGATTTTTGTAACAGAAAAATGTTTCTCTTCACAACGACTTTGAACTAAATAATGTTCTCAATTGCAATCATATTTTCTGTCATTTTTTGCCAGTTAGGCTAAAACTAGGAATTATTATAGTATCCTTCTTATTAAGTGGTATCGATTATTGGTAGTAAATAGCCAATACCGGTATTTAAAAATATATTAAGATATTTTCATAACTATTTTCTGAAAAAAAGTGATTTAAACTAAAAAATAACTTAAATAATTTATTATTCATCAAAATTTAGTCGAATAGATAATGATTCCTATGGTAGTATGAGTCATATTTATAGTATTAAGCTAACTAGTTGCGAAGCTAAAAGAACAATTTCTACTACTGCTTTACCTTACAAAACTGAGATGTTCCGTTTCAGAACAATCAGTATTTTAAAAAGAAACTTTTAAGGTCAAATTTTTCTTTGCTCTCAGTTATTTTACTTGTTTTGTTTAAATTAAATTTAATAGATGGATTTTTAAGACATACAGTTTAAAAGAAACAATCGCTATTAAATCTAGTACTGAAAAAACTATATTTTTATACCCCTTGTCAAGACTCAGTTAAAAGATTTTTCATCTCACCAAATTTAAAAGTATTTTGACTTTATACGTGCAGAAATTAGCTGAATATATTTTGACAGAAGGATTTATGACTTCTAATTAAGCATATTTAGTCTCTAGACGTGCGCAGGAAAGGTTCCGATTGTCAGTCATAAACTCACAGATGGGTAGGAACTAAAGCTTAGAATATTCGCTGTTGGTTGAAAAGGTGGCGCAGCCAGCAACCGCTGGTTACCCCATGATGGCGAAGCTTGGCAACTTCATACTATCCATGACTTATTAATTCTCGCACTGGTGAGGCAGGCACCGTATTCTTATTGACATAACCCACTCGCTCGTGGGCCATCATTGGTCCACTACAAGTGCCAGCCTTCACATCAAACTCTATATAAGCTTGCATCCACGTGAGAGACGGCCGAAAATCCGGAAATTTTTGTTTTGTCGTCATGGCTCGTACTAAGCAGACAGCTCGCAAGTCTACCGGAGGTAAAGCTCCGCGTAAGCAATTGGCCACGAAGGCAGTGTAAACTTTTTGTGTGAAATCGAGTGAAAAGGGCGGACGCATATAAAATCGGTCCGCAATAAGTGCTAAATTTTTAATTCGTGCAAAACTTTACGTATACATCCTCTCTCAATTACAGCTGCTAGAAGAGGGGCCCCAACATGGGGGCAGCCCCTCTGGACTGCAAAAGGATCCCCCTCAGTACCATAGGGGGGGCACCAAAACTTGAGAAAATGGAGGTTATACAAACCATCTATAAAAAAATCCACGTGGTGATGATCAGGCTCCTCGATCGACACTCCCAACTGTTATGCAACCATTTGTAGCACAATGGGGGACGTCGAGAGGCTGGTCTCCGACGAGGCTCAAGCTCATCTTAAGAAGATTGGGCTTGAAGCAAGTGTACCACAGGAAATCTTGGCCTAACGAACAATCATTCTAACGAAGCTGGACCCAATATTCACAGAAAATTCCTGTGAAGAAATTAAAAAAGAAATCGAAGCAAAACAAGAGTGGGCCTGCATCACAGCAGTCCATAAATTCGGAAAAGGAAACGGCGTGGTGAAAATAGTATTCACTACCATCGATATGGCCAACCAAGCCAAAAATGACGGGCTGCTCGGCTTCTACCTGAAGGTCAGCCCGGAACAGATCCTAAAAGAAGAATATATTCAAATCGACTGCTGCTTTAAATGCTATGCAGTCGAAAAACACGCCACAAAAGATTGCACAATTGCCGACCCTGCATGCTCCAACTGCGCCAAAACCGGACACGGTTGGAAAGAGTGCAGGGAAAGGGTGCAAAAATGCGTAAATTGTGGGGGTGACCACAGGGCTCTGGCCATGAGGTGCCCAATCCGCAAAGAAGCCATCCGCAAAAAAAAAAAAAAAGAGATAGGCTGAGAGAAGAAAAAAAAGAGAGGAAAAAATCCACGTACGCGGATACGGCAGCAAAGAATACCACGTCGGCACGAACGAACGCAATGAATTTGGTCATGCCTAAGGAAGGCCACGAAGGCATGGCCAAGGTCATGGTTGCCCACCTGGCAAACCTAACAAACCCCGGTACCTTCTCGTCCCACCTTAACCTTCTTTTTGAGAAGAATGGTTGCAATAAAAGGGTTTGGTTTCCCGAAAACCCAGACTCGGCGGGCCTTTTTAATCTCGAGTTCATCGAAGAAGAGAAAAAAGGCCCCCTCAAGTAATGGGGTAAAGGAAACCGAAAAAGAAGAAGAAGGGAAAATACAAACGCCTTCGGAAGGAGAAGAGGAGAAAAAAGGCGCAAAGAAGAAAAAGAAGAAAAACAAGAAGTCACCAGAAAAAAACAACGCAAAAGCCACAATCTACTTCGGACGAGGAAGAAGAGGACGACGAAAGGCACGAAGGGTTTCCCCTCGCCGAGAAAAAGGAAATCCTCGTAAGAGGTCTCTTTTTCGACGGGAAAGACGTGGGACTACGTGTCTTCAGCTCCCCCCTGTCCCCGGCCCCCAAAGACGACCTGGAACTACTCGTCATCGGCCTAGCCGCGGGTGAATACAAATGGACGTACGAGCGACCATACTCCAGGAAAGAAGTGTCGGCCCTACTCCTAAAATCCCTAGTATATATCCACCCTAGAGACGTGCATAACGTTAACATGACGACATTCAAAGCTATACAGAGTGGACAAAAAACATCGCAAATTAAATAGTGAATAAGGAAAAGTGAGCAATTAAAGTAAATAATAATAGTGAATCATATTTAGTGAAACAAATCTAATTTATTAAAAATTAATACAGTGAAAATAGTAAAGCAAATAAAATAAGTACAAATAAAGCAAAAAGTAATGAACAATTATAGTGCAAATAAACTAATTTAGTGAAAATAAATCTAATGAAAATAATGTAGTAAATAAAATAAGCAAAAATGATAATTTTATACAGTGATAATAAATTAAATTTTAGTGTTAATCGATTTAATGTAAAATTAAATAAGCGAAATACAACAAACAGACTTACAAAGCATTAAAAGCTATCGTAAATTTAACGTGTAGTAAATATAAAGTAAAATATATTAAACTAACAAATTAAATGAATTATAACAAGTGAATAATAACAGTAATTTTAAGAATTTATAGTAAATTATCCATAATCTATCTATAAGTATGTAAATTGTAGTTAACTTGAAAATTCAATTGATAAAGATTTCCATGTCTCCGGGATGCTATCATTTCCTACTTCTACTCAGTGCTTTTACCTCCTCTGCTAAATCTATTTTCACCACTATTTTCTATCATTCTAACTACATATAATGTATGTAATTACCCCCTTTTTGTATTTATAAGTTAATAAACCTTTGACCTTTGACCTTTGAGACGGCCGAAAATCCGTTTTACTGCGTTCTGCTGAAGCACCTACGGATACAGCACTTTTGCTTGTTTTAGTGACTGATTGACTTTTGAACGCTGCCTACAGAAACAAACGCCTATTCTGGAAGTCTTAAGGTGAACCCAGTTTCATCCTTCAGAAGAGAGAGATATTTTTTACGTCGAAGCCTCGTAATTCAATGAGGGCTTAAGCACCTCACTGCTCCCGTCCATCGCTCTGCTTGCGAACCCGCTCGGATGTCTGCCATTCATTGTTTTTGTCTTAATTATGCCAGCCACTTGGTTTGGCATAATAAAGGGCTTATATGAACACTGGTTTAGGCCTAGCCCACAGCAGAAGCGTAAGTCAGAAATTGTCTCGATACTAGGGCATAACTGCGAGTCCCGAACGAAGGAGAAATCCTCATCGCCCGGGGGACCCGGCCAGAATCATAAAGGAAAGTACACCCGTCTCTATGTAGTTGGATGCAGTTATGGCGTATGTACCCGTGAGGGGGTGGCAAAAACTTAGCGGTCGTTGATTCGGCCGCTATGCATTAAGTCCACCAAGCTCAAGCCTTTGAGGTCCCCACCCCACCCCTCTATCATCCATCATACTGGCAGCATACAAGCGGGGGAACAACAGAAAAAATGGACGGGGGCGTTTTTCTCACATTAATTTGAACCCATTACCAGCCCTACTCACACCATCCTTTACCTCCTTTACCACACCCTAACTTTTTTACATACAAAATACACATTAATTACACTTTGTTACAGGGAAAGAAGGAAGAAGAGGAACGCCAAGACCATAGAGACCCTCACTAAGAGGGTCTCCTTAAGGACCATAGCCGGAAGACAGACCCCAACAAAGAACAACCTCTGCGAAATCCTGTACATTGAACTCAAGGTGGCACTGGTGAAACTCATCGAAGTTACATCGGGATTCATCGCCATGTGTGCCGAGACCAAAGATGTGGACCAGCTCCTATCGGAAGAGGGAGCGAGAGTTCTGCAGACAACCGGACTGGAAGCAAAAACCCCCCACAAGTGGCAGTGAACAGAAGCGTAATCTGCCGCAAAGGGGAGAGCTAAGAAGGAGAGCACAAAACTGAAGAGCTCAAAGAGGAGATTACTAGAAGCAACCCGTGGGCACAAGTTCGTGAGATCATTAAATTTCGGGAACACACATACGTGTTTAAAATAACATTCTCGACTACGGACATGGCAAGGAAGGCCACCGAAAATGGTATTCTCGTATTTAATATGAGAATTCCAGGGGAGAACATCCAACAGGAAAAATTCAACAGCATACAAATGTGCTTTGTATGCTACAAGCTTAAAGACCACACATCTACGACCTGCCCGGACAAAAACAAGCTGAGGTGCAGTGAATGCGCCACAGAAGGGCATAGATTCGACAAATGCTAAAGCTCCTTGAAGAAATGCCTCAATTGTAAAGGGGAACATCGGACGATGGACCTTAACTGCCCCAAGTGCCACGAAATAATTAGAAGGAAGGAGGAAGAGGAAAGGAAGGCAAAGGAAACAACAGACGCAAGCGCCACTAAGAAGAATGCAGAGGTAAGGACTGCATCGGCACCCGCACAACTTAACTTCACCGGGGATCTGAGTGCGAAGATTCTGATCTGCATAACCCATGCAAATGTGGCGAATGCAGTGAAGCCTGGTTGTTATAACCAAGTGCTCAACACGTTTCTGAAGGCAAACAACCTCCCAACAGTAGTGATGCCTGAAGACCCCGAGTGCTCCAAGGCTTTCAAGGACTCTGTCATTAAAAATAACAACATCAAATCCGAATTGGAGGATATGATTGAAGATCCATCATCGGAAGAAACCGAGGAAGACAAAGAAGAGGAAAAGGCTGGAACTGACGATGGATCCTCCTCATCTGACAGCAAATAAGGCCCCTGCACTCGTACACGAGCTACAAAGAGCAGGTCAAAGACCCCGAGCCCCCCCTCCGAAAAAGGAAAACCCTGGGCCGAGTAAAATTGCCCAACCAGCCCCCAAACTAAAAAAAGAGGAAGAAGAAACGTAGGTAAAACAACTTACCATGTTACGTAACGCACTGAAAATAATGGAAATCAACACCCACGGCTGGACGACAAAAGGAATTCTTTACGGAAATGTATTCAGAGAAATTGATGCAGACATCATACTGATTTCAGAACACGGGATCGACACGCGAAAATACAAAAATGAAAATCTGGAACTACGAGGTGTTGATCACCAACTATTCGCAAGAGCGGTACGATGGCGCCGCTATTTCAATAAAGAAAGGGATCAAATACAAGCAGATAAAGAATTTAGAAGAATCCTACCTCGCGATTGAGGTCAAGCTCGACTTAGGAAAGTTGGTCATTGCAACCGGATATCAACCGCCAAGGAGAGATGTGTTGCCTATTCCTACTCTTACTGGCCTATTTGGCAGAAGAGCCCCCACTATACTAATGGGGGATCTGAACACCAGATGCCGAGAATCCGGTTACAGGACCTACAACGGTATAGGGAGAAGCCTGGACCTGTTGCTGGACAGAAATATTGCCCAGCGGATAGGCCCCGACTTTCCCACCTATGTCAGAGAACGATGTGCCACAAAGCCAGACATCTGTCTGGTGAATCGTCAGCTACCATTCAATTACTACATGGAACCAGTCCAGGTGCCATGTAGTGACCATATAGGGGTCCTACTCACTATCAATAGAAACCCTATACAAGTCCCAGCCATAGTCAGGAAGAACTACAGGCGAGCAGACTGGGCACGGTACGCGCACCTTATCGAGGCCTACGATCCGCCCAACCTAGACGAGGCAATTCTCGAGGAGATTGACGAGGCACTCGATGACCTCAATAACCAAATCATCGACGCAGATAGGGCTTGTATCCCTAATTCCGCATATAGGACCATCTTGACCTACGAGTGGACCGAATATATGAAGGAACTGAACCGTGAACTGAAGATAATGTATGAATACAACATCGTGAATGCATCGGTTCACTCGATGCAAAGAAGTAAAGAACTCAAAGAAGAATTGAACCAGTTGATCCTCGAACAACAGAACAGAAGATGGGAGGACGCGATCGATTGCCTCGATCACGAAGCAACCCTCAAAGAATTTTGTGAGAAGATCCGAATTCTTAAAGGATCGACTGAAAAGAAGCATAAGATCGAGCTACAAAAAGAAAACGGAGACATCGAAGAAGAAGGAGAAAAAGTTGAAGAGATATTCTGAAGGTATTGGGAAAAGATCTTCAGTATAACTGAAAAAGAGAACGAAGACTATGACCTAGAGTTCGAAAGTAACATCATCGACGAGCTAAACGAAGAAATATACAAGACGCACCTTTATCACCAGGTGGATAGACAGCGCGACGGAGACGCCGAGATTACAGAAGAAGAACTACTCGGCGCGCTTCGCTCATTCCAAGAAAAAGCCCCAAGACAACCGGGGCTTACAAAGCTTAACTTTGAAAAGGCACTAGCCTGTGTCATCAAAGGAATGAGAAGAATATGTAAAGCCTGTCTCAATACGTGATACTTTCTGGACGCTTATAAAATGGCGAAGATGATTTTCTTGCCTAAGCACGGAAAGAACCCAAAGTTGAAGTAGAGCTACTGGCCAATTTCACTTTTGGAATTTGTAGGGAAGCTCTTCGAGAAGAGCCTCAACAAAAGACTGGTGTCTCACCTGGAGGAAAACTTGCTCTATAACCCACACCAATTCAGGTTTAGGAGTAAGCGAAGTACGGAGATGGCAATTAACGTCATCACGGAAAATCTAGCCCATGCAAAACGGGAAAAGAGTTACGTGGACATTGTTTGTCGGGATGTACCAAAGGCGTTTGATAAGGTGTGGCAACAGGGAATGCAGTACAAGATCTTACGACTGGGACTAAGTGAAAACTTAGAAAGAACTCTCTGTGACTATGTCATGGAGAGAGCGGCGTACATCAGTTTAGGGTGCACGAACGGGCCAAAGTTCATGCTCAATGCGGGCCTCCCGCAGGGAGGGGGGGCTGTCTCCCACTCTCTACTTGATTTACACCGCGGATGTCCCAGTCCCTCTAAGCCCCAGTTGCCTCAACTTACAATTCGCCGATGATTTCACCCAGATAATCAATGGCCATGGAGGAATGCGCCTTTGCAAGCTCGAATGACAGCAGCAGAAATTGAAAACCTTAACACCTACGAGGCCCGGTGGAAAATCCGCACCTACCAGGATAAGTTCAAAGTAGTCCCCATAGGCAGGAGACTACTTGATGAGGTCTGGGTGGGGGATAGACGATATCCCTACACCAATAAATGTAATGTACTCGGCATGAAAATCACCTCAATCGGGTACACAAAGCACGTCCAAGAACTAATCACCAAGGCCACTGCTGCAGTCAAGACTCTATATAGGTTCAGAAATCTTCGTCAAAGCAACAAAAAGAAGATCTATACTGCACTAGTAAGATCGACGTTGCTATACCCCGCTTCCGCCCTCTCGTGTGTCTCAAAGGCACATAAGAGGAGACTACAAGTGGTGCAGAACAAATGCGCGTACCTAATTACAGGTACACGCAGAATGGAAAGAAGATCACAGGAAAACCTGCACCGGGAGGCGGGATTAACCACCATTAACGTTGTCATCGAAGAACGGACAAGGAATATGCTAGAAAAGGTCAATCGAGAATTGGACGATGAAATCGTACAAATGATTGACCAGAATAGAAGAACTGTATGTCGCGTCAGATTTCCAAGCTCCGCTGGGATTTTAACTGGCGGAGCAGAAGTGCCGTTCTACGCAAGAGGAGTTGTTTTTTGCCCCAAACCAAGACGAATTAACCAAACTAAGAAACCAAACCGATTTTGACAAAAATTCCCTGATATCGACAAAACCCACCGATTAAGACAAAACTACCGAAGAAGGAAAACTACACAAGAAGATGAAATATACCAATCAAGACTACAAAGAAGAAACAAAATACACAAACTACACACAGTACAAATTTACGAAAAAACAAAGACACTAAAACAAACATAGCAAGTTATAATTAATTAATTACCAAAACAACAGCAAACGCGCACACATAACCAAATACATTAGCTAATATGAAGACAAATGGCTTGAACGCTAAATTGTATATATTATATATATATTTATATATATTAAATATATATATATATATATATATATATATATATATATATATATATATATATATATATATATATATGTATAAACAAAATGATAAACAACAACGGAACTACAAAACATAAAAATTTTAAAGCGATAGGCCTGATCACCAGGCTCTAGCATCACTTTGCACCCTACCACACTTCTTTCTGTTTTCACCACTGGTTTAATTTCCGCTGTCTATCCACACACCCTTTCTATCCCCTCACCTGCATACTCTCACATACCTGGGCAAGGCCTCTGACTCGAGGCAACCAAGAAGAATTCCAACCATAGTCCTTCTCAATAAAGACAAATCGTAAAGTGTTTAATTAACAAACCGCTCCAAAGGACGCTAGTTAAACTGATATTCATTATCATTATGATCGAATCGAAGAATTTATTCGAATATTAAAAGAAAAAATAATGATATGAAATTTCTCTAGAACCTTTTCTGGCTCGCAGGGTTATATATATATATATATATATATATATATATATATATATATATATATATATATATATCATCATCATCATCATCATCATCAGTAACTCTATAATTTAAGAACGGGATTTTTTGAGTATATGAATAATAATTTCATCTTAGTTTGGTTTTGACACGTTTTTTTATCAAAGTTATTTCTAATAATTCTTTTATAATATCAAAAAACAAAATGGTAAAGTTCACTCCCCCGTAAGGGGAGTTTGCGCTTTGCTATTAAAATTAAAATTTTAAATCTAAAAAAAAGCAGCCATGGTTAAATTTTTATAAATTTTCTGAACTTCGCCAATTATAATAATTCTACAAAGAAACTCTAAACTAAATTTCCCCCCTTCAAAAGATTACGTTGCTAAAATATAGAGTTTTAGAGTAGAAGACATATAAAATTAAATTTTCTGAACTTCACCATTTGTAATTCTTTGGGTTTTAAAAAATTCACAAAATTTCGATACTTATATTTATTTCTGAACTTTACCATTTTGTTTTTTGATATTATAAAAGAATTATTAGAAATAACTTTGATAAAAAAACGTGTCAAAACCAAACTAAGATGAAATTATTATTCATATACTCAAAAAATCCGGTTCTTAAATTATAGAGTTAGTGATAATGATGATGATATGATCGAATGCTCCTATATCTATCACTTTCCTGATCTCAATATCAAACCTAAGTTGGTTAAATTTGAAGTTCCTAGAAAATCCACCCCAAGCAAAATAGCCAGCCGTTACTTTCGTTAATCGTATAGGTTATTTATTCTTTGTTTGCAATCCTTATGTTATTCTTCCCTTCTCCTTTCTCTCCTTTTCTCTCATCTAGCCCTTGTCTGTTAATGTCTATTTCTTGTTTTTACCTGCCGCGAAGCGCCATGTCTAGGCGTGGCTTTTTTCTCAAAAGGAGTAAAGTTCAATTGTACCCATTTAGAGCCATGAAATGACCCATATGACCATGGGACATAAGGTTATTTACCGTGGAGATTTCAAATCTGCCATCGATTTGGCGCTGCTGGGTAGCGCCATCTAGTGGCAGAAGCCTCATTTATCCATTCAAAGGCAATGTAGGTGATTTAAATCATGGGAAACCATCAATGCAATAACCCTTTATCATCTTATTACAAAACGCCGCAGGTCATTAAAGGGACTTTCCCTCTTGTTTTCTTTGGAGGAATTCCCTTCCTCTCATTTGTGAGTCCTCCATCTGCTGCCCTTAGCTTTCTTACCACACTCTAATCGTTTTGTTTTTAATCAAGTTATAATTATATACTCCATTTTTTATGTTATTCCTACGTTTTCTAAGTACATTTATATTTTGTTTTGGTAGGTGTTCTGTCTACACTGTCGGACCCTTCCGAAATGCAAATAATCAAAACACTTGTGGCTTGGATGTGGGCATTTTGATATGAATGTAAATTGTTTTCGACGAAAATAACTAGAGGTGAATTTAATGATTTCATTATATGGTCTATTTAAAATAAACAAAGGGTCGATTCGTTGAGTAGACAAGAGCAAATTTTTGTGTCACTTGAATTCGATTCTGGATGAAAAATGAGGGAAGTGTATTCATATAAAAAACTACAAACTATCAACTAATAATAATTGTTTTGCCATAATCTCATTGTTTTTATATTCTCTACACAGAAAAGTTACTAATCATCGCGATTTTTGCCACGTTTACCTCGGGGCTTGGCTTGAGATAACTCTTGCACGTGATTGGTGGAGTACGCTTGCGAACATTTTGTATATGTAGTTTTCTGGTTCTTAAAAGAGTATAGGCTCTTTTATTTGTAGGTTATTTGATCCCTGCCAGAATCATTTTGTCTGGTGCAGAGGGTCATTTCTAAGATGTGTGTCTCCGTCTGAATTCCTTTGGGCTTGTCTTCGGAATCATGTCATTATTAATATTTTTCTTAGATTTATGAGTTTGCTGTTATAGTGAGGTGAGAGAAGGTTTTGCTGGGTGTGATGTGTAAATGATGACGGGTGGATTGCTACAAATATAAACATTCATAAACCCCCTCAAATCTCTGTGTTTTAGGTTCAGTTCTACTACAGCGATAGTGTGAAGGCCTTTGGGCGATTTATCGCGATAACGTCAAATAGTGGCCAAATCTTTGGAGCAAAATAAATCCCTACGTACCCTGCGAAGCTTTGAAGACCATAATGCAGGACAAACAGAATTTGATAATATATATATATATATATATATATATATATATATATATATATATATATATATATATATATTTCCCAACGTTTTACCATAGTAAAGACATAATCTATTGAAAAGTTAAATAAGTTTCCGCGGTAAAATTAAGCAAGTAGAAACACGACTGACTGACTTAAGGGCGCAAGTTCAAAGGCAGCCCAACATCCACAGGAATCTGGTCTCCCCCATCTCTTGGGTGGTCTACCTCTCAGTATATACAAGGTGTCCCAGAAAAAAGTTAAACGTACTTTGAATTAGTATAACTCAAAACCTATTAGAGATATTTGAGTCTTGCAGGGTAAAATAAATTTACCACCTTTTTATCTGTCGATTCTGAAAATTTCATTAAATTCCCTTTTGCAATATTGATACACTAATGTGTTTAGTGGAGGCTATCAAAAATATGTTTGCGCAAGGAAGTAAAATAATGAAACTTCAAAGTTTAAAATTAACAAATATATTTAAATCCATTTTTAACAAAAACACCTCTTCATATGGTTAATACAAATTCATTTTTTAATTTTCTAACCACCGTTTCCTTCTACATGTCCTCTATTTCTTTCCAAGCACAGTTGCGTCTTTGATCGCATTGATTGAACAACCTTTTTGATTAACTTGTGATTTTCCTTAAGTCTATTGACTTCACGTGTTATACTATCTCTTAACTGGTTGATGCTTTGTGGTGAAGTAGAATACACTTTATTCTTTAGATATCCTCATAAGAAATAATCGCACGGTATCAAGTCAAGGGAAAGTCAAGGGATCTTGGAGGCCATTCAATTGCATGATTTAGCGCGACAATGCGGTTGGCAAACGTTTCTCTTAGTTTTGTTCTTACATCAAGCTGTCTATGAGCTTGTGCGCCGTCCTGAATCCACCAAAGTCTATTGAATTGATTGCCGTAAATCTGGCGGAGTTCCGGGAAGATCCTTTTGTTGATCATGCTCAGGTAGGGAGCACCATTCAAGTTATTCTCGTAAAACAATGGGCTGACAAGATAGCCATTCCCGCATATTCCGATCCACAGAGACACTTTCTGCTGACAAATACGTGTGTCGAAGTTGAATGCTGGGGGGTGGTTCAGCGGCGCATATTGTCAACTGTTATGGCTATTTACCTTTCCATTCATGAAAAAGGATGCCTCGTAACCAATCACAATGTTTTCCAAGAAACGAGCAGGTTTATGGAGAAGCCATTCGACAAATTGTCTACGACGAGGAAAATCAGTTTCAAGAAGCTGGTGTCTTGCATGCATCTTATAGGGATACCATTTTAAATCATGTTAAATAATGCGGTTAAATGATAAATTTGACAATTGTAACCCATTCTTTCTGACTGATACATGTGTTTTTTCAACAAGTGTCACCCGAACCTTTTCGATATTTTCTGTTGTTCTTATGGTTCTCATACGATCCCAACGACCTTTATTTAGATTTAAGCATGTTCCTTCATGTTGGTATTTGCGAACATTTTTCGAAATTGTCGGCTTCCTTGGTGGGTGCCTACCTAGAAAACGTTGTTCAAATGAATCTTGTACTTGTTTAATACTGCCAGTCTTAATAAAGTTTGTGACTACAAATAGGTATTGGTCTTTTCTTAACTACATGATTAGAAACGTTCTATGGAAGTAAACTTTTACACAGAAACCTGCTTTGATTTCCTTAGTAAGCAATAATGACGAGACCATATCACAGCGTGGCTGAAAAACCCCTGTAAAATGGCCTAGGCTTTGCTTGAACAATCGCACAGTGACCTAGCTTACCTCAGGGGCCTATGCTTCTCTTGAAAGTGCACGCTGGCCTAGCCCACCTAGGCTTCGCTTCATTATTTTACTTCCTTGCGTAAACATATTTTTGATAGCCTCCACTAAACCCATTAGTGTATCAATATCATAAAAGGAAATTTACTGATATTTGCAGAATCAAAAGATAAATAGTTCTTAAATAAAATATTTTTTGCAGAAACCCCAAATTTTCAATAGTTTTTGAGTTATATTAATTCAAAGTACGGTTAACTTTTTTTCTGGGACACCCGGTATAGCTTTCTGGCGGTCTTCTCATAACATGTCCAAACCACTTGATTCTCTTCCTTCTGATAACATCCGTAATGGTCTCTTCCATATTCAAGTAGAAAAGAAGAATATAAATCATTATTTTACTGCAAATAAACAGAGAAGGGTTTATCTTTGTGATCTAGGACAATGGTGATATTATCGAAATAGTGTAAGCAATTTTGTGAAATTTGGGAGAGAGTTTTGGATTCGCTTTTATAGGCCCGTGTGTGTTTTTTCCTTATTATACTCATTGTTTATATTTTGTTGATTACTTTTTTTTCAAATAGCGAAGTTGTTTATATTAAAAAGGGAAATGATTTTGTGTTTTAAAATCTAGAATTCTCATTGTTTCAGAGGAATACAGGCTAGCCCGCGCGTCCATAAATGCTAAAAATTGAACTTTGACTTTCCTATATGATCGATTATGACCATTATACAACTAAACCATTCTTTTCTAGCAAGAAATATACTTATCAAATTTCATGACAATTTCTTCACTTATGTTTATCATGTTGACAGACAAACTAAAACATTTGCGTAGGGGGGCACGAAAAGTCTCATGACGTTTTTCTATTGTTGACAGCGACGCCTAACTGAAACCAATACTAACATTTGCACGCTGGTAAAAAAATATTAAATTTATAAAAAGATACAAATCAAAAATAAAGAGTAAGGTAGGCAAGCAAACTAATCAAATAACACTTCATACTATTGAATAAAGATAATACATTTCACATAGCTTTAAAACAACTTAGGTTTAGCAAATTTTTAAAAGACATATTAAATCCAATTTCATCAATATACCGGCATTCTAATTATGAAGTCAGATGGACTTCGTTTTAATTACTTTTCTATTGTTACTTGGTTGTCTGTATTTGTTTATTTATATAATTTTATTCAGACTTATTATTAATAAAATTAATTTTTATTAAGTTGAAAACCAAAACTTAGGGAATAAGTTGGGTTTTTTAAAACTGAACCTATGCTTGACGTGTCGAAAAAAGTTTTTGGAGTGTCATTTCAGCCTCGCGTGTCATAGAATGTTTATTTCTGTTCTAGAACCGTTGATCCTCTAGAGCAGAACATTTTCCATGATTCAAAGGAATCATTCAAGGAACAAAATATATTTTTAATGATGGGATGTTAACTTTTGTTAGCCTTTTTTATTCCATTCAAATAATGTGCCTAAAACTGATTACTTTGATTTTTCTATATTTATTATGGTTTTTACTATATATTACCGTAATTATCGACAAAACTTCAACTACTTTACTACACATTCAGAAGTTTATAATTACCATCCCACAATGTGAGTCTCCACCTTTAACCCAACCCTGCATGACTTTTAGAATTTCCAATAGTTCAACTAATTTTTCCATTTTCATAATCTACATCAATATTCAATAAAGTATTTTTTTCATTATTATCAGAGCAATACAACGTTAAAAATAATATCAGATATTTTCGCTCTTTTAGACAATTCCACTGCTCTCTTTTAAAGAGTTATCATAAAATATTAATAAAACCATTTGAGCTGCTTCGCCACCTCTCCTTACAAAGAGGAGCATGTGCTTCGCTGGCTGACCTTCGGTTTGTGGCCTACCGCCTATCTGGCTCTAACAACTGGTTTTAGTCTAAAAAAAACTTAACAGGTTTTCATTACATATCTCCTAATAATTTACCTTTAGTCTAGTGTTTTTTCTAGATTGATACTTATTTACAATGCCTAAAGGCAAGAAAAACTTCTTATCGGAATTATTTTGATTTACCGAAAAAACAACAATTTTCAGAATTTTTTTTCCCATCTAAATTTGCTTTTACATGTAAAAAATCGAAAAAACAGCCATGCCTTAATTTTAATGTTTTGACTGAACTTCCAGATTTGTAATTATTTCTTTTAATTTCAAAACATTTGGTAAGCATCTTTATTCCTTTAGAAGAAAGAAAAACTCTGATAAAAGCTTTAAATATACAAAACCAATCCTTGTGGGCTGTTTATCGAACTGTTAATAAATCTTACAAAGATCTTAAATACAAGTTTCAAACATACTTAGGTGACTACAAACTAAAATTCAAACTTTTAAAAAAAAAATGCATTCTTAAAATATTGAAAAAAGTCAAATTCTTAGGATTACGGAATTTAGGATTAAAGAACCAGGAGAGAAAATATTAGGTTAGCTTGGAATAATTCAGCTGTGAAGAGTAAAACAACCTATACCATTTTGAATGCTTAAAATAAAGGATCGATTCAGCATTCATTCCTAGCCTAAGAATACTTTCGACTGGCCAACTTTGAGGAAAATTCTCATATTTGGCCTTCCAAAAATTCATTTACGCAAGGTCCAAAAATTCTGTCTAAAATTACAATATCTGACGTGAATGAAAAATATTCCTTTTGTCTCTCTTTCAATCACATGGACTGTTTAGAAATCCGAGTTTTTCTGTTTCCATTCTCCTTCAATAACTTTTAATATGCCTACTTCCGTAAACATAACAGACAAAAACAACGGAATTTTGTTAGTTCCTTGAAGGTTGTGTCTTTGTGATTGATTCTTTAATTTCTCTCATTAAAAATGGTGACATACGTACACCTAGCGGGTTGTGCTACCCCTCGGGGGTGGGGCGTATCGAATTTAAAGCCGAATACCAACAAGGCCGTGTTACGAAGAAAGTTTGCAAATAGAGATCTGTTAAGGGGTGAAGCAAGTGCAGGTGAAAATGTGTAGAAGATATATATATATATATATATATATATATATATATATATATATATATATATATATATATATATATATATATATATAAATATATATATATATATATATATATATATATATATATATATATATATATATTTACGAACATATCTCCCAACCATCATTGGGCCATGGATGGTACTGCGAGCGTTAGGAACAAGAAGCCATACAATTCTCCAGATGTCAGCAGTAGCAATGCTGCCTATGTTTCACCTACCATGTCATCACGGGTAGGTACAGAAATAGATAAACAAAATAAAGAGGATTGACAGTAGAAGATGAAAAAAGTGGGATAATGCAGGCATGATAAAAAAATACGGAACCAACTGAAATAAAGATGGAAGGGTAACAGCCTCCATTCGGTCCCTACAATGGATAAATGGACGAAAGCTGGTCAGCAACAAACCCCCGAAATTAACCCTCTACGAAGCAAGCAGTAATAAGAGGCTTCTATCATGTGTAATAGTGTACAGACGCCGCCCCTTGCGTGGGCTAACTCCTTGAACCAACTCGGAATCCACTATATTTTTTTAACAGATAATCTCAAAACGTATAGGTTAAAATTATTTAAAGCTATGTATTCATCATCCTACGGCGCGGCCGAAACATATTCCCGAGTCATACCACAAAAGAAACCGTAAGTACCAATAATAAACTCTAGAATCCGAGAAAAATAGAAACAAGGTTTCAATTTAAAACCCTGTTTCAAATCACAATTCTGGCTGTATTTTTTCAAAGACTAACTTTTTATCTAAAACCGAATATAAATCTTGTCGGCCGTATTAATTATTCAATTTTTAGGAGCGATTTTCTTCTTCAGCGATCTCGAGAGTTCTATTATCAAATTTAATGGAAGATTTTTATATTATATGAAATTTTGCGTCAATATATTATTATTTTGTATACACCGATTTTCTTTTCGAATTTCTATACAAAGTTAGATGAACTCGTCACTTTTCTCTCAATAAGGCTACGTGAGTCTTAAGGTTTGTGTCTCTGTTCCTCTAAACCAAGGGTTTTCCACCTTTTGTCCATCGCACACTTGGAAGTATTTTGAAAATATTACTACATGGATCCGCCTGCATAACGTAAAATTTTAAACTATTTTTCCAGTAAAACTACTGTAAACTAGTGATATTTTTAATACTGAAAACACTGTATATTCAATTAATATTAAAATATTTCAATTAAAATACTTTATTATTTATTTTATGTGCATTGATTTTTTTCATATCTAACTATTATCCACATATAATCAGAAATGGCCAAGTTGAAGGGCCCTTCTCAATACGAAGATACCAAAAATGAAGCCTTTGTTTTGTAGTAGCTGTCATTTGAAAGTGTGCCTGAATATGGACACCAAATGTGTCCGATTTTCGACACCAAATCTACTCACTTCGGGGCACTAAATTTGTATGCGTCATTGGCACAGCTTGCACTAAACTGTAGGCATGTATGTAGGTTGAATTTCCTTTTTTTGCATTGATTTACCTCTTGCTCAAAATGAATTTGAAGACGTTTATTGAAAACTTTTCTACTCCGAAAGGTAGCAAAGAAAGCGATTTGAGTTTGTCCTTTATTAGAAAAAATTATTCATTTTACGATATTAATTAAATATTAGGATATTTTTAAACACTTGAAAGGTGGAGTGTGGACTTTAATGAGAATTTCTACTGAGCATTAAATCGATTTTAATGCAGTGGATTTATTTGTTTCACTTTGAACACTGAAGATACTATAATTTCACGTGAATTGATAGTTTATGTTTTTCACGGTATGTAGAAGCTTGTAAACGAGCAAAGTGAATTAAATGTCTTTAAGTTCGGCGAAGTTAATGAAAACGCAAATCTTAAACGTGCTGAGCAATGGAGATGTAGTTTAGGTTTGGAATTGCATCGACGATGGGTATCAGAGTGATGTAGTTAGTTGCGACTTTTGACCTTAAAATGCAGATGACAGTTACCATGGATACTTCCGAGAAAGTGGCTATGGCTGGAATTATTTGAACTGATCTTATCTGCTTTTTGACAACCCGGTTTTATTCTTCCGGGAATTGGGAAAGTCTGACACATAGCTCCTATTTGAAGGAGAGTTTGGTTCTAAGGCAAGTTTGCTTCCGGCATAAATATAAGGAAGATTATTAGCGCATCTATCTCGTGTTGCGCAGAGAGCGGTCGTTCCACTTTATTGCTCACTAGAGTGGCAAACCTAAAGGGCACCGGAAGTTTCTTTGGTCGTGTGGGCATGCCCGTTTACATGGGTGAAAGTCGTGTGAATACCCGTGGTCGATATGAAGAACTATAGAATTACGCTGCTTCCTTATTGTAGGGAGTTAAAAGTCATCATTTTGTTTTTTGCTTTGTTGCAATCTTATTTATTTCTCTATAGGACAAAGATTTTGTTGTATTTATAGCATTACTTGTTCTTGTCAAATAATGGTGTGCTCAATTCAAATCTGAAGTCAGAGTTTCTCTATAAACTAAATATTTTATGCAATTCAGCTATGTTAAAAGTTGGCTTGAAACAGCAGTTTCAACAAAGAATTTGTATTTTTCTCAACGGCTTGTATATTTATTACAATGCGTAGTATAATTTTAAATAAAGGAAAATATTCAACATAAAATATGTATAAATTAAAGTCCAATCTAAAGTCTGTATTTACTACATCACGATACCAGTGTGCACCGATGCCATTCCAAAGGACCGATGAAATAAAATAAAGCTCGAAATGTTCCAATTATGGCAGGAATTTTCCTGTTAGTACCCAATGGCTTGACAAACTGTTTGATCAAGCCAAGTTTGAGATGGAGTGTAAGGAAAAATAATTTTCCCTCGACTGACGATCTGATCATTCACAATGTTTGATATGCCTGCTTCCAATTTTCACGGATGGACCATTTCCTTTGGGTCTAGTGTTTGTTTCGTGCTTGAATGTCCCTCATGCAGTGATATCATGGGAACTTATTAAAACATTTCTGTTGGCCAAGGAAGAAGGGGACCATTTTAGATACAAACAAATGATCCAGTTGTGCTTTTGATGTTTGAGTAAGTCAATGACCAGTTTTATGCTGCCATGGGTTTCTTGCAAATGCACCGACTGCACCATAAACATTCCCATTATACAAGAGAATACACTTAAGGCTGCGCTTAGAACTATCCAAAAACAATCTCCTTTCTGTAAGGTTATACGAAGCAACACTTAACTATGAAATCTTGACACTAAACAAATAGCATGTCTTCGGAAAAAAGTGGATCTTCCTCAGAATGGGAGGTAGGTCGAATTGAAGAGGAAATACGTTTGCCTCTCGCCAAACCATGGAGACTTAAAAGGATAAACCTTTTAGTTTTTCTTTTTGTCCAGTCACTTAGACTATCTTCACACTTCTAAAACACAGCCAATAGGAACCTCAAAATCGGCCATATAGGTACGGTGCAAAAACCTTGTATTATACATTTGACGAACAAGTGTTAGCAGCCACAGATGTAAAATAATTAATTATGATCATTTATGCATTTATGCGTACTTAAAGAAGCCATTATTAGATCTGAAACATGAATAGGGTTAATTTCAGAATATATCATAAATTTCAATTAACATGAAAAGTGGAGTAAAGAAACAAAAACAAATTTGAAATTTGAAATGAGCGTTGAAAACTAATTAGAATCGGTTGAAAAATATCACGCAACAAAAAATTTAAAAATAATGTTCCCTTTTGTGATTTTTATAGTTTTTATAACACTTTAAATTGAAGTTTTTTCAGGCTTTTGTAAATAGCTGTCGAAGTTAAGCTCCACATCCCATGCCTTCTAATTACAATCATGGGCCAAAGTTTTGAGACTACTATATTTTTCCACTTATGAAAATTAATAGAACTAATCAAATGTTGCATTTTATTTTAATATGTTTGTAGCATAATTTGAAGGTGAACTATACCAAATCTACTGTCCCTGCCTATTTCATTATTGAAATCCAGTCAATTGATGCGCGCAGTCAATATTTGCATTGATGTTCATTGATCTTCAGGGCCGCTAAATTCGTTTTGGCATGCTTGAGAGCAAATTTGTGATATTATTTTGACTCGTATTGCTGCCTTTTTGTTCACTAAGCACCCCCAACTGTTCGCAATTGGATGCTTTCTGTTTACCAACCGTCAGTTTGATAATCGCCCACAAATTATATCCATTGGATTCAAATCGTGCGAGTTCCCTGGCCAATATCCCAAATGCTCGATGTTATTTATAAACAAGATCTTTGTTATTGGTTTGCTTTGTGGCAAGGTGCGCCATCATGCTGAAAAATAATTATCATATCCAAATGCGTCTGAACTTTAGAGAAAAGGTGCCGTGAAGCACATTTTGAGTACATGGCAGTGATTTTTGACGAAATTATTAATGATCCAGTTTCCTGAGATGAAAGGCAGCCCCAGACATGGAGTATATGGATGCTTCACTGTGAGCACGACACAGGACTCGTAAAAGCGCTCAACCTTTCTTCTTCTTAAGATAGATCATAGAGAAAATCCAACAAAAGCAAGGTAGAAGTTAAATCGAATAATATCACTTTTCAAGGTTCTTCTTGGTAAGATAAGGCTTCTTCACAGCCCTTCTCAATTTGAGATCATTGTCAAAATGTATTCGCATCACTGTGAGCGCTGAAGCTTTCACACCCGGCTCTTCTTAGGCCAAAAGACTTATTCATATGAATATATCTAGTCCTTTTAAAGTCATTAATGATCCACAAGATGGAATTTCATGATGCAATAAATACCATTAGCAAATATCTCCTTGGACTTCAGGCAGAATTAGTGCAGAGTAACAATGGTTACAGAATTTTATCTGGGCTTAACCATTTTTGGAAATTAAAAATATTCAAACATTCTTTTCACTATTAAAATATTACAAAATAGATTACAATTACACAATATAATTCAGGTAACCCATATTTGTCACCATTTAACCCTTTTGACCTAATAAAAAAGCTCCAGGGTCTCAAATTTACCTCGTAAAGAAAGAGGACCTGAGCAAGATTTTGAATTCAACTACAGAATCCACTTATTTTCTTATTATTTTGTAAATGTTTAATTTTTAATAAAACTAAAATTATTTAAATATTGAAATAATTCTTCTTATCATGTAAATTTAAAAAGCAAACGAAAAAATATATACATACTATTCTCAATTTTGGTCAAGACCAAAGGAAACTCTTAAAGATGGTTAGTGAAAACCAGCTCAAGAGTGGATAGAGTAACTCCCCATCACACAGAGGGAAGAATACGCACGGACTAGATCCCCCCAAAACATTACATTCCCTTCACTTCACCTAAAAAAATGATAAAATTCTTTGATGCTTTGACATCAATGTATATTTATTGACTAAGGTTGAAGTAACTACTCCCAAACCTTGTTGGTGCTACAAAAGAGTACCACTTTATTCTGGAATATTGTATTATGTAGTATTATATACATGTATTCATTCAGTGCAATAGAGAGTAATCATTTGAATCAAAATTTCAAACTCCCATGTTCCCTTGAATTAGGACCAATAACGATGACATGAGTCCTGCGCTTCCTAGGCATGGAAATTGATAAAAAGGTAAGAAACGGAAACAGATTCAACGTAGAGAGAGAACACAAAATGGGATTTTCTTTCAGAAAATTAAAATCTGGAACATCGGAAATTGTTGCGATTTATTGAAAAGACGAAAATTGCGTTCTCTATCGGGAATATTTTATCTGGAAAATTAAGGCCGGATAAGAAAAAAAGGAGAAAAGAGAATTTTTCGATCTAATAAATTTTCCGGGGGAGCTGTCATAGGAGTAGATATGGACCGGATATAGGAGAGTCGAGTGCCGTCCCCCCCCCCCCCAAAAAAAAATATATTTTCCTATCTGGACTCTGTTTTTTGGGGGGATTGGGTTAGATATTTACTTTAAAAAGATAATTATAATATTAATGTTTGTTTTCCTCTAATTCAAAGTGCATTTAAAGTTACAAAATTGTATATAGCTGGTTGGGCAAGAAGCTGGGTTTTCAATGGATTTGAATGTGAATTGCACCAAGCAGCAACATAAAAAGCAGATAAGAGATTAGTGGGAAGAAGCTAGGTCAAAATTTTTAAGTTGATGATGGCATCAAACTGCATTCGAAGTCGTTTGCGAGATTCTGGAGAACTAGAGGGAAAGTCCTTCCAAGGACCGGCGTCTTTTTGTGATAAGATGATAAATGGTTATTTCATTGATGGTTTCCCATGGTTCAAATCACTTACGAGTACCTTTGAATAGAAAAATGAGGCTTCTACTACTAGATGGCACCACCCAGTGCCCAATCCGATGGCAGATTCGAATTCCCCAGGGTGAATAACCATATGTCCCATGGTCATATGGGTCATATCATGACTCTAATTGGTAACAATTGAACTTTCCCCTTTTTGAAAAAAGCAACGCACTGAACTGGTGCTTCGCCACAGGTAAAAATTTCCTACCTTGGTTTATGAGACAGCTAGTAAAGATGTGAAAGTCACTTGCCTTCCTAGAGAAAAATGTTCCTAGTCATGGCAAAAAGTTCTCTAAGATTAGTTTGAGTCTAAAAGATTTGTAGGAGCCTCAATCTTGAACTGACCTATCAGAGGTTTCGAACTGAATCCAATCGAAAACTTTTGCATCGTCATGAATAACGATGTTTACGAAGATGGCAGGGAGTTTAACAACAAACATGGCACTTGGGAGGCTATCGAGGATGTTTCAAAGAATGTTTCTGACAAATGAATCAAAATTTTGACTTTATCAGTAGACAAGACTGTGCAAAGTTATTCAGAAGAATGGTTTCTTTGTCCAATAACAGTTAAACAGTTCCTATTTAAAATTATGTTTACTCTAATTTCCCTTCAATGTATTTCTTACAATTAATTCAAAGAAGATATTAAACGTGTACTTTGCTATTATATGATTTTGTTTATATATATTTAGATTGTAAACTGTGTTCCTACAAATTAAATATCTGCAAATGATCTTTTGACGATAAAATAGTCAAACCTAAAATAATTTAGCTCATTTTCCTCCCATATGCCTTTTAATTCCATAGATTACATTACATTTTCTGCCCATGAGTGTCTCAACTCCAGGGAGAACCGTTGCACAAATTTCTATAGCTGCTGTTCCTCCTCCAAGCATTGACCCCATGACGGCAAAAAAAACTGCGATCATTGGGGCCAGGAGGGCACAAAATCGTCCAAATCTCCACCATGACAAGGGTAACCATGGCATCCTCTTTCCGTTGCGTAAAAATTTTCATAAGGAAAAGAAAGATGGATTCAGCAGTCAAGAGGGAGGGTTGAACCAGCACGCCCCTAGACCCCTACCAGGAATGAATGGGCAAAAGCTAGTTGGTGAGTCATCTACAAAATTATCCGCCGCTCAATAAAGTATGTAAAAAGTATTAATAAAGAAAGTAGCAATCAAAAGCGTCAAATGGAAATATCGAAAAATAATAAAGCCAAGGTAGTGTCAATCTAGTTTGACACTTCCAGGGCCACTAGGACCACGAAAGTGTGCAGCTCTTCAAACGACCGGCTATAACAATCTATACGGAAAACGCCCTTGCTGAAGTGAGAATAATTTGTAGGTATACTCGCATGTCTACCTTCAAGCAAGACGTAGGACTAAAGATTTCATGATATCACGAAAACGAAGCCAAAACGTCCTCTCTGGAACATATAAATCAAAGCCACCAGAACTGTAATTAACTGAATGCGCGAAAAGTAATAGGTAACAGTATTCTCTGATCTCTATAAGAAATGTTCGATGAACTAACGGCAGATAGTGAGAGAATCCCTCTCAAAATCGTTTTAAAATATAATAGATTGTAAATAATCACGATTAATAGGAACTCTATCAATCTTGTACATGTTTTAATTGATTTTTCTCCCAGCTTCAAACTTCGACTCATACTAAAAATAACACAAAAGGAAGATCTAAGAAACATGAAACTGGAAGGAGATGGCCCACTCACTAGGTACACTGCAACACTATAACTTCACTTCCCCTTTCAATATTTCATGCACCTAAGCCTTCTCCCCTCTACTACCTATTTTTGCTTTCTCTCTCTCTCTCTCTCTCTCTCTCTCTCTCTCTCTCTCTCTCTCTCTCTCTCTCTCTCTCTCTCTCTCTCTTTCTTTCATTCGAGGAAAAAAAGGAACATACGTGTTTAAAGGCTATGAGCGATTTCCGTAGATTTTATCGCCGTAGAAGGAATTTAATGTTTTGGTTAATAGGGATTTACGGTATATATGTCTAACTTGAATTAACAACATGTTAAATGAGGTTAATTAGTATATATTAATATGTTTATTTTAGTGGTCCTAAGCTAGTAAATGCTAGTGTTTATTTTTATGTCGTTTTGTAGAATGCTTAATATCCTCTTTCACCGTTTGCTGGATCTAAACAAACACAGATTTAAAAGCGATTTAAAAGAGCTGCAAAAGACAGCTCGAGAGAGAGCACACGTTTCTCCTGGGCCTGAGGTCGGGAGGGCACGCGGCTATTCCAGGTTTTAGTAGTAGAAGCGGAGTTAGCCCTGTTACACATCCCCCTATCTTGCAGGGGGCTCATGCTTAGTGATCGCTCTAGTTGAGTAGGTCGACGAAGAGCACTGAGGCAATTTTGTGATCACTTTGCTTTTAGATTTTGGTGTGCTTTCCACAGATTTCTTGTTTTCTATTTTCTCTGTTCTACCCCGTCCCTCCCTTATATATATATATATATATATATATATATATATATATATATATATATATATATATATATATATATATATATATATATATATATATATATATATATATATATATATATACATATATATACATATATATATATATATATATATATATATATATATATATATATATATATATATATATATATATATATATATATATATATATATATATATAAAGCCAATGTCCCGCAGGAAAAATGAAAAGATGTTTCCTAGAATAAACTGAATAAAGTTCGAAAGTACTCGGAAACACCTTTTAATTTTTCCTACGGAACATTGCATTCGTTGCAAACCTCACGTGCTACTTTGTGAGTTATTCATTTCATATATATAAAATATGTGTGTGTGTGTATGGAGGAATAGAGTCTAATAGGATCTGTAGATCAACTTTGAATCCTTAGAAGAGGCCTGTGTCCTTAACTTTGAAACAAAGAGCGTGAGTAGCGAGGAGGAAATCGGGCTTTATCAGACCTACGAGGCATATCTCCTGCGCCTGGCGCGGCGACAAAGAACCCGAAGGACTATTCGCCTGGCTCCTTATTTTGGATCCTCCCCCCCCCCCCCCCAGACACACACCCGCAGCTGAAAGCCGGCGACTTCAAATCCCAGGAGAGCACACCGTGGCCCGAGGCAATTTCGCCGCCTTGCCGACCACCTATATAACCGCAGGGTTTCCGCTGGATAAGTAGTACAACTCGTCCGCGCACGAAGACACATTGCGCTCTCTATCTAGTCGGATCCTCCGCGGTTTATTCGAGTACCGACAGCTAGAATCTCCCCGCCGTAGACTTTGCCCCAGTCAATTGGCAGCTCCTTGCAACGGCCGTTCTTCCGTGAATTCGCGCCATTACTCCCTCATCGACAACCCTGAGGTAAATCCAGTCCTCCGTCATTAGCATCCTCAGGTAAAACCAGTACCTTTCCTCATCGAGAACTCTGAGGTAAAACATATTCCCTTGTTTAATCCTCGCCTTCCTGAGTTACCTTCCCTTCGACGCTTACGCCCATGCAAGACGCCGACGCTGTGGATCTCGTTATAATCCGGTCTTTCCAAATCAATTGTTGCTATTTGTATTTCGGCTTAGTGTAGCCCCTTTTTAAGACTCCGATCCGAGTCAGGTAATTAACCGCTTTAATTTCTTGGATTTACCCCTTTGCCTACACCGAGTGTGTCCATTACTTATTTGATCATGTATCTCACTTAAACCTCTCTTTGTATATATTTAATATTTCTTTTTTTAGTTATTAAACTTTATTTTTGTAGCATTCTTTAAATAACCTTGAACAACTTTCGGCAATCATTCGAACTTTACAGCTAATCTGCACTCATTTATTTTGATAGTTATTACCCACACACTAGGGGACGACTTTCTCTTCAAATAACCCACAAGAGTGTCAAGTTGCCTAACGAGATATGCTTAATGGAGCTTCCCCCACCCCTTCGAGTAGTTCATTTTAACAAGAATCAAACACACTATCTTACGTCAAAACTTTTACTACGAACCTATTTAAATTAATATTTATGGGGTGATGCCTTCGTTTGTTTCGTTATACGCTTTTTAATTCTTTACGATTCACTGGTCGCTATTTCCACCAAAATTAAAATTGGTGAGCATCAATACCACATAATTTGATAGTTTCTCAAGAGAAAAGTTTTGAAAAAATATCTGAGTATACGAGTAGCCCATAACCAAGGTTAATCCGCATTTACGACCAAGAGCGGAAGATAGTATGAGTATTATCCATTCCCATATGCAAGTGTGAAATAATAGGAAGATCATTGAAACCATCGCCTCCATCTATGGCTTTCGTCTTTTGGGAAAAAAATAAGATTAGAGGTCAATCCAAATTGTTATGGCAAGGGTCGTAAAGGTCGAGTAAATCCAAATAGGGGTTACTCGTTTGGGAAGCTGCTTGCGCGAAATGTTTCTGTTGAGACGCTATCAAATTATGGGGCTTTGATGCACAACAATCTTAGTATTTGGTAAAAATAGAGACCCCTGCAACATTAGGGAATGTAATGTATGAATGCTCCACGAGGATAACTGAAGCCATTCTACTTCGTGAAGGGACGAAACAATGAATTGATAGCGATGGATTGAAATCAGTGCATCCAACTATCTTTCTCAAGGAGCTTCAAAGGGGAGTGAGAGGAATGAATGGAGACAGAACTGGGGTTTCGCGGGAAAAAAAGTTGAGCTGATAAAGAAAATAAGGAAAGACAGAATTATGGTTTAGAGGGGAAAAGAAAAGGAGCTAATAAAGATATAGACTGCATTATCTAAAAATTGGATTAACATTATACTATTGTCCTTCCTTTGATTAATAGGGGTCGTAAAAACGCCTTTCTAAGCCTCTTGTTAGATGAATACTCAAGGCAGGAACAATTAGTCCTCAAATGGAAAGAAATGGCATTAGCCCTAAGTCCAATGGCTTGAGCTACATTATTTTTTAAAAGGACGACTATATCTATTAATATATATCTATTGATTAGGACTTTGTCTATCTTTATATTAGTTGAAGGTTTCTTACCAAGAAATGGTTCCTATATTTTTTCAAATCTTGGAAGTTGTTGATCAGAAGATTGTGCAAAACTTCGTCCCGGTCCGTTGAGCTTCGATTGCAGGCAAGAGGCAATCAAACCTTGTATTCTTTCGCCGTTTTCCACTGCTACTATTTTCTTCTGACTGTCTTCCTATATAGTCCCTATCCTAATACCATACGATGAGTCATACAACACAATTCTTCTACGATTTTGATTAATTGAAATAATCATAACTCTTTCGTGAATTCCACATCGGTACTATATTTATTTGGAATAGTATATATATAAGCCCGAGAAATGTATGCATTTTCTCATACTCATGTGTTTTTGACCTATAGCTGAACTGGCTAGATATGGCACTGCAACGGATGCAAAGTAAATAAGGACGAAATCTTGTAATTTGTTTATTAATAGAAGTATATCTACGCTTTGGCAACGGCGTAATGTGATAACGGGAAGAGAGTAATTTGAGTGAAGGTAATCGAGCAAGCGGAAGGCAGCAGCGCCTCAACTTTATTTTTAATTTAAACCTCGAGGAATGTTTGTAAAGAGGGATCTATAATGAATGTAGTGAAAAGGGGCAGAAAAAGTGTGAGGAAGATATACAGGCACAAGTACTTATGCAAGTATTACTGCTGGGAGCCAGGCACTGGAGTAGGAGTAGTAGTAAATAGCTCCAACCAATCAATCAAATTGCACTTTACATTCAGTACAAACTCCGGATATTGCTTAGAGGAACCAATGATGAATCATATAATATTCTTTATCAAATTCGGATTGACTTAAGATATTCCACTCAAGTGACATTTTACCTTCGAATATTTTCAGATTCCTCAAATTTTGGTGAGATATCTTGAGTAGGGAAACTTCAGGTGGAATATTTCTAATAGGTGAAATTGGGGTCAAGTAGCTCAATATAACTAACTACATAATTGTGGCTAGAATTCAACTATTTTTATTTATTCCATTTTTAACTTAATTGTGGTAAAATTGCAGCCACTTCATGGTAAAGAACACGTTTAAAGCTATGAATTTGCTATTGAGTTCAGATTCTTTATCGTGTCTACAATGGTATCAGCAAAATGGATTATTAAAGCAACGGGTGGAATTATGCTTGGTTGCCTGAAACTGGGTTGAATATCTTCAGTCCCCTCAAATTAGAATGAGATATCTTGGGTCGGTGAACTTGTTTTAGGATATCTAATTTAATCTCATAATTCTTTTACGATTTTGAGATTAAATATAAACATTACCTCCTACTACACCCACCCTGTGCTCTTTAAAACGAACTTCCCATTGTTTTGCCTATGATGACCAACTTTACATTTGACAACTCACTTATTGTATCTAATATCACTACCTGTGATTCCATAAGCTCTCTCTTTTCTACTAAACTTTCACAGAAGAAGAGTGGCCATAACTTAGTAGTTGCTCCAATTAAAATTAATCAATCAATCAATCATAAAGGATGACAGAAATCATATGTCTTTACCACCCAGCAACTAAATTTCAACCCTTACTCTCTCTCTTAAACATTTTCATCACAATCAAATTATTTAAAAATATTAAACTCTTATTCCCTTCTCAAAAAACAGCGATTCATAACCTTCCTCCCTAAACATGTTTATACAACCCGCTTCCCATACGCTCGAAATCTTCACCTTGCAAAATTGATTAAATCTACAACTGAAGATTCTTTTGTACATCCATCTATTCGTCTCTTAGATAATCTGCTATCATCTTATAAGAAACAGGATTCCTTTGTCATATTTAAACATTCTTTAAAGGAATTTTTTTTTAATCAAAATAATAGAGTGCTACATTTAGTACAATTACTTGATTGTTATATTAGCAAAACTTATATGTAAGCAAATCCTATCTTTCTTTACTATTTTTGCTTCTTTCACTATTATTATGATTAAAAGAATCACTATTACTTTCGTAGATTCATTGATATATTGTTATTTTCACTAACACTGTTTTAGTCATCATATAATTGCGAAAAATGTCCCTCTTTGCCAGGTCAGCATCTTGCTGCCTAACGACTTGAAAACACGTCAACATTTTTTTAAAAATGTCATCAAATTATATTGTAACCTTATTTCAATACAATTATTATTATTTATTATGATAGATAAAAAAAACTAAACACAAAATAAAACTGAGGATTCAAAATTACTCTTAATTATTCAAATTTTATAAAGGTATGTAAAATCTCTTTCATTCATCTTTACCATTTACACTTCCATAAGCCTATTCCATTTACTTTAGAAAAGATAGAGAACCCTCTTTTACACGTAGACCGGTTTTACATCTCATGGGAAGGAATAGGATAGAGGGCAAGCTAACCAAAAAACAAAGAATAGAAAGAAAGAATTAGCGAACGACCTGAATCCACTCATTCCTGAATAAATATGGCAGCAGTGAAGAAATAGCCAACAAAGCAAGTCCACTCATTCTTGAATCAATAAATCAGTAGGCTTCAAAGATGCCTACACGGACAAATTTTGAATTAAATTTCACGAAATTCCTTTCTCCATATCGATAATATCAATATCATACTCCTACTCTCTTTTTTACCCCTTTACCTCTCAAGTACAGCTTAATTGCTTATCCTAATTTCTCAAGTGTTCTAACTATGGCGATTTGGCCTACATATGCTCATTATCCCTTCATTTAAACTTTACTTATTTCCTTTAGAACCTGTTTTCAGAAATCATGACGAACTTGTTTCTTATTTTTTACTCTTCCCTTATATACAAACCATTTAACCCAATACCAGGTTGTCGTGTACGGCGACCTATGCCCAACTAGGTAATCGCCAGAGGGGCTCCATATATTTTTTACTAAAATCCCAATACCAGGAAAATGGAGGTAGATCAAAAATATATTCATTGATCCAAAGTATATATTATTTGTTTCTAGATTCTAATTTCCCAATAGCTATGAGATATCTCTTCTGTTCTTCTCTATGTGGCCAATTTGCCATCCTGTTTGTATCATTCTGAACCTCATATTCATGCCTCTTCCCGGATTCTTTCTCCTAACTCCTCTCAGCCATCATATTAGCGGCAGACACAACTTGTGTTATTAAGTGTTTGTGGGAGAATTAGATTAAGTGGATTGGATGGAAGCACTTGTAAACCAGCTCTTATCATATTCTAATAGCATAAAGGCTTAAATTCCCTTAAAATGGAAGAAAATCGCCTGTTTAGACCTTCTTTAAAGTAACCTATCCCATCCATGCCCCCAATCTATGAACGCGAATCTAACCTCTTCAAAAGGCTTCATTTTTTGGTGTTGTGGAAATTCAATTTTGTGAACGAAAATTTTCCCTTGGATAATTTCCGGTTTTCATCGCTCTGAAAAATGGAGGTCCTAATCCGTTTACTCTCCCGAGACAAGATCTGAATAGTGAAGTGTTCTCCTTAATTAAAACGACCTTTTTCTTCCAAAAAGGGATACTGAAAATAGCAGAAACAAATTAACTAAATTAATTAACCAAGAGAGAACAAAAATTAGCAACGTCCAAACTTAGGATTTTTCCTCATGAAGCCAATGGGGTTGTGAGTGATGGGAATCTTCTAGCGTTGAGGCCGTGAGAGCACGCAATTTTCCAGATATTAGCTGCAGCAATGCTTTCAATGCTACACCGGGCACCCTGTCGTAGAATAGGGTCAAGTTAACCATTTCTGTGTTTCTCAGTCGAGGTCGATGACGGCTATGTGTGTGGGAGATTTATAATACAAGCAGAGGGTAAATTAACTTAATGTAGATTGGCCAAATAGTCGACGATCTTGGAGGTTCCGGAACAATAGGAAAACGGGTACAAAAATAACTTTACTAATATACAAAATTAATATTCTTTTGCAAGTTTGAAAGGGGTTTTAAATCAAGTTATATACGCATTAGAGTTACACGAGTCTCGGCGGCTAAAAGGGGGTTGAGGGACGTGGTGAGGATGCTCGCAGTACAAACAAACGAACCTTGAGCGTATACGAAACCGACGATGGAAGCTTACACCGAGGGGGGGGGAGGGGGGGTAGTAAAGAGAACTTGCACAGAGTTGCGCTTTACTGTTACCTCGGAGATTTGGTTCAAGGGAGTAATCTTTGCCTTGGTGCGAAGTTCAAATAAAAGTCTATTTACAATAACTATTACGGGATGAACTGAGATCTTGCCTTCGAGTTAGAACACGAAACGAGACTGGGCACGTTGCGTTCGAGAAGCGGGTGAAACGAGCACGGGGTAGACTAACTCGAATTAATCGGGAATACCCGGGGCTTGAATGGTTCTGCGAGAATTGTGTAGAGTCCAACGGGACGCGAATAGCGGGCACTGATAGTGAGCGGACAGAGGATACTGAGGGGGTAGGCAGGTGGCGGATACTGCCTTCCAACTATGGCGCCGGAGGAACGGGGTTTTCCCTCCTCCGTCTGAAGGGAATGGTTCCAGGCTCCGACGCATCTGCAGGCGAGAGTAGTCTCACCTTATTAGCACGATCGCGAGAAGGTTCCTACGTCAGCGAGGTGAAACTTTGGACGACCTCCATTATCGATACCCGTGAGAAAGTTCGAGGCAATTTGCGAGGTCTTCTCCTTTCACCTCAAGGCTGACCTTGAAGATATCCCAAATGAAAAAAAATCTCACCTCAAACCTTGAGTCAAGGGTCAAGAACATGCGGCCTTTAGGCCACATATAGCTTTATAGACCATTAAGTGCGGTCTACTCAATCAACTCAAATTTTGTAGATTAAATCTTTTTTATTATTTTCCTACCAAACGTATTTTCAACAGTCATTAAAAAGTTAGTTAATTTTACACTTGGTTATTTTTTTTAAATTTAAAACATAGTCATAGTAGTTAGTTACATATATACAAAATAATGTTTAACTTGGAGTATATTTAATTAAAATTTTATAAATGCGTCCTAAAGCTAACTTAATGCGAACTTCAACACAGAAAGAGCTCCCTCACCCCCTTGTGGCCTTGACGCAAGCTATAAACTAAGAACTTTTTATTAAATTAAAAATTAAGCGACACCCAGTGTGGGTATCGACCTTAGAATGTTTCAAAGGACAGATCTGTAAAGGATTTGGCAAAGTTTGATGAAGTGTGGTCGAGGATATGCAGCCACTCTTCATTTGGCGGGATTGGGGCTGAAAGGGTAGGCAAATCTTCTGGGTTGAAGCTGCGACATTCTCGCCCATGCTACACTTTGCCCAAGATTGTAGGAGTAAAGTGATGTTCTAACCTTTCAATTTAATGAAATTAATTAAGAAACTGACCAAGAGGAAAGAAAAAAATGGGTTGTTGTGAATTGATTTGACAAGTTGATTGACATTGACAAAGACTAATGGATAAGGCATTTGATTGTCGCACCCAAATTCTCGGTTCGAATCATATCAAAAACAGTCTAGCCAAAAGTACTGAGTTCGCGCTTCTTCACATGATCCAATGATTCGATTCCTGGTAGGAACAGGCGTTGCCCTCGTCACTATGACTTCTTAGATAACCAACAAAAACACCGCAAGTAGGTGTCAAGGATAGCAAGGGACAGCATGTTGCAGTTGATATCAGAAGAATTTTCACTCCCTCTAACTTCACCGCTTTCTTTACACATCTCTCTTTAGAATTTTTCTTTTGCTTGGAATTTATTTATCTTTAAATCCTCCTGACGATGCCATGTTTCCCAATGAGGTAAAATGTTCTATGCGGTTGGTACACTAATTCTTTTCATCATTAGTGTTGTTTCATTCATTCATTCAATCACTCAAAAATCAAACAAAATGCAATTTTAGCTGATGAGAAACACACTTGGTCAACAAAGGTCAACAAATGTCAAAAAAGGTGGCTATATATCTTTGAGAAATATGTTTGTCCGTCTCAATGCGCCAATTAAGGTTGTGCACCAAAACCGTTAAATATCCACTTACTAGTAAGTAATTCACAAGTTGTTCACAATTTCTCGAACCCATTTAACCACTTTATGCAATTCTTGCCCTATTAGATATAGTCATAATTTTGCGATCATGTGGGTTTCCTTCTAATGATTAAACTTGGTCCTAAGAGATCATAAAAGGGATAAAGATTAATGGCGGGTAGGTCTTATTACTGAAGAATGTACATTGAAATAAATACCTAAAGATCCTCACCACTTTCCTTATCTTTTAGAGTTGCTATTTGTGTCCTCCCATGCAATTTGATCCAATTTGATAAGAATTCTCCATTAACCCCCCCCCCATCCCTCCCTAACAACAGTTTTCCTTCAATACTTTCTGCGCAATTCAGTGATATTCAATGATTTAAACTAAGATATCAAACCCCTTTTATCAGGCTACCTCGCGTTCTCTCGACCCCGATGCCCGTAATGTTGTGCCCTCGTTCCTTTTATGCCCGCAGGTTTATATGCGATCATATAATTTTCATTTTCATTTTACCATCACCTGAAAATCAACGCTGTAAGAGTTCCTGGTTGAGCAGTTTATTTTGACAGGAACTTTGCTTTAAAAAACACTTATCTTCAGTTCATAAAAGAGCTTCATTTTCCACAAAGAAACTATGATACATATGATTCTAAACTCCACTTTTAACTTCATAGGATTATTACATACTTTACCTTTCTAGAAAGAAGTTTTTGTCCTGCCGTAATTTGACCCTAGATATTAAACTCGTGCCCAGAAAGGTGACTTAATTAACAATAGTTAATACTGATTCCGACCATGCATTTTGAGAAATTTGACAGTTACACGGCTGACTGGTGTATTTCTTGGATGTTTGTTGATTAGAGGCCGCTTCTGTGGAGTGACACACCATGGATGATGTAGACTAGTTACTCTATGTAACTATATATCGTTACGTCACTCCACTAGATGTCAAGATTAATTCTTTGTTTGTTTGTTTTTTTCTGTTTAATTTGCGTGAACTCATAGCGTCATAGGCAGTCAGAATAAAATTTAAAATGTAATCATTGATGTGCAATAATACAAAGTGCAATAAAAAGTAATGAAGATATGTGGGTTTCGGTAATCTAAATGGGACAGAAGGAGAGCAAAGAGAACCATCTATCTTCAGTTTCTTGGCCAACGCAGAAGCACTCAGAAAAATGATGAGGCCTTTCCCTCGCCAAGATTAATGTTACCATATGTACGAGTATTGGCAGTATTTTAGTTCAGTTTACCTGTTTTTTTTTCTTTCACACGACTTTAAGTGTTATTAATGTTTTTTGATGTGGGGCGCTCCAATATATACCTTATGTAATTAAAGAATTCAAAACAGTCCCACGCGTGCAAGTAAAGAAAAGGGAATTAATAATTGACAACAACCCAACTTCGATGATAGATGAGAATGTAAACGGGAATTTATGCATGTTCCAAAGCATTTTTGTGTCTTGGCGAGAGGAGGTGATCTCATTTAGCCCCATTGACATTAAATTAGCTAAAGGTCTCCCCTTATGTATATGACTTTTATAAATGGCGATGACATTTCATTCCGTGAAGACCAGTGGCGCTCTCATCAAGGAGACGAATCGCAGGCAAGTCACTGACTGGTCTCACCCCCGCAAGAGGGTACATCGTATACGACTCGTATCTGAATAAATAATACACTCTTTTGGCCTCAGGTCCCTCGAAAGTCTTAAACTAGGTGAAATTACATGGGTTTTATTCATCCTTGGCTTTTCCATGTTGACTTTTCTTTTGACACGCTTTGAAAGCCTCTTTCAACCTACTTTCTTCTTCAAGGGCTAATTTCACTGGCTAGTCACCGACCATGTTCGTCCATTCACATTCTAGGGGTCGGATAGGGGAGTGGCTGATTCACGCCTCCCTCTTAGTTCCATTTGCAGGGTATGTTTTAAAATACCTGCAACCTTCACATTATTCCCTTCTACTACCCAGTGCTCATCTTTATCTTCCTTTTATATCAGTTTACGCAGCCATAAGGGGGAGCGGGGGGAGGTATAGCATGGACAACCTTACTGCGGCTGAAATCTGTGTTAATTTGGGGATTATGTCCGCCCTCGAATTTTGTGGGCGCTTTGTTATAAATATCTCATTCTCTAATTTTGATGTTAGGGTGGAAAATAGATTAGCTGCCATCTTGAGAGGCTTATATGGCTGAAGTCAAGCAACGCTGTAAACAAACTAGAGGCCTAACGAGATTTTGCAATCGCCTTTCGAACTCGAATCTAATGTTAGGAATATTACGAGTTTATTTAAAAATTTCAGGGTAGGTGGGGTGCAACCGCCCACGATTACCTTAAAATAATATATAATACAATAGATGCGATTGCAATAGCCTAACAAATACACCCCTATGAAGCAGGGGGGTAAGTGCAATTTGTCCAAGAAAAACCTTGTCTACATTAAAACAACTGTTTTTAACACACACACATACACATATATGCACAAGTACAGCTATATATATATATATATATATATATATATATATTATCCGAAAATTCGAGGGAGGGCATTATCCCTAAATTAATCCGTATCTGTAATAAGTGTCCCCTTCCGAACCCACCTCGTAGTTGTTGCCCTCCTGGTCCCAATGGTAGAATGAGGATCTTCGGCTATATATCTTCCATAGCCTTTCACTTGCTCTATATTCACTGCTTTCTTCACTACTGAAGGAGTCCTCGTTAGGATTTCGCTTCGACTTCTAGGAAAAAGAAACACTCTTGGGGAAGCTTTTAACGATCCAATATTGTGGTTCGTTGGTTTCGAAGTTGAATCTACCTACAAGTTCCACGTCCAAAGTCTAACTCCATATCCTACGTTTAAGTTCTAACTCCAAGTTCTACGTTCAAGTTCTAACTACACAAAAGAACTCGTCTTTAAGTTCTTTTTCTCCATGTTGTGGCGTTGGGCAGGTTGTTTATCGTGATCTCTTACTCTTTAGGGGCGTTAAATTGGTCTATTGGATAGAGTGACTTGCTTAGCCTGGGTGAGGAACGTCCCCCAGGGTTGCTCGTTGCAGTGTGAACGTGGTCACGCATTGCAATGTTAACCGCAGACCATCACTGCGTGCATTGCCGTTATCCTATTAATATGATTTGGTTGACTCGATGGAATGTTATCTAACATAATTTCTTTTTTTCGTTATAGAAGCTAAATTCAACATTAATGACCTTCTCCTCTTTTGTGTTAAGTGACGTACGACTGCAAACACGTCTCTGGAGTTGGGACTTTTAGAGGCATTTTTTGTTATTCTTTAAAGTCGCCCATGAATCCAAGCTCCGAAGAAAACGATATTTGGTTTGGTTGTTTTTAGGCCACTCATGTTCACCCAAGAATTACTTTAGCCTATAAATAAGCTCTGAGGATCAGGGTTTTTTTTGTAGAAAAAAACCCATACCCGACTTTAACCCCTCCCCCTCAAAATAAAAAAATAAATAAAAAAGAAAAATACGCTCAAATGCCCGCACCAATGCCATTTAGTGTTATTTAAAATGCTATTTGGTTTGGTTGTTTTTAGGCCACTCATGTTCACCCAAGAATTACTTTAGCCTATAAATAAGCTCTGAGGATCAGGGTAGAAAAAAACCCATACCCGACTTTAACCCCTCCCCCTCAAAATAAAAAAATAAATAAAAAAGAAAAATACGCTCAAATGCCCGCACCAATGCCATTTAGTGTTATTTAGAATGCTACTTCCTTTCATTGTAAGCCCCAAATGTTTTTCTTATGTAGGATTACACCTCATTGGATCGTCTTTTCTTTTTTTTCTTCTTTTAACGATCATTTTCAACGTCTCTTAACTTTGATCTTATTTGATTTCAAAGTGAACATTTTGCCATGGCGAAATCTTCACTCAAGTCAACATTTAGTAGACCAAACAATCTTGGGTAATTGAATAAGGACAGGAAATTTCGATCGTTTCTTACAGGTTCTGAGAAACACATTCCCACATTGAAACCATTAATCATCCTAAAAATATACTTACAAAGTTATACGCACACTCAATTCAACCTCACACATGTACGCATTTCAAAATAGAGACATATGAGAGCGAACAATTCAACTCGCATAATGCGATATTAAAATTAGGATCCAACTCTTTAAATCGAGGATCAAAGACTTTTTATATCAAGAGTACGGATACATTATCTCAAATAAGACTGTTTCACATCAAACAGTGAAACGAGAAACTTAAGAGACTTAGTTGTATAACATGTAATTACTCTGAGAGATAATTCATGACAAGGGTATCGTATTATAGATACGAGTATCGTTAAGGGAGAAAATTTATCCATAACATAAGGTTGATTCACTTCTCATAGATAATTATAAGCACTTTATTCTTACATACAAGTTTAATCAAGATAACATTTTACTTAATCATTGAAAACATCTGCTTCGAATATTAACGCCATGAAGCTTTTCCTAAAACGTCATCCAGCGCCCTTTAAGAGGCGTCTTATCGTAAAATAAGACTACTCAGGTTAACCGTAACGGATGGTCTCCAGCAAGTTGTCGTGGATTTCATAGAATCCGTGACGAATTTACTTAGATTTGGAAAGGGGCAAAGGAAAATTAAAAAGAAACTTAGCGAAAGGAGTTTCGAAAGCGCTTCTGACGTCGTTGAACAGCCGTTAGCGAGAGCCTTTAACCACTCGACCATCCTGAATACCCCAAACTGGACTCATTCAAGCAAAGCATTTAATCCGCTCGCCTGAACTTTTCGCCCCTTAATGTAGTAGAAGCAGCAGTAGTATTAGTAGGAGGAGGAGGAGGAGATGAAAGTGAAGGAGGAGAAGAAGGATGAGGAGTAGTCATAGGAGTAGCAGTAGTACAGAACTATAGAAACAAGGACCAGTAATCACCCTAAAGTCCGCTCAAGGCCAGTCCGCTAACACAGACGTTGTTAGACTACCACACTTTCTAAAGTTGGTGGATCAGGATTTTTTTTTTCTTTTTGACATAATCTTTTAGGGTTTTATTTATTATTCCAATTCTACGGTACATACTTATCTACATGTGTACCCTTTGACATGCTGGATATTTCTCAAATGCACGTACACGCTCCTCCGAACTGGGCGGGTGAGTGATAGGACAGTACTCTCTTCTTAGTGATAAAGATTATATAGGTATAGGACAGACATAAAAGAAAAGGGGAATTCACCATATTCACTGCCTTGCAGAGGGAAGTTGCTGGCATCTTTTTATTGATCATTTCATTTTATTCCTTAACTCCTTATTATGTATGACATTTTCATCTATGCTCCTACTATTTATATTAAAACTATTTAAGTACTCATCGAGTAGTATTAGTAGAAATAGTTCGCCAACCTGACTTTATCCAGACGGATCCCGATCGGATAATAAAATAGACATAAAGGTCAGTATGACAATCGCTGGTGAGCCCGAGCCCACTAGGGGCAAGTCCTCTATGGGGAGAGGTGTGAGGATTTGTTATGTCTTGGACACCAAACAGCGTTCAGGCGGAACCTTCGTCACCCCGGGACAGACGGACCTGTTCTGCTTCAGAGGTATGTGGATATAGATGGAATAAAAGAATATAAAGATCATTTTCCTTTGCCATGTAAAAGAGATATTGGAAAGATTGTTTCCCTTCGCTATGTAAAAGAGATATTGAAAAGATTGTTTCCCTTTGCCATGTAAGAGAGATATTGTAAAGATCGTTTCCCTTTGCCATCTAAAAGATATAGTGTAAAGATTGTTTCCCTTTGCCATATAAAAGAGATATTGGAAAGATTTTTTTCCCTTTGCCATGTAAAAGAGATATTGTAAAGATTCTTTCTTTTTGCCATGTAAAAGAGATATTATAAAGATCGTTTCCTTTACCATGTAAAAGAGATTTTGTAAAGATTGTTTTCCTTTGCCAAGTAAAAGAGATATTATAAAGATTGTTTCCCTTTGCCATCTATGAGATATATTGTAAAGATTGTTTCCCTTTGCCATCTGAAAGATATAGTGTAAAGATTGTTTCCCTTTGCCATGAAAAAGAGATATTGTAAATATTGTTTCCCTTTGCCATATAAAAGAGCTATTGTAAAAATTGTTTCCCTTTGCCATCTAAAAGATATAGTGTAAAGATTGTTTCACTTTTTCCTGTAATCGCACATTATTTTGGAAAACCAAGGTTGTTTCTCCAAAATTATCATTATTTTTAACGGGCAAAGACAGCGCAAAATTGGTTCCATATAATAGATTTCTTTGTCTTGTTCTTATCTAGTTTTCTTACCAAGAGTTTTATCACAATGAACTTTAGTTGTCTCTTATCTAGCCGTCTTATCAATTTGTGTCTTCTTTAGTTCTCTCTTATCTAGGCGTCTTATTTAGTCTAATTCATTTGTCACTTATCTATTTGTCTTATCTAGTTGTGGCTTAGTAAGCTGTCTTATCTAATTTTCTTATCCAGTTTTGTTTAAACTAGTAGTGTCTTATCTAGCTGTCTTACTTAATGATGTTTTATATATTTGTCTTAATCATTATGTTTTATATATTTGTGTTTTATCTAGTTGTTTCCTTGTTAGTAGTCTCTTATTTAGGTGTCTTTTCTAGTTGTTTCTTATATAGCGGTGTTTTATCTAGTTGTGGCCTATCTAGTAGTCTCCTTTCTATCACTCTCGGATCTAGCTGTGAATCAGGTTGTCTCATCTTTTTGTGTTATCTATTTGTCTTTATCTAGTTGTGAATTATCGAGTTATGACTTATCTAATTGTACCTTATCTAGTTGTGTATTATCTAGTTTTGCCTTATCTAGTTGTATTTTATATGTTTCTTTTCTAGTCGAGTCTTATCTAGCTGTGTCTTCTCTAGTTTTCCTCTGTGCCACTAACGCACAGGTCATCGTTTGGTCCCCTCTTTCAGGCCCGACGCACGAGAGATATTACCCAAAAAGCTGGAGTTCGGGAAGCTTCTAGAGAGTTACACACTCTCCCATACCCCTTCAAACGAACAAGCAATCGCCCCGAATATACTACTCAGGCTATTTGATAACTACCTTTTTCACTTTCTCTAACTTCATCACAAACTCGTTAGTTTTCCCCATTTATATTTCATAGTAATAATGATAATATATAAACTAATAATATAGCTAATAATTTCAAATTATAATAATTAAATTTACAGCTTATAATTTGATACCTGTCACAAGAAAAAACAAACCTTTTAGTTCTTTCTTTAAATCTGATTTTTTGGGGGCACATGCATATTTATACCCTAAATATGATTTAATATTTTGATAACTCAATGCATCTTCGTGCCATGTGAATACAGCTTATGTTCATTCATGATGTTCCCATATTTGTATTTTCAGGTTGTATATACTACCAGTGATTAAAAAATTGGTTTGTGATGGTTTGAACCACCCCACTAAAGTGGGTATGTTTTGAAAGCTGATGATTTAAAAATTAAAGAAAATAAAAAAGGATAAACAAATGCAAACAGTGACGTCATCAACAAAACAAAAGAGGATCGAAAAAAAGTCATACGATCTAAGCATTCGTAAATAGAGGAATTTTATCCCAAATGAAATTAGATATCAGATCACAATTAGTTGTTGGATTGGAAGTTGATGTGTTCAGGAGTTTGTGAAGTTTCGCTTAGAAACCAACCCGAGATTGGTGGAATTGGGATTATTGTCGAGATGGCTGAAAGTAGGTTTGGAAATTGAAAGTAAAGAGATTTAGGGGAAGTTACGCTATTTCAGGCATTTGGGGATTTTGGACGAGTATCGAAAAAATTGGGGGGGTTTGTACTGGCCCGGTTCAGTAAAGATAGGATAGCTAGTTAAAGAAAGATTAATGACGTGTGAAGGTCGGGGCTACACCCGCGGTCTAAAGCCTTAATTGAACCACAACCTGATTTTTAGCTATTTAATTTTTAGCCCTTTAAACGTTTGAAAAAAATGACCAATTAAAGATTGAATTTTTTAGCTATTTAAACAATTTATAATATTTTAACCATTTAAAAGATTTACATTCTTTTACCATTCAATTTTTGACAATTTAAACCATTACTTTTTTAAAGCTTTCAAACCATTCAAAATTTTTAGCCATTTAAACAATTTAATTGTTCAAACATTTAAACCCTTAAATTAGTTTAACCTTTAGAAAAAATTGCAAATTAAGCCATTTACATTTTTTACCATTTAAATTTTCTCCTTTTTAAACTATTAAAATGTTTTAACCATTAAGTCTTTTCATTTTTTTAGCCACAGTTGAGTTGTTCATTTTAAATAGACAAATGGCTGACAAATGGATTTCAATCTCTCGAGAGGCAATAACTAGTAACCAAATAACTGTTAGCTGTCGTCTTTATTTTCATCTGTTGTCAGCAAGCATTACAGCCTAGTGTTGAAATCTGACGAGTCTTTGTGTCCAGGACACCTTTAGGGGTTTCGGGTCTTTATGTCCTTGGCGTTATGTGGATTTCTGATCTTTGTGTCTAGGGCGTTCTAAAGAGTTCTTATCTTTGTATCAATGGTGTCTTGAGGAGTTAGGGTCTTTGAGTCCAAGGTGTTTTTGAAGGGTTCGGGTCTTTGTTTCCAGGGCGGCTTGTGGAGTTCGAGTCTTTGTTGGGTCTTTATCCAAACTCATACCCATAGAAAACAACCACAGACTTGTTTGGTTGCTCGGTTCGTATTAGTTTCGTTATGCTGAGATGTGTTCAAATCAAGTAAGCCACCGTCCATTGATCTCATCGACGCTGAAACAGAGGTTTAGATCTCAACACAGCTCAACGCTTCTATATTTTCCGACTCAACCTTTTTCTTTTTACACATTAGAATATGGTCCACCATGTTTGCAATATACACATGTATATTGCAACTTAGAGCTCTAAATTGGATATCTTAAAGCTTTGATCATCGCGTATTATGGTTTTCAAAACTGCGCCTAATTTATGAACCTTCAAACACTTTGATCTTTCCCTCCATTTTAAATCGTTTGAATTTGAAATAAGATTAAAGGAAATTAGCGTTTCCATGGTAGCCTTTCTCTAACATTAGAGTAAGTCTGAAGGAAGAGGTAAATAGCTGAGAGTAAAGAGTAAATAAATAGTAACAGGAAGTTAAAAATGACAAATAAATGCAATGAAAAAACTCATGGACGACTACCTACACAAAATAATCATGTCCACAAGATATAAAGTTGAGTCTAAACAAGGAAGGTCAGACGTCTTTACCACTATACTGATAAACCATAGATTAATCACTAAAAGAGCTAAACTAATCATGTAATCACAACGTGCGAATCTAACACAGGAAAACACCCACATATTTTTTCCCACAAATTTGAAGCGCAATAGCCACGATGCAGTATCGCTCAGAAAGTTTGTAAGAGAGATCTGCAAAAAAGTGAAAATGTTTGGGGGTTATATTGCCCTTGCTTCCTCTGCAGGTGTAAGAACCTGTTGGACAAACTGCAGGTGTTTTGGCAGGTAGGGCACACAATCATCCAGCCAGTTATAGCAAGTTTGTCCATGTTACATATCACATCCTCGATCGGCTGCTTAAAACGAAAATTAACGAAAAAAAAATATGATGGTAGTGACAATATCAAAGTACTGAAATCGGCAAAGAATTGACAACCAAAAATAAATCAATAAAACAGTGAATGATGTGATAGAATGCACAAGCAACTACCTACTTACCTTACGGATTCAGACACACAACTCTGAAACACACTTAATACACAACTTCCCGTTCTGTTGAAGGCTGAGCATCAGCGCCAGCTTCAAATTTGCCACTTAGTAAATAACTAAAACCTCGCTTGTATTCATCGATTATTTTAATTCAGATGGAATAAAAGTCTTACTTTGTCCTGTTCCACAACGCGCTTTCCTGCTTGTGAACTGTGTGAATTGTGTTTTCTCGGTGTACATCACATATACTTAAATTGTAATCCCTATAAATTATATGTTATGATCTTTTGATGTCTTGTTGACCCGACGTCAACACTGTAAGCACAAGATACGTCTTATAAAATATTGCTAACTGCTGTTTTAATTCATAAGAGCGTATGTAGATGCATGTAAATGTAACTGATCAGCTTTCCTTACACTCGAACGCATTAATAAAGCTAAATTTTCATGGTTAAATTTTAATTCACTGTTAAATACTCATAAAGGCGAGAGTGTGAAATGAGTGACTTTTACGATCTCTAATCAACTTGCAAACAAGCCACCTAATATCAACATCATTCCCACACAACATCCAATGCACGTATGTATTCCCTTATAGCCTTGGTTGGGCTTGCGGATCGCAGCTCAGCCAACCAGATTAAGTTTTCGTCCATTCAGAGAGTAACGCCAGAGCGCTAATTCGTAACTGACTTCCTGCTTAATGTGGAGCGGTCAGCGCAATTCAGGCTGTGATCACCGAAGGAACCCGTGTTTCGCTTAGATCTGACACTTTTTGAGTAATTATCATCACTATTTTTTTCAATTTAGATATCTTTATGCATTGATAAAAACAAAGATTGTCCGACTAAAACTTTTCATTAAATCCTAAAGATTTTATTTTTTATCTGTAAAATTAATGAGGTTATATGTAATTAAAGTATCCGTGATAGGTGAGACGCCCTGTACACCAATCACAAAGAATTTCTCAGACCTGATAAACTAATAAAGAGCTCTTCATCAATTAAGATATAAAATAAAGAAACTCCACAAGGATTTAATCATCTTCTGGTGTGTTTGCATCCATGGGAAAAATACCAAGAATAGTGTAGCGAATATATATGCGTTTGTTTGTCTTAATATGACTAATATATTAGTTTAGGTTAATCTTTATTGGAAAGGGAGCAATTTCGATATGTTATATACCATTTATCTCCAGTCAAGCGCTAATAACAAATAATATGGCATCCATAATACAATAAGAGCAAAATCGTTCCGTGATCAGTAATAGAGACCGTAAATTTAAGATTTTTAACACTATTTCCTATTTATTTCCTACCTCAGGCTTTGTATGAATAAAAGTTAAAGATTTAAATTGACCTTAAGGAAGGGAGAAATTGAGACTTTGACCAGATTTAATGTTTGTTTTCTTAACTTCACACAATCAAAATTAATTTTTTTTAATCTTCTCTTTTAATTTCTCCAATTTCTTTCTTACTAAACGAATTTCATTATAAATCGATGCATTTTTCCTCTATGATAAACACCATTTGGGAGAAACAAAGTAGTTTGACGATAATGATTCTCATTTAGATGCCTAAATTCCTTTGAAGATAGCATGGAGATGGTTTTTGACATTGATATACATCTTTTAACTACCTATCAACACCATATTCAGGTGTATATTCAAGTGAAATACTACAATCTAACTCCTTTTCCTAACTACGAAACAGAGTAAAGGAGCAGTAAGAAACAAATGGAATGAATGAATAAGTCAGGATGCTTACTTTTAATCCATAATAATAATTGAATAGGAATTTGAACCAATTAATTTAACTAAACGAGAAAAAAAGCGAGAAAGCCCTTAAGCTTTGATTGCAAATTGTATCATTTATGCTACACGGATAGTATTAGAAGATTACTCTCAGTGTATTTTGTCACATATCGCACATAAATATTCTAATAATATAAGTGACATTGAAACATTATATTAGCAATTTTTTAATATTAGCTCTTTATCAGAGGCGAGGCAAACAACTGCTAGCAGCCTTATGATGGAGACACCTAACAACCTCACGCTACACGAGCCTATTTTAGTGCCACTGAAAAGAGATGCAAATCATAGATCTGTTTTCATCGCTTCGCCACTCGCTGGCATCCTCGCTCCATGCCAAGTGCCAGCCTCGCACGTCAACCTCTAAGCTCTCATTTCACGCGAGTTGCGGCCACTTGGCTTGAGCAATCAAGAAGATTTCCTACTTCGCATTGTAAATAATATATTACATAAGTGGAGTATATTTTATAACCAACCACTCTTCCAATATTCTTTGTCAGTACCCCTTGGTCTGTAATCTCAGTCAACGTATTAAAACTCTATCCTTACTCGTCAATTGTTGCGTTCACGTTCTTTAATTGGGGCGCTAGGAAGAATCTATTGAGGTATTTATCAAAGCTTAACAATTGTATGTATTATTGGCAATAATATTTATTAATATTGGAAAATAATTATTAATGAATATTAAATTGCTTTGAATTTGATACGAATAATTAAGTATACAATTTGGACCATAAGAATAAATACACATCATTGTGATATGCTTTTTCAATTATGTAACTGATTAATATTTAAATAATTTGAGTATAGAGAACTGATGCATATTAATTAAAAATTGATACAAAATCGTTGAGGGGTCCGCACCACAAAAGAATTTTGTTCATCAAAATTAAAAAAATTGACGCACAACAATTACATCTACCAAACTATTGTTATTATTTTCTATTTAATAGTACAACTCTTCTCTAGGAACTTTCATTCATTTTACAATAACTCCCGCTTATTCATTGGGTTTGTTTTTTGGTTGCAGGTTGTTTTTTTATCACAGCCTCTTTAATATACTAACTATTGAAAGTGTTCCTCTACCATTCGCAGCAAAGCAATCTCGTAACATTATAGTTTCTCTACCGTGATTTATTCTCACTATGATGCTGCTGGGAAAAGTGAATTCACCAGCTTTCAACCAAACCTTTCTTTTGAAATTATGGTCAAATATTTATATTTTTGTTTCGTCGGATTATACTACTTTCTTCCAAAATGTTCTATCATAGTGAACGTGATGATTCGCAAAGTTCGAACCCTATTGCAACATAACTCTTACGAATATATGACTCCTTTTTAGCACGGTAGAAGTAAAGGTAAATTTAGAGTAGAAATCTTCACAGTGTGCTCTCTGGAACAATGACTCCTGCTGCAGCCAAACCTTGACATATTTGCTTCTTATTGGTGCTTTGGTTAATTTTAACCTTCCATATAAAGTTATGAGTATCATTTGATGCTGTTTATGCTACCTTGCACTTCATGAAAGAATTCTCACTCTTACGTTTTCCTATACTTGCGTATAATTGTCTGAATTGTTGCACGTGGAAACTTAATTCAATTGGATATTTTCTATAAGTATTACTCTTGTCTATATATTCAATATGCACGTCTTACTGTTCATTTTTTCTTCTATGTTTCTAGTTCTTTTCTATTCTGAGGAAATAGGGTAAAAAGTAGGTCAACTACCGTATGAAGAATGACGCATTCTGTGTCTCAATTTCGATTCTGTCGCTTACTCTAGATTGTTCTATAAAATAACTAAGGCTGATAAAAATACGTGGGATGACTTATTCGATAAACAGTGTAATTTTAACTATGCGTTCGTAGAATTTAGGCAAGATCCGAAAGGCACGCACACGTTGCGGACGAATTCCTTCCTTATTTTGGCACAGACGTATTTGACGGAAAACTACAGCTCATTGAATTTGCTGTGGCTGACCTAGCAAGCCTTGCCCTTAACATGAGCCTACATGTTGTATTCAATGAGGTGGCCCAAGTTTCTTTGATCAGAAGTTCATGATCGACCCTAACGACTGTTGCACGGTCTTGACCATGTGAGCCAGGGTACCGTCCACTGATCCTTCTTACCCACGGCGCGGTAAGTCTGTTACCGGCCGCGAACGAGACCGACGGCATCTTCTCGCCATTGGAAGACACGACGCCGAGCATCATCACGGTAGCTGACTGCTTGTTCATGAACACTTAACAAACCTTAGAGACGTTATGGCCCATGCTTACCTTACAATTGATCTGCTTGCTGATGACTGGCTTGGCCGTGAAGATTTTTACATAAGAAAATGAGAATTGTATTGCTCTGAATCTTAAAGTCCTTGAGAAGTTGACAGCAATACTCCCGAATTTGTTATCGAATACGGTTGGTGGTCAAAAGCCTTTCCATGCACCTAAAGCTCTTGCCGCTCTCCTTATTAACGGTCCTGTCCGCCCTGGCCACCGAGATTTTCTTCTTCTTAGTGATCCGATTTTGAGCTTCGGAACACTTTTGAAGTCCCTTCTAACAGCTAAACTGCCGACACCCTCAGGTCTGTCTTAAAGAGCTAGATCTTTGAGGTCTTCCTTGTTCTTGAGCCTCTTTGCGACACTTTAAACGGTCATCCGGCTGACGTTAAGCAGCTTTGTGATGTCGGATTTGTTTTGGCCTGTGTGCAGAAAAGCAGAGATCTCGACACATATGCACACAATGGAAAAGACGTTTTAGTGACATACTGAAAAAGTAGAACTTTAAGTTTGTTTGATGGAACTTTTTTATTGCACATGGCCTCTCGAAAGATAATAGAATCAAGTGTAACAGAACTTTTGCAAAACCGGGTATATATTAAGGGTCTTAGGGCTAAACTTGACGATTATTAATATCTTTTGCTGACATGGAGGACTGGATGTCATCTGAATATTAGAAAAGAATTACTTGTATCGTGATAATTTGCGCCGAGTATCAAAATCCCAACATCATGACTAATACTCTGTTATCCTTCAAAAAGCTGTAAGACGTGACATGGCCAGCTACAATAGAGACTACGAAACCATAGCCAGCAGAAATGAATAAAGCGGGCGATCTGACTGCGACCGCACGTTGGAATTCATCCAACATCTGCAGGACAAGGTGATGGAAGCCCCCAGCATAGGAATCCGAGACTTGGTGAGAGAGATGAGTGTTAAGTCACGACTACAAAGCTGACCCTGAAAGAGGACATTTGCTAGCAGTCGTGCAAGAGGGGCAAAAAAAAATTCCAACTGCCAAGGCCAAGAAAACCCACTTGACGAAGCCACAGAAGGTTCTAAACAAATAAAAAACATCCCAGAGAGCAACTAGCGATGTCGTTCTTCTCAGATGAAAAGAACATCTGCCAGTAACAGTTGCACAACAGTCGGAATAATAGGTGGCCTGCCTATAATCCATGTGACCTTCCACGTGTCAAGAAGATCAAATTCCCCACAAACTGTGATGGTTTATGAGGTGTTTTCAGTGAGGGAGACACTATGTCGCCCCATATGTTTAAGTAGGGCCATATAATCAATTCAAACGATTATGTTAAGCTGCTGAAAATTGTGTTCAAAACCTCCGCAGACAAACAGAAGTAGTTAACGGAGTTTCTATGATTTCACGAGACCTATTATCTAATATCATATATCATCTGCCGATTTAATCCAATGGATTACTATATGTGACAGCAGACGATTAAGAGAGATACCAACTGCTCTACCTGCAAAGCCAAGGCCGATCTGGTGTCCAAGATCAAGGAAGGTTTCCAAGAATTTCGCAAGGACACAATGAGGAACACATGCGCCAAGTTCCGGAGCCGTCCTGAGGCCGTAATGGACGCTGAAGGAGGCTACTTTGAGTAAACTGTTTTCTCCCAACCCTAATCTAGTTGATATATATTTTAAAATACCTTATTTTGGGCTGAGATATTGCCTGAAAACCGTCAAATTTAGCCCGGACACCGTCTCTCTCTCTCCCTCCCTCCTTCCCTCTCTTTCTTTCTCTACAATGCTATTTTCCTTTGAAGTATGCTCTGATACCCAAGCCAGCGGATTCTATCTCAGCCATAGCCTCCTTTCCGAGATCCGCCGGAGTGCGGGTATGGGTATCCTACCCTACCTCATATACAAACTATAGAAATATTAAATGGAAACAAATAGATACAAGCAACTGTTGGACATATCACGTGTCTTAAAATGTATAAACCATTTTGGCAAGTAATTTATGATAAGAACTTCGTAGAAACAACTACATAAATGTACACTGCGGCTAATGGAGTTCAAACGTCCGAAATCTAAACACAAATTCACTATAGACGATTTCGTGTCTTTTAGGACACATTTGTGCTGGAACATTTAATAGACGAAGCAACACATGTGCTGGTCAGGACTTCTCAGCTTAGAGAGCCGAAGAAAGGAAAGCCCTCTACACGGGCCATAAAAAGGAAAAGGTATGTACACAAGAACACAAACATGTGCAAGTATGTACAAAAGTGTACAAAAGAAAAGGTATTTGATAAGCTCTCAAAAGGTAAAGTGTACAGAAAACACAAATAGCTGCAAATATTCACAAAATATGCGCAAAATACATAAAGATGAGCGACTCTATACTTACTCTTTTTTTCACTTCCCCACTATAAGTTTTATCTTATATCTTACACCCTTTTTCCTCCCACTAACTGCACCATTTTTACTCGGATTGCCGCAGATTGAACAAGCATGTGCATGAGAGAGAAACAAGGTGATGTAAATAAGAACATGTAAATATAAGCAAAAGGGCAACAAGGTCGTACTTTTATTCACCCCACCCTTCCTGAGTCGTTCATACACACTTACATTCATTCCTCTATTTAAACCCTCAATCAGACCGTGAATCCCTCTTCTCACGAGATCCTTATCAAAACCCTGTTTCCCCACCACCCGCATTATGAGACCATCATATACACACTTTGATTCTCTCTCACATTAGAATGGCCATCCACACTTTGATTATATCTACCTTCATAGTTTCATCCACACTCTAATTCTCCTCAGAAAAGATACCTTCATTCACACTTTAAATTGCTACACTTAAAACCCTCAGTCACACTTTAATTGCCGAGATAAAAATAATAGGAAGAAAAGAACGGCGTAATGAATGATTTTAAAAAAACTCTAAAACCAACGGTTGGTCCTTGTTGTGGAAGAGTAAAGTTTCAGAAGACTTTTCCCTCTATCAAGCCCTATTCCTCCAATGGTCCTCTCTTTTAGTTACATGACCTATGTACCCTCCCTATATTTCTACTTCATTAAACTTCACCCATTTTAATGATTCTCTTTCAAGGTATTTGCGCGTGCATATATGTATGCTTATGTTCGTTATTAATCATCATCATCATCACTAACTCTATAATTAAAGAAGGGGATTTTTTTGAATAATAATTTATTCTCAGTTTGGTTATGACTTATGTTTTTTATCAAAGTTATTTCTAATAATTATTTTATAATAGCAAAAAACAAAATGGTGAAGTTCAGAAATAAATATAAGTATCGAAATTTTGTGAATTTTTTAAAACCAAAGAATTACAAACGGTGAAGTTCAGAAAATTTAACCATGGCTGCTTCTTTTTAGATTTCAAATTTTAGTAGTGAAGCGCAAGCCCATCCCCCTTCCCCGTAGGGGGGAGTGGTGAAGCCCCTGCCTAGTTGCTCTATTTAATACGAAACCTACAGTTTTTGTAGGTTTGTACGTCATCTTTATGCATCCTAATGATATAATTTTTCGTGACGTTTTAAGAAAACGAATATCACCAGCTTGACAAAAGGGCAGAATGTGATTAGAAATGGACCGAGAATAAAGTGCATTTTAAGGGTTTTTGCATCTAATTTCACTTTTAGGTGCCTTTATTTTACATGTTAATTAGTTAGGATAGGTTAGAGTATGATAAGTTTGGTTTATTTACGTATTGGAAAGAGTCACCTAGGCCTAACATTAGCTTAAACTAAATAACATGAAAAATAAAAACACTTAAATATCGCAAAAGGTTACGAGACATATGCCTAAGTTTAAGCTAAAATAATTAAAATGTTAAATACAAACACCTAAAAGTCACAGTAGGTTAGGGAACATATAGCGTACCCTAGCTTAAATTAATTAACATGTAAAATACAAACACCTAAAAGTCCCAATAGGCCAGAATATATAGCCTAACCTTTGTCTAAACTATTTAATATGTAAAATACAAACAGCTAACAGTCCCATAGACAAAGAGCATAGACTAACCCAAGCCTAAACTAATTAACATGAAACATACAAACACCTACAAGTCCCAATAGACCATGAAACATACCCTATCCATAGCCTGAAGTAACTAACAGGTCAAATGCAAACACCAAAAAGTCACAATAGGCAATGAGAGTGAGCCTAGCAGTAACCTAAACTTATTAACATGCGGAATACATGCATTTGCACCTAAAAGTCACAATTGGTTAGGGTGCATATAGTCTTACTCTAGCCTGAACTACCTAATTAACATGTAAAATTCAAACACCTAAAAGTTCTAATAGATCAGGAGCCATACCTTAACCCCACACCTTTACATAATGAACTACATAATTAACATGTAAAATTCAAACACCTAAAAGTTCTAATAGATCAGGAGACATACCTTAACCCCACCTTAAGCTAATTAAGATGGAAAATACAAACTTCTAAAAATCACAAAGGTTATGAGATATAAAGGCCTTACCCTACGCCCATAAAGGTTCTTTACACATACTTAAACCCAATCATTGGGAATAATGGTTGTTATAATGTCCATTAGCTGAAGAAAACGTGCCTATTTTGTCATTTTAATGTATATCTTCAGCTTAAATACCGAAATTGATTATTTAAGACGGTAAAATAGACAGTCGCGCTTTCTCCTTCTTTGACTATTTCCTTTCAAGTGTAAAGAAGTGGTTCATCTCGCTCTTCCTTGTCAAGATCCCATTACACTCTTCAGATGCTCAACCAAGATATATCCAAGCAAGTGGAGGGGATGGTAAAGACCCAGTTCTCTTATTAAGCTAACCCTCTTCACGCAATAAATGATTTCCGTGATTTCCACATCCACATTACATTCACTCCAACCTTGATACCCTCATCGACATTTGATTCCACTCCCCCCTTGATACCCTCTTTCAGACATTTCTTGAACTTATTTTTGGGAGCGGCTCTTTACAACTATCCCTTGGAAGTCGTTCCGAAACCTCCAATTTTCATGAAAAATCATCTCAATCTTCTTAACCCTTTGTTTCTTTTCACCATTTATTCTTCCAGATATCTAAATGTTCTATGTAAATGTTTAAATGAGATATTATTCCTTTTGTCTGCATAGTAAAACCATTCACAATTCATCAACTTAAATTATTTTCCATTTCAGGCCTTTTTTTAGTCTTTCATTCCTCTCAGTCTATCTTTGTACGATTTTTCTAAGGCTGCTAATACATGTGATGGCAGGTCGCTGCACTCCACAGTGAATACAATGTCATTACACTGAATACACCTTCACAAATATTGCAGAGAATGTTAGAAATGTGTAAGGGGAGAAACTACCATAGCGTCCCTGACCACTTAATAAGAGGTCGGTGATGATGGAAGCATTTTTATTTTCAGGAAGCGGAAGCACGTCTTCCTCGTTCGTTCTGCAAATGGATGAACTCCATCGCTTGCAACCGAGACGTCTGAATAGAAATTGACCTCTAGAGTCTTTCGTCCAATTTCCTTGATTAGAGTCCCGGTTTCCCAAGAGGGAAACCATTTTCTACTTCAACCCAAAAGGTTTACGGTATATTATCATCAATCACTTCGAGTTTCTAAAAAAAGAATTTACCATATTTAGGCACAGACATTATCCATTTTTCCTATCATTAGCTATTTGCCTCCCACTTCTATGGTCTCCCCTTTTTTCGTACAAAATTCTTCCATCGACTGTTCTTACTCTCATGATCAATCACACCAAATTCCTTTACGTATATTCTTTTATTCTTCAATTTCGTAATTATTATCGACACGGTGGATTTTTCGGGAATTATTTATCTACGTGGCTCGATAATAACATTGTAATGTAAAACTAAATTTCGATTTTTGAAATAAAAGTTCATTTTTCACATTGAGTTTTATTTTGTTTTGATCAATACGCTCCTACCTAATATTTTTCTCTCCCTATTTCTTTTTTATTGCCCCTTTCAAATTTACTGTGATTTCTTGACGTCAATGTATTCTGTCAGGTTTAGTAGTTATTCTTTATTCATTTTCTCCATGTTGCATGTTTCTACCATTACTCTTTCGTGATACACGGCAGTTTTTCCCCTTCCCTGTTGAACTATCTATAAATAGAGGAATGTTTTTCAAGGCACAATTAAGATTTATTGGTAATATCCATTTTGGATCCATTCAGAGGGGCTCCAGTTCATGTTATTAATGTCTTTACTTTTTATGCATTTGTTGCTAAAGGTTTAATAGTATGTGATAGTCACATTTTTATCCTTATCACCGGTTAACCAGCTTTATTTAATAAAAATAAAGTTCATCTTAATATATTTTATATCCCAGACACGTCTTGTAAACCCCAACTGCCTTCAATGGACATCCTTTTTTTTACATCCTGATTTTATCAGTGTTCATTACATATTAAAGCAATTAAATTCTTTGTAGTTTTATTCTGCCATCAGAGTACAAGTTTACATGGAAAACAATTATTTTCTTATCTCTTATGTTTTATTTAGTGGAATATCTTCTGATTCTACATTTTACTTTGGAAAGTAATGCTAATTTATGTTCTAATTTGAAGATTTGTAGGCAAAGCATTCAATAAAGCTCAACGGCTACATAAATGTTAGCAAATTTAGTGCCCTTTATAAAAAAAGAGTCAATTGAACCAAATTATCTTAATAATATTGATAAAGTCAAACTAATTAGCGATCTCCATCTCAAAGAAATCTTAGTGAGCACACGTTCTTAATCTTGAAAAGAGCAATCAATGAATCGACCTTTAAGTTAGAGTGGTTTGTGTTTATATAGTGGTAATTTGGGCAAAAATTTCTTTGTTTCCGACAGTTTAAAATTTGAAGGCGAACATTTCCACTCATTGTACATCTAACGAACAGAAAACACTTTCAACATATGAGGCGGGACAGGGTACTTTGAATACAAATCAAAAGAGAGAATAGCGAAAAACAATTTGTCCATAAACCAGTCTGTACGCAAATGCTGCCCAACACCTCAGTAAAATTAAAAAAGATTATTACAATCTTAGAACTAACATACTCTTTCTACCCAGGATTCGAAAGAAGGAAAGAATGAGTTGAATTCCAACTCAAATTGTCCCTGAGAATTCTATGTTGGGTGAATAATTTACTAGGAAAATTTAAAGTTCCAAAATAATCTGAAGGAGAGCGAAAATAAATTAAATTTTAATTAATTAACATTTAGTGTGCACGACTTCATTCTCGATTATGCTTTGACATCTACCAAGGAACGAACCAACTGTTGACACTTGCACAGTAATCTTGCTCCATTCATCTTGAAGAATTTCTTAGAGTTATTAAACTGCTTTCGTATTCTTTGCTTTAGATCTCTTTCTGAGTATCTTCCAAACATCTGCAATGTGATTCAGTCCGGACCCTCTGTTGGACAGTTCTGAATAGTCATGTTGGTCATCCAGGGACGTTTTCACCGACTTAACCATGTGGCAGAGGGCGTTCTTCTGCGTGAAAATTACAAGTTGGGCTTTGAAGGCTCGCAAATAGGGCAAAACATGTTGTGCAGCAATTCCACGTGCACTTGTACATACACAGTGCCCCATAAACTCACAATAGCCCAGTGCCTTCTACCAGAATCAAGCTACAGACCATGATACTTTCTCCACTATATTTTACAATTATTTTGGTGCAATTGATAGAGAAACTTTCACTAGCTCTGCGATGAACGAACCTTCTGCCATCGGATCAGAATAAATTAAACTTAGATTCGTGACTGAAGCGGATTTGACTTCATTAGACATTCGTCCATTCAATTGTTCAGTGACAAATGCAAGACGAGCCTTGTTTTTTTCGAACTGATCAATGGTTTGACAGCGGGTATGCGAACGTGAAACTATTGCACCCGTCATGAAATCGTTCTTTTTCACAAGTTGTGTTATGGCTCGGTCTTCTCTTTTTGAGGACTTTTTGGGCTACCGGTTGATTTACAAGCCTTAGATAAATATTTTTATCATAAGTTAAATCTTATGGACAGCATTTTGGGAGCGCTTCACAGTCTTTGCAATGGCTCTAATTGAAGGATCATTTTAGTGTCCCAGCTCTATGATCAGCTCATGAACAAAAAGAGACGTGATAGATATCTTAGACATGTTACCTAGACGATAGTTGACAAGAGAATGAATAACCTGAAGTACAAATGATTGAAGTGAAGTTACGAGTAGTTGTTATGCAAGCAATGCCGGTTTTCTCTACATTAAACCTAAACATTCGGCACATTTTGGACACTTCAATTATTCTAGTAAATTGTTTATCTGCTAATAATAACATTCGTATTAGTCATCAAATTTGTATAATCTTTACAATACGTAATGACTAATACTTGTAGATTGTCGTACACTATTTTTTTAAACTTTGTATTATTTCTGGAAAAAGGTATGAAATATTTTGAGATAGAAATCCCCGTAAGGGGCGCGGCGATTTGCCATCCTGGCCGCCGTGATGACGGGATTCAGCACCCTGTCCGATCCGAGCTTAGCCTCTTCTCCTTCCTTCAAAACACACGTGTTTCCCCCAGTTTCCTCGCTTTTCATACAACCTCTCCCACAACTTTCTCTATTCAGCCTCTAATTTCACAGGGTAGATACTGACCTTCTTCTCAGCCAACCTTTCCAGATCGGGGATGAAGGGGGAGGGGACAAAGTTCCCTAACCCCTGAGCTCAGGTTTGGGATAGTGTTTTTTTAACAACCTGCTTCATCTCCACCTATACCTACCTCGCATCCCTTTCCCTTTTCTATTCACACACTATAAATTTTACGCCGTGCCCAAGGTAGAGCAGCCATGCTGAAGGGCTGCCAGGTCACCAGGCGGGAGGAGTGGCCATAAATGGCGGCACCTGGCTCTGCTAGGCTTGTACTCACCTCTTGCATCCCGTAATTAAAAGAGTGTCACCATGCCCAATCATGAGTTCCCCAAAAAATCCTTTTAATTCCCCCTGTTGCATCAATGAAGCCACCCTCGGGCAGCTCCACAGAAAAAAATAGAGGTCCCCCCACCTGTGCTTGCGCAGGGGATCCTCCATATTTCTCTAACCGGAAGGGAGGCTTACTCCTCTCCTTCGCCTACGGGTGTAGGGGACTCCCCCTTATCCCCTTCTGTGGAGATGCTTTTGGCACCTCTCTTTTTCCAGCGGTAGTCCCCCCTTTTCTTAAGAAGGGGACTGCCAAGAAAGCCAGCAGGCAGCTAATAGCCGACCGCTCCCCAGTGAAGCGGATCAGTAGGGCAAACCCCCTTAGAAGGGAGAGGGAAGCCAAGCTCCTTCGGTCGCTATCCTCAAAAGACCGGCTGTCAAGAATATTGAACCTTGCCGGGGTCAAGGCCTGTGCCTCCCCACACATGACTAGTGACGCTGTCAACAGGACCTGCTATGTCCAGGGAGGGGATGGCCAACTGGAGGCCGCTCCTGAGATAGACATGGTCCATGAGGAAACCCAGCCTCAGACGGTAGGGCCTTCCATGGGAGGGAATCTGAGCTCGGTGCCAAGCACCAAACCCGAATCCGCCCCTATTCAAGATCCTCATCAAACGGCCCGGGTTTCCAAGACAGTACAAGGAGGGAAGGGATCTCCTCGAACCGGTGCCCTTGCGACTACCAGGACCTTTTCCATCTCGGAGAAGGACCTGGCTGAGGTCGGTCCATCTGGTTTAGGGGCTTCTGCCGGCTGAGGGGAGAAGCGGGTTCATTCCCCGCCCTCCTCTCCTAAAAAGAAAAAAATAAGAAAAAGAATAAGAAGATTTAAGGCTCCTCTCCTTTCACGGTGACTGCGGGGATATATGGGTCTGCTGCGACTTTGGTAAGCGACCAAGCCAAGATCGGCTAATTCGGCCCCTCTGCCCCCCGGGTTCGGAGCCCCCGACTATGACTAATATGAAAATAGCGCAGAGCGGAACCTCGATAACATCGGGGCTCCCTCATTCAGAGGCTACCTGGCGTTTTCGAGTCCACTGGCTTCAAACGCTTCCTCGTTATTTGCTCTACTGATGAAAGCATGTTGTCCAAGGGCAACATGATCCATCAGAGGAGAGCATTAGCTAGTGTAATTGGTAGAGAGCCAAAGGTGACCCATTTCTCGGACGGGAGCCTTGTAGCGAATGCGCAGGATCCCTCTGAGGCGGCCAAGATAAGTGCTTTTCGGACACTTGATGGCACCCCGGTAAGTGTGATGCCGCACTCTACCATAGACTTTGTGAAGGAAGTAGTTTCTGCGAGTGAACTCTTTGACTACTCCATAGAGGACATCACCTTAGAGCTGGCCGACCATGGGGCGGTCAAGGTTAAACGTGTGATGAGAAAACAGGGACGGGCTTTGAGACCCACCCCTACACTCTTTGTCACGTCCGACTGTGTCAAGCTCCCTGAGTCGGTGCGTGCCGGTTGGTACCGCTACCGCGTAAAGGCATTCGTGCCACTGCCGCGGTGTTGCTATTACTGTCACCGCTACGGCCATACGAATCGTTCATGTAGACGTGCAAAGTCGGGGTCACCCGAAGTCTGTGTAAACTGCTACAAGGCCGCAGACGATAAGTCTAAATCGTGTGTGGCCAAGTGTGTCAATTGCGGAGAGCCGCACTCCGCTTCTTTCGAGCAATGTGGTGCATATCTCCTTAAGAAAGAAATCCTGTCCGTTCAGGTCCAGGATCGACTCTCATTCCGCGAGGCTAAGGAATTTGTCCTGGCGCGCCCGGCTCTGCCTAGGACGTCTTACGCCTCAATGGTTAGAAAGGCACCCTCTGCTTCTGGCCCTTCCAGGCCAACGAGCACGGTTTTTTTCGCGCCCATTCTTAGGCCTCCTGCGGGTTCTACTCAACCCGGGCGCTCCCCTGTTAAAACTGGCGGCACAAAGGGTTCACACCCAGCACCGAGATAAACTAGAGGTCCCGCCTCTTCCCCCAGCGTGGCCGTTTCCCGTAATGTGAAACGGCCACGCGCCTACACCGAGTCATTAGACTCACAGGACGCAACACCCCTGAAGTTGGTCACCAGGCTATCTTCTGAGGTTCCTAAAACAAGAAAAGAGCTCCGGCTCCTTCAACCACGCTTAGTGGTGGGCTAAATGGCTCTGAGACGGTGGTTCCTCGATAAGAGGGCCCCATCGACCCCGAATCCGCAAACCCCGCCTAAGATTTCTAAGCGGAGAGAGGAAAAGACTCGCATGGTGAGTCCAACCTCCCTCAATAAGTCCTCGAAGGCGACAGCGCCTTCAGCGCTTTGTCCGGTCAACAGCGCCCGGGGTTCTGCCTCCGGGAAGCGTACGGCCATTTCCATGAGGGTCTTCGGTTCGAAGAGGGCCCCGCGTCTCCTCCGAGCTAGGCCTGAAGGGCATATTCTTTCAATGGAATTGCGGAGGACTGGGGGCCAACTGGGAGAGGCTGCGGAGGCTCGTCTCGTTCCGTTCCCCGTTAGCTATTTTTCTGCAGGAGACCATTCTAGGCGCGTGCACCCTGCCCGCCCTCCCGGGGTACAAGGGTCTTGCGACCCCACCCCCCTTTAGATACCTCCTTTCAGGCAGTGGCTGTGCAGCTTCACCTGGATTGGAGGTAAACTATCATTTCTGCGTACATTCCACTGTCAGCTGACTTTAACGCGGGGGACTTCTGCCGCGTCGTGGCATGGTTGCCGAGGCCCTTTTTCATGCTTGGAGATCTGAACGGGAGGCCTCCTTTCTGGGCAGATTACTCAATAAATACCAATGGACAAGTCCTTGTAGATCTGATCGAAGGGATTGAGATAGGTGTCCTAAATGTGGATGAGTTTACGCTTCACTGCCCGGGAACCGCTTCATTTTCTTGCCTTGATCTATCTTTGTGCTCTTCGGATGCACAGCGTGATTTTGTTTGAGGGATGGTCGATGACCTCCATGGTAGTGATCACTTTCTTATTGCAATATCATTTTCAGGGCAACTGCCGCCTGAGAGCACACCTCGGTGGTGCTAGGCGCGGGTGCAGTGGCCTGCATTTCAGGAAATGACTGAATTCTTTATCTCAGTCGAGGAGTTTAGGTCGGTAGATTAGGCCGTTGAGTTCTTCTCCAGGAACCTCATCGCCGCGAGCCTGACTACTACTCCAAGAACGTCTGGATCTTTTACACGCCGACCACTCCCGTGATAGTCGGCCTAGTGTATGACGGCCCTCAAACAGAAACGTTATTTCTACATGCGCTATAAGCGCCACCCGAACGATTTCACTGTCGCTGAATTTCGTCTGGCTAGGACTAGGTTCCGGTATATTTCAAAGCACGCCCGCCGCTCTGTTTGGTAAGCATAGGTGTGTTCACTTAGCGGGAAGACCCCTCTGGTAGAGGTGTGGAAGTGAGTCAAAAGGATTCGGGGCAAGTTCTCGCAGGATCCCCCTTCCGTTCTACAGGAGAATAAGACGGCAATCTCGGACCCCGCGTCCGTGGCGGAATCTTTCGTGGCCGCCTTCTCCCCATTCTCCAGATATGATGCTGCTCTGCCAGCATTCAATGCACGTCATGATGTCATGGAAGGCAGCCAGGGGGACTTTATCTCCAGAGGCGGAGAACCCTTCAATGATAAGTTTACTGTGAGTGAGTTACGCTCCGCTCTTGGTTCGTGCGCGGACACGCCCCATGGTCCAGACGATATCCCTTACGCCATGCTTTGACACCTGGGTGAGCGAGGCATGGCCTTTCTCTTAGATTTATTCAACATGACCTGGCTGGAGGGTCTCCCCCCAGATTACCTGCAAATCGCTACTGTGCTCGCCTTGCGCAAACCAGGGAGAGATCACTCTATTTCGGCCGGTTTCCGCCCAATCTCTCTAACCTCTTGCGTGTGCAAGTTGATGGAGAAATTATATAAATGTTAGATTAGCATTTTTCCTGGCCAGCGGAGGCCATATGTCTTCTGTACACTGCGGCTTCCGCTAGTTCCACTCTACGTCGGATGCTCTGCTCCGAATGGAAAATGCCGTCTGCGAGGTCTTCCTTCGTAGACAGCACTACGCCACGGTGTTTTTCGGTCTGGAGAAGGCCTATGATACCTCATGGCTATACGGTATCATGGAGATCTCCATACGATGGGGGCGAGGGGACGCCTCCCAATCCCTATATCTGAATTTTTGCGAGATCGTCGATTTTGTGTATGGGTGGGGGGAGTCCTCTCCCTCTCATGGAGCAGGAAGAGGGCGTCCCACAGGCAAGTGTCCTCAGTGTCACACTATTTGCCCTGAGCATCAACGGCATCACCTCGGTGCTGCCGGAAGATGTTCTCGCTACGCTTTACGTGGATGACCTTTCGATCTCTTTTGGTGCGGCCCAGATGCCAACTCTGGATCATCGACTCCAACAGGCATTGAACCGCGTCTTTCGCTATGCCGAAGTGCACAGGTTTAGGTTTTCTTTGGCCAAGACTAAGGTGGTGCACTTCTGCCGCCATCCACAAATCCACCCCGACCCAGCTTTCATTCTTAATGGGGTGCATCTAAAATTGGCTGAATCGCCCCGTTTTCTTGGTCTTGTATTCGACCGACGCCTCACCTGGGAGGCTCATATTCGCAGCCTAAGGGTCTCTGGTACCCGCGCAATGGATACTCTCCGTTCTGTGACGTCCAGCGCTTGGGACGCTAATAAGGCTACTGCCTTACTTTTTTATCGATACTTTGTTCGTTCGAAGCTCGACTACAGGAGCGAGTTTATGCATCCACAGCTGAGCGTTTATTGCGGAAGGTAGACTCTATCGACCACACCGGCCTTCGCTTGGCGACCGGTGCTTTCTGCACTTTCCCCATTGAGAGCATGTTGGTCGATGCTGAGGAGATAGTACTCACTCTACGCCGCGTACAGTGCATCACTCGCCTGTACGCGCGAGTCCGGCGCCTTCCTCATTGGCCGACTGCTCTCACTGCATCTGCAGCTGATCTCGACGGTACCCATGCCGCCGAGAGACACCAGTCATACCCTAAGCCCTCTGGATTTAGGGCCAGGAAACTCCTTCAAGAGGTAGGTTTAGCTCTCAGGTCGGTGGCGCCCCTGGTTCTGCCCAGTACGCCCCCCTCGAGGGTACCACATTTGGATATTTGTCGTCACGCCTCTGCCCTCAAAGCTTCTACAGCGCCAGGGAGGATTGCGTCCCACCTTTTTGGAGCACACCTCGTGTCACGCTGTAAATGTGCCAGTGTATACGGATGGCTCCAAGTTCCAAAAGGGGGTCAGCTTCCACGCCGTCTCCCCTCTGTTTGAAGTAAGCGGGGCTCTGCCAGGCGAGGCGTCTGTCTTCACGGCCGAGCTGGTGGCAATACAATATTCGGTACGGGAGATTACGCGATGTTCCTTGTTCGGAGACCGGATTGTGATCTATAGCGACTTACAAAGTGCCCTGAGTGCTCTCGGGGCATTGAAATCTCCGCATCCCCTGGTTCGCGATATGCGTCAAGCCACGATTTTGGCGAGCCGGGCTGATGTCGAGATTATTTTCTGATGGGTTCTTGGACATGTAGGAAATGCAGGGAATGAGCGCGCCGATGAGGGCGCCAAAGAGTCCACAAGGACTCTGCACCTGGACCAGCCTTTAGCTCTTCCTCACACCGACTACATAGCAGGAATATGGGCAGCTCTTCAGACTTCCTAGCAAAGAAGATGGGAGACGGTCGGAGGGAACTTAAAGTTACGTGCCATTGCGCTGCAACTGTTCCTATGCACTTATCCCCCAATGTCGCGACGGCTTCAGGTCGCTTTCTGTCGTCTCCAAATCGGACACAATCGTGTGACGCATCGCTATTTGAAGGGCCGCTCGCCTGCGCACTATTGTGACGACTGTGTTGTCCCCCAGACTGTTCGACACATTCTTGTCGAATGTTCTAGTCTGGGTGATCTTCGCGCACGTTACCATGCCCGGTACCAGGATGGGTGGGGTCGCTACCGCCTGTCCCTTGTACTCGGGACGAGTGCGTGCACCTTGACTGGTGAACTGATAGACTTTTGGAGGGGAGGCTGGCCTTTTCCCTTTTATTTAACTAGGTTTTGTTGTTTTCTTTGTAGGTCGCACGCTCCTACCCTGGGATGGAGGGTGTCCTTCCCTCGACGCCGAGCTTGCTTCCTAATCTTCATCTTCCCTCTTTAGCGTTGTTTTTTTTTTTTTAAAGTAGCCCAGAACTAGGAAATTTGTTTGCAGCGACTTATGCCCAAGTGGGCAGTCGCTAGATAGCCCCTTAAAAAAAATTGAGATAGAAATACAGGCGTTCTGATCTTTTTGGACGGTACTTTATATCAACTTTTGTGCAAAATACTCTAACTTCCGACTTTCGAGTGCTATTGTCGAACACTCAAATGAAAAATAGATGGTTCGCTGAGTAAAAGTGAATTATGATTTATATTTTTGCATCAATACTTTAGATTCATTGAAGAATGATGACGCAAGATTTCAAATCTGGCGTGTCACTTGTTTGGTGAATGGGATGAGCCCAAATTATGTATGAGCCAAATGGAGATTCTTATTAAATAAAAACCTCTTCTAAGAATTATTAACAATAAGTTATGAAATTTATCATATGCTTCTTTATTTCATACCATAATTCTATAATTATATTTCCAATTTGTAGTCATATTCTCATATCAGGGTAGGAAATATAACACAACTTCGTTATTAACAGTGCCGATAATTTTACACACATCAAAGCAAAAACATGTCATTTATATATCTGTTAAAAAAGCACCGTAAATTGGTTTGACTTTAGCGACATTTTTTTAATTTCCTCTATTCGAAGTTTGTGATAGTTAGCTTAAACAATGTGTAGTCCATGATTCATAATTCATTTATGTATAGTAGAAGAATAATGAAAAATGCGAGTTTGCAACGCGGGAACAATATAAATTACCTCATCGAGGTGTGTGAAATTGTTTACTTTGGCATACAGCAAAATGTTAGCAAATAAGCTAACATGAGGCTTGAGAATTCGATAGGATGAAATAGTGGCTGGTTAATCCATAAAAAAACTATTTTCCAAATATTTGTGATCCCCTCGTAGGCACATACGTGCTAAGAAGACTTAGAGGATAAAGCTCGAATTGCAAATACATGGATATGTCATTTTGAGAGAGATTTCTTTCATCCATGAGATCAGTTAAGTAAAATTGAGTTATTTGTATAGGAATAAGTCTTACCATTTCACATGAGAAAAGTCTTGCATGGTATTAAACGTCATTAACTTAGATAGAAACACGGATTATGGTAATGTGAGTGAGTGAATAGAACAATAAAGATAGAAGAATGGAACCTTTTTCATTTGCATAGCTAATCTGCTCGCTCGCATGGCATAGCATGTAAAAAGGGTTTAGAGTTTCTAGAATTATTAATGGGTTGCTCTTCTTTATGTTGGGGGAATAATGGCTTTAATACTTTGAGCAGATGCTTGAGAGAGATAGGAAATACTGGCTAGAATAATATTGAGTCATTATTTTATCAAATGTTGTCGCCCATTTTCAGAAAGACTGACGCAAAATCTGTTTTCTGGTTTCTTGTTCCTATATACACCGGATTAATGAAGTCAAGATCTGATAATTAGGGTAGTGAGAATTTCTTAATAAATTTAGGAGCGTGAATTGCAATTGATATCCTGTTTGTAATAATTTCCACATCATAAGATTGACTTAATCATCTAAAATTAACAAATACTCATATATATGAGAGATCACCTTAACCATGCATTGTTAAAGCAAAACTTTAGGTAACTGTAATATCACTACTCAAAACAGCACAAATATACTTTCTTTTTTCACAGTGAGTACCATTCAATTTGTAGATGCAAGCCTGAAAGAAAGGAGTACAATATTTCTTAGAGTAGGCGAGGGTTTTGATTGACCCATTGCCAAATGTGATGGTCATTGAACCCGTCTTTTCAACTCTTGGCTGGGGACTTTAAAAATTTTGGCGATATAAGTGTGAAATAAGTACAGATGCGTCTTTATACTAAATGTTCTTGTGATTTCGATACAATCCGTTTTAAAATTCCTCAATCACAATCTCAAGTTTACATTTTAATGTTCAACAGTACTTCGTTGATGTTTATCTTTCAACGCTTTTGATCTAAAAATCTAATTTAAGGAATTTTCCTTCCTGAAACAGAGAATACCATGGTATATTTCTTAAATGAACCTCTAACTATTAGTTCTCCAACATTTGCTTGTTTTTCGAAATAAGGTATTTTCTGACTCTATGTAAATTAGAAACCACCTGATCTTAAAATATAAAACATAAGTTAATAGATATGTGCCGGCGGGCCAGAAATACGATTCTTGGTAACATCCAACAGTGTAGAACAAGAGGTACACCGGTCTTGCAGTCAAACGAGGTATATGATTGGATTAGCGGAAGAAAAATTTAATGCGGTATTATTATCACGGCAAAGAAAAATACGAAATAGCTCACACGAGAAAAACTCTTGACAAATATTAGTTATAGTAAAGTACGGGCTCGAGAAAAGCCGAATCCATTGAATATTAGTTTACATTTTGACAAACTAATGACATTTAGTATTGAATTAAGAATTGGGCACAGTTAATATTAAAAGGGTTAATTTGAGTTAAAATTCTAACGGAATTTGACGCTCGAGCGTTAACGTTAATTATGATTTTATTGTTATAAAACAATACAGAAAACGTGTTTTTTCTAAAATCACCTCAAAACTACCAAAAATATACAATATAAAAATTGCAAAATTATAAAGGACAAAATAGAAGCAGACGAACATTTAACGAATTAACGATTAACTGTACCTGTCTCTGGTAGTGATATATAGTACTGCATTAAATTATGAAATATCAATAAAGCTCTAAACCATGCGACCGCAATATGAGGTGCAATTTAACGCAAGTTTATAATTTGACGGCATCGATGTAATATTTCATCCATTTTTATTGTGCAAAGTTCACCAATGCGTCGCAATCATGTAATCGCCTTTATGCGCAAATATGTAGAGGTCATGTTGAAATGTAGATTCCGAGCATAGGATACTTTGAACATAAAATATACCTTATTTTCGTGTTGTAAAAGAAAAACTAATTTGATTCTAATCTTCACCCTCAGCTCTTCTCCCGAGTTCATTGAGATTTCTGCTTCGAGTAGAGCACCCGATCGAGTCGGTTTACTCGTTAGCGGTATGCGTCGAACATGCAGAGTGGCAATTAATGTAGGTTAGGTTAGATTAGGTTAGTTTAGGTTAATTAGGTTTGTTTAATTTAGTTTAGGTCAGGTTAGGTTATGACTAAAACTTTAATTCAAAACCGATTCTTATGGTTATGTAAATGCCTGAAAAAGCACCAAAACTTCAAGCAAAAAATCATGTAATAATTTGAAGCACTCTAAGACTGTTCGACCGATGGTCAATTCATGGGCCACCGCTTTTTAATAATGAACAGATAACCCGATGCACTGCATAAAGCGGATGCAGCATTAGTGATATCCACGAAGGCGTGTAGATATTTACGTGAATAAACGGTAATGTTTACGATTCTTCTCGAGTCTGGAAATCGATAGAATTTTAGTTTCAGTGGCATAATTTCAATATCTGAACGGAATTAAAGGCAAGTATTTTCCAACCAGCCTCGTTTAAAGCATTTGGATTTCGACAACCGGGATTTACTTGTCAATTGTTGCCTTATTCTTTTCTCCTCGTTCATTTTCTCAACATTTTATTTTTCCTTCTCACTCTCCGCTTATTTTACTCGGTGCCGCGACAATTTGAGCTTTATACTGGTTTATTATGGTAGGGCCTCCTAATGTATAATGAAATATAGATAACGATCAGAACGTTTATCAGTAGTAAGCTCGAAACCAGGAGGAACGATAGTACTATTTAACTGACACTGGCCAAAGAGCCCTTTGTGGCTTAAGTGAAAGTCACCCGGTCAACATTGGAAGAGCAGTTTAATAAGGCCCACATATTTAGATTAGAAATTAAAGAGGAGTGATGTGTTGCATGTTCTGCTCGAAAATAAATCAAAGAAAGTTGTTGTAAGTTTGCTACGGGATGAAGAGACATATGGATGTAACAGCCTTCGTGTACCCCACCATGATGAGTGGAGTTTCACTAGTCGCTAGAAATGTTCGTCTGCTTTCGCTGGGATCGAACCACTAGCACCCTGCGTGGAAAGAAGCACAGAGCGGACGGAAATCAGCAGAAGCAGGAGAAAATCTGATCTAAAAGGCGAAAGCACCAGAGAGATTAAGGAAATTAACAAACAGCAGGGGGTAATCAGCCCAGAGCAGAAAGAAATCACCACAGAGTATAAGGGAATCAACTCAAAGCGGAGTAAATCAGCCTAGAGCAGAATGAAATCACCCCAGATGTTAACAAAATCAGCCTAAAGCGGAGGAAAATCAGCAGAGGGCAGAAGGAAATCAGCCTAGAGCAGAGAGAAATCACCTCAGATGTTAACGAAATCAGCCTAGAGCGGATGGAAATCAGCCGAGGGCAGAAGGAAATGAGCAGCCCAGAGTCGATTAGAAAAAGAACAGCGCTTTGAAGAGGAATCCAACTTCAATTTAATGGATTTACCTGTCGAGGACGAATAACAAAGAAAGTGAGAATTACAAAACATAAAAAAAATAAGCGTGTGTAATGAAATTGGTGAAGATAGTGGAAGTGAAAAAGTAACGAAGATATTTAGCCGGTGATCCTCCTTTAAGCATATAACCTAGAGACCATACGACTATTTTCGTTGGATTAATGAGGACACAAAATAATTTAAATTTAATCTGCAGCATTGTAGCACCTACATTTATCATCCTCTTGCGTGGGGTACAATGCAGAGTGACGGGGGTAAATCTTGAAGTAGGAATCGCCATATATACAAAATTTCTAAAATAATTTTCAATTTTATCTTTGATTATACTACAGTTTGCCCCAAATCAGTACAACTTTAGAAAACGATATTTTCCAAACATATAGAAAATTTAACCTTTCTAACATCTTTTTCCACGCATCTACCAATTTTGAGTCAACTTCCCACGCTAAATTCGTGATTGTCTGAGAAAACAAGAAAACAAGAGCTTATAATATTTAGCCTTCTAAATCCGGCTATTTATGCATTACATTGAATTTAATATAGTGAAATAATTCCCATATGTTTTGTTAATGGGTGAATTTTCATATAACTATTACGGTTTGGCCTATTCATTTTATGGTACTTCTCCGTTATCGTGCGACATACTTTTTTGTTATCGAGGTTAAATTGCAAGATTGAGCCCCCATTAACTTAATTTAACTTAACTTAACCTAACCCTGATAACAGGAATTTTTCAATTTTACTTGCATTCTCTGAAATACAATTTCTTGATGGTAAAAATGTCTATAAAATTAAAGTGCGAATAAAACTAAATATTCTTTGGGATTTTTCTTGCCTGACCTTCAAGTTTGTTTGTTTTTCTTTATTGCAGAATTGCCTTGTTTCCTAACGCCATTTTCATTCTTGGCTACATAACCATATATTTGGTTGTTATCTTTTTCTCAATATGTCTGCCGTAGAACAATTTATTGTTAGCCCGTCTATTAACTTGTTGCGGACGTTGAGCAAAGATGAACTGATACAAGTTGCCACTTCTATTGACATTGAGATTCCGAAATCTTGCCTCAGACCAAAGATGTCAAACGCAATTTCTATAAACTTTAATTGTTATATTGAAGAGGTCAGCGCTAGGTTGATAGTGTCAGATAACTTGGTTCCCCGAAAGAAAGAAGCCAAAATTAGGAGATTGGAGTTAGAGCTTCGACTTAATGAGATAAACGATCATTCAAATAATATTAGTTCTAGGGAGGAGTTTAGCTCGACGCCCGTGCCAGGAGGAGTCACAAAGAAAGTATAATCCTTGTTTTTTTTCATTCCTCGGTTTCTCCTTTTACTTTTTGCCGAGCTGGTTGATCTCATTGAATAATAATCTTGTATTTTGAAGGAAAATTGCCCTAGGATTCAAAATCCATAATGGTTCTACCTTTTCAGAAAAGATACATGCATATGTACTTCAAATTAAAATCTAAGAAATGTAATAATACCATGCTTTGGAATTGTTAGAGAATATTATCTTTCGTGTCCATTATAATTTTTAGCTCATATATCTGGTATAAGTGGTTCAGTCTCCACCTGAACAATCGTTAGATTAGATACAATACTCGGGTTATTGCTAGATCAACCTGTACCTTCTGAAGGGCAAACGCTTCACTACAAAGCACAAACTTTCCATTAAACCGATAAAATGGAATCAAGGTTCGAATATTGTGTAATTATTACAAACTAGAAGCTTTAAATATTGAAAAGGACAATAAAAACTCTCATAAACATCAATTAGGAATAAGACCTATGCAATTAAGATTCTAAGGGGCTATTTTAGCTTCGAATTGGAAGGTCGTTTGCACAGTAACCTCTTTGCCTGCGATATAAATGCAAACACGGGGAAGATTGGATAATCAAAATGGATTGCGACGTACTTCAAAATTCAAAGCTTATGGATTGCCAATACAAACAACTCAAAACAATATAAATAAAATTTAAATGTTAAAAAAATACACAAAATACAAGAGGAATTTAGGCGCCGCTAACAACACGAGAGGGCCCCACCCTTTAGCTCTTTTATTCAGCCTGTGACAATGTTACATTTTAACTCTAAGTATTGGATTACATCCAAAAAATGCACTTGTCTTTTACTTCGCTGTTTTGAAATGTGTTTCTTGTGTAAATTACAATTTACTCAGCCGTAATAGGTGGCTACCATAAAAATGGTTAGTCATCTTCAAAGTGCACTGCAAATGCTTAACACTACTATGGGATTAACGATCCTATGGGCATTTAATGTCCATAAAGGGGGATATTTAAGAAACCTGGTCCTTGTCAAAATTTCTTAAACTACCATCATTAAAAAGGCTGACGTCATGGATTGTCGTGGTCAATGTCTTCAATATCTGTGCTCTTTTATCTCCTGAAGATTTTCAGTATGCCAGTATTTATAGAAAAGAGGGCATGTCATATTTTTCTTCGATTATTCTGTTTTAGCCCCTTTCCTAATTTTTGCGTCTTTCTCTCATATATATATATATATATATATATATATATATATATATATATATATATATATATATATATATTTCAAGAGCGCGAAAGAATGATGGAATGAATCCAGCATACTCCAAGAAACAGAAAAACAGGATAATTTTTCTTCGGAAAAAGTTATTTTCTAATTCGAAAAGGTCCGTACATGGGTGGAAATCGAACCAAGCACACTTAGGCAGCGAGCACCAGCTTTGATCTCAATTAAATCGCCCCTTAGGCCAATCGGTCTTCCGGATAGCCGAGTGGTCTAAGGGGCGGTTAAATTGAGTTTGAAGCGGTTGCTCACTGCCAAAGTGTGCTTGGTTCGATTCCCACCCCTGTACACCCTTTTTCGAATTAGGAAATAACTCTTTCCGTAGAAAAATGATCCTGTTTTTGTGTTCCTTGCGGTATATATATATATATATATATATATATATATATATATATATATATATATAAGAGAGAGAGAGACAGACAGAGAAAGCGCTCATACGTTTCGCCTCACCCTTCGAAGACCCTCATCCATCATATCAAGTCTTTACCCTGATTAAGGTTTTACTTCACTTATCTCAGACTCTCTTTTAGGCCATTCACCACATTAAAAGAATGTTTCCATATTTTTTAGGACAAAGTATGATCGAAATGTCCGTGTCATTACCACTATTAACAATGATCATTTACTCAATTAATATTATACCCCACATAAGTTTTTCCAATGTGCTGCATACAAGTAATTTCCCCTTCGCCACCCTAGAAATTTGCCTCGTCATTTTCTCTCTTTTTAAAAAAAATTCAAAGGAATTTTGCTCCAAAAGATAAAAAGACCTCAACTTCCCTAAAATGTTGAAGAGTACATTAAGTTTGCTGCTGTATAAATGTCAGTTGTGAAGTGTTCAGTAAAATACAGTAAACTACGAAATACCCGAATTCTTTTACAGCCTCTGTTTGCATTTTTAGGAAAGGGAGAGTAAAAATCTTTCCCAGGAGGAGGATTTTCCATGAAATCTCCTTTTAAAACATTTATAAAAAGTACCGATACTATCTAACGCTAGAGATGAGAAATTTTCCTCGATTTAATTAGAAGTGAATTAGACAAACTATAGGCTGAATTCACTTGTCAGACTAATAACAAGTTCTCTGCCTTGTCCACGGTGAACACATGAACACTCTACATGTCTCAAGCTGCTTCCCATCTAAGGAAACTGAAGCACTCACACTGCTAGGAACTCAGAATGGTACCAAAACGTGTTTCATCTGCACATTTTCTTAACAGTTCAGGGCCAATTTGGGCTGGATAACTGTATTTATCGTCATTATGGTGAACCTTGAGGAAAAGAAAAGGCGATAAAAAAGTTTCTGACTGAAAATTAAATCAAACCTTTGGAAATTTGGCCTGGAAATTCGCCTGATTTGTACCCAATAGATAATTTGTTAGTGATAAACAACCTGACGGTTGATAAACAGAAGACGTCAAATTGTGAGGAATTGTGGGTGACTTTTGAACAAAAATGGAGCAATATCAGTCAAGTGATCATCATAAATTTGGTCGAACATGTCAAAACGAGTTAAAGCAGTCTTGAAGTATAAGGAGCACCACTGTAAATATTGACTGCGCGCATCAATTGGCTGTATATATTAATAAAATGGTTTTTCACTCTAAATTTGTATAGATTTCACCAGTCCTTGAAAAATATACCACCAAGCGTTAGCTATTCAATGTAGTAATCACAAAACAGGACGGGAAATACAGACGCTTCTACAGCCCTGATCTAAAGCAGGGGAGAGGAAACCCTCGCCCGTGAGCCCAATTTTCATCGCCCCCCTGTATGGATAAATTTTCAATACTGAAATTTAAATAATATTTGTATGTCCACAACGAAAGAAAAAAAAGTAGATGTTAATTTTTTGGACCAATTTTTAGATTAAGATTAATCTTATCAAAATGTTGCGAGTGATGTCACATATCCTGCTTTGCCTTAAGACGTAGCTGGCAACTTTGTTAGGCATGTTTTAACTTGGACTGTTTTGTAAATTTGTACCTAGTTAACTTTATTTCGTTTTCCTCAATGGCAGTACGGAAAATTCCTTCATTGTTAACTTAAATTTAATCACTTTACAACATTATTAAATTTATTTTTTATACAATATGACAAATGGTATGAAAATCTTAAAAGAAAAGTGCTGTAATTTGTTAAAAATGGACTGAGCTCCTATTTTTATTGAATTTAATGGTAGGTGTATTTGTCTTACTTTCAAAGATGTTTCCGTTTATAAGAATTATAAACTGAGCGGCATTTTATGAGTTTAAACAATAAATAGCTTTCTTAAAGAAAATATGCAGAAAAGACAAATTCTTTTTAAAAGATGGCTCTCCGTCTATGGTAGGTCGTGAAAAACTTTGTAGCTCTGATTAAGAATTATGAATTTAAGTTCCTTTTGGCATCAAATACTCTAATTGTGTGTCACTGTTTTATTCATATGTAAAATTTATGTAGACAACTACTCAGAATGGCAAATGTGATGAAAGTTGTATCGAAAGACGTTAATTTCATAAAAAGCAAAGGGTTGAACAATAGAGAATTAAAAAATTTTCTGCAAGATCTTGAAGCCAAATATGGGGATTTATTATACTATTATGAAGTAAGATGGCTAAGTAGCGATTTTATGAACTGAAAGAAGTGAAAGTTTTTTAGGAGCATAAAAGGTGTTCCTATTGAAGAATTGGAAGATAACATGTTTCTAAGTGATCTTGCATTTTTAATAGATATAAGTGGTTATTTGAACAGTCTAAACTCAAAACTACAAGGGCTCAATCAACTAATAACTTTGTTTTCTTATTTCAAAAACTTATAATTAATGCTTCTTTTATTTATTTCACTATTAAAATAATATCTATTTCACACATTTCCTCACATTAAATGAACACATTCCAAAACCAACCAAGAACTACCCTAATGAATATGAAAATCTTATTAATAAATTTCAAAGCAGATTCGAAGATACTCAAGACAACAAAATAGAACTACCGCTATTTGAAACACCTTTTGATGAGCGTCCTCAGCAGGCACCCAATTCTTTGCAATTGGAATTAATTGAATTGCTGACTGATAATTTCCTAAAATCGAAATATAATAATCTACCTCTTTTTGACTTCTACAAATCTATTGATCCTGAGAAATTTCCTTCATTGCATAAAATGCTTTGAAATATGCTTCTCAATTTTCTACAACCTATTATTGTAAACAGTTCTGTTCAGAATTAAATTATACAAAAAAGCGTCTACGTACAAGAGTCACTGACGAAAACCTGGCTAGTGAACTACGAATAACAGTTTCATTCAACCTGTGTTTATTTTTTTAATTTCACACTATTAGGTAAATTAAAAAAAAATGCAATATCTTATAAGTAATACTATCCCAGTTCCCCCCAAAATGTTTCGTATTATTTTTTAACGATATTAATACCAGAGTATATCGCACCATGTAATAAATTTAAATAACATTTACAAAGATAGAAGAGTCAAATTTTATTTATCTCCCGCCGACTTCTTTCATTAGTAATTTTCGCCCACGGCTCAAAAAGGTTTCCCATCCCTGATCTAAAGTAACGCCGAAGAAGGCGGAAAAGTGCATGATTTTTAATATCTCGCAGTTAAAGTTACAGCAGCTGCATTTTTTCAATGGAACAGTCCCAGGTACTGTAAGGAAAAAATAAACTGAAGCGGTTTTGAACTAATTTGAATTAGTGAGTCGACTAAGAAAGTTGAGAGTGAATGAACTGAAATTAATATAATTTTAGATAGGTCCTGCTGTTGGACGAGAATCAGCTTGATGACAAAAATTTAAACCCCTTACATTATTGGGAGTGAATCCCGCCGCCGAGTTTAAAGCGAGAATAAAGAACTAAATGAAAGGTGGAGAAAGGATGGTGATTATTCCGAACTGTTCACAGTGTTGTATTATCCTATATCAATGAATGCGTGAATGTGGTAGAGCTGAAATGCCTATTGATTCCTTCAAAGTAAGGAAGAAAGAAGAATTTGAAAGAAAGTACAGGGGGTGTTAAGGTCATTCCTATGTATTCTTCGGATGGATTGGGGAATGGCTGTATCAAAGAGCGAATGATTTAAGCCATCAAAGAAGGATGGAAGCCTCAAGTTTGAAAATAAATTTGGTAGAGATGAGACGCAAGAGCATTTTCAGAAAGACATGTTAAAGGGCATTAATCAACGATATAATGGCGCGCACCGACCTTTCAATTTCGAGCGAGGTCCGACCCTAAGTAATGAAATTTACCTTTCAAAAATCTCGAAAGGTAAATGTTTGGTATTCTCAATAAGCACCATGGGATGGCCCTACTTTGAGAAGGTGGGCTGGCGAGGTGGATGGAGCAGGTCAATTATAATGCGTTTGCCACCAAGCAGTGAGTAGGGCGCCATTGGTAGCTCAATGGTAAGTCATCCATTCTGATCAACTAAGTGTGGATATACTGTAGAAAGGCTTTCGGGGGTTGCGTAGAAGGAAGGGGGGGAGAGGCACTTTGCTGCCAGTGGCTAGGGGTGTGATATAAAGAATGTAAATATCTTTAGCACTCGATGTTATATTAAAGCAAATAATAATTCCAATTAAATAAATTAAATTGAGAAAGGTGTTTTGATTTGGAGTAGAAGACAAACCGTTTCGTTAATCCTTTCGCAATATCAATTAAATTCGCTCTCTCATGAATTCGAATCATGACACCATTTGCAAGTGCATGAAAGACGTGACAAAAACGCTTGATTTAATGAGTTTAAGGTTTGATCATTATTATTCCTTACTATTTAATCGACATTTGCGAATGTTTGAAAGATTTTTAGAAGGGAAGTAGTAAGATACCGAAGGAGAATGTCAAGAATACTGAAAAGTATCAACTATAAATAACATGGAGAGGAACAAGTTAATAATAAGCAATGTTCCTTTGATTGATGAGAAAATAGATTGGATGAATCACTTGAACATCTCCTAACTATTTGAGCCATTTTGTAAATCCATCAAATTCTCGAAAATTGAAAATCTTTGACAAAAGCTTTCGGTTATTTAGGCTAGGCAAAGTAACCTAACCTAAACCATAACCTATCCTAACCTTAAATACCCTAATTTAAACTAACCTAACCTAACTTAACCTAAGCTTAGCTAGACTAACATAAACTAACGCTAACCTAAGTTAACCTAACTTAACTTAGGCTAAACTAAGATAAGCTAACATTACCTAACTTAAGCTAAACTAACCTAACTTAACCTAACCTAGCTTAAGCTAAACTAAGCTAAGCGAACCTAAGATAAACTAAGCTAAGCTAACCTAAACTAAACATTAAACCTAACCTAACCTAACCTAACAAAACTTTAATCTCATCTCAACTATTATTCTAATTCTCTCTCTCATTCTTATTCTCAACCATTATTCTCAATCACTCTCATTCTCAACTATTATTATTCTCATTCTCATTTTCAACTATTATTCATATTCTCTGCCACCCATCCGACGTCCAAGAGCCAGCTGCTGCTGGGGTTACTCAAGTTGTCAAAAAAATGAAAAGGAAGAGGAAGAAAGGAAAGAAAATAAAAGAGACAGTAGAAACAGTAGATAAAACAGAAGAGAAAGTAGAAACGGAAGAAAAACGAAGAAGAAAAAGAACAATTAAGTGGGGAAGAAAGATGAACCGAAAGAGCCTCTACTGAAAGGAAAGCCTCTGTCCCCTGAACCCAAATGCGCGAGGGTCATTGTGATCGGTGACTCCCAAGTGCGGGATCTACAACCCTTGCTAGCGGCCCGCCTTCGCACCAGTGTAAAGGTAAGCTGCCTTCCAGGAAAGGGGAACGGAGAAATAAGGGTGGAAGCTGAGAAATCTCAGATCTCTGAGAGCTCAGTAGTTGCCCTGATAGCAAGTGGCAACGATCTCTGCCTACGAGGAGGTAAAGTAAGCGCCAGCGGGAAGATTCTGACCATGGTTATGGGAGCAGTTGACGACTGTGGGCTGAAACCCCGCAGACGTGTCGTGGTCGGGATACTTCAAAGACTAGGTCCATCCCGCAATACTCACGCGAGGAAGTCGCCATAAACCAACGCCTGAGAGATCTTTGTATGGCAAAAGGAGTCTATTTTGTAAACCCCTACCGCACTTTTTACGGGAGAAACAATCTGTACAAAAGAGACGGAGTGCATCTTTCCTTTAAAGGGAAAGCTGTACTCGCAAACATCATCCAGGATGTTGTGGAGCGGACCCAAAGAAGTGTCAGGCCCCGAGTTAAGGAGAACGTACGCTAGTATATCTACGTTACCCCAGAAACGACCTTTTCTTAGGTCACAAAGAGGGGAGTTACCACGCCACAGAGAAACAAAGCGGGAAAGAGAAGAGCATAGGAAGTCCTACAGTCGAGGACTCACTCAAAGTTCTTCTGTTTTTAATGAGAGGTCTATTAGAAACAAGTTTCTGGAATTTTGTAGCTTCGTAGTAACGAAAGAACCAGAGATGGTGGCCATTACAGAGTCATGGATAAAAACTTTAAACCGAGATGTTGAAGGCGAATGCACGATTCCAGGCTATCAACTCTACCTAAAATATAGGCCGGACAGAGAGGGTAATGGTGTGATGTATGTCAAGGATACATTCAAATTGACAAAATGCAACATTGTATCCCACCACAAGCTCTTAGGTGTAGACCTAGAAATAGGTCCTGCCAAATACAGGACTCTGGTGCTTTATAGACCTCCTGCCCAACTCGTTGAAAAGGACAGGGATCTGTACCAGCTGCTAGGAGAACTTGTTGAAGACAGAGTGTGTATCGTCATGGGGGATTTCAACACAAAAGTTGACTGGGAAACCAGAAAACCCTGTGGCGAGAACGCGCTACTCCTGCAATTCACGGACAACGAGTTCCTGGCTCAATGGATGAGAGAGCCAACGAGAGGAAACAATATTCTTGACTTGGTTTTCACATGAGTGGAAGACATCGTTGAGGAGCTCTCTGTAGGCATAGATCGGTGGTAGTAACCAACGACTAGATAGATTTGTAGTTAAAGTCCCCAAGGTACAGTTCGCGACGCGAGAATCGAGGCAACTTGATTTGAGAAGGGCAGATTTCGTAGGTCCCTGTGCAGGACTGGCTGATGTGAGTTGGAAAGGGTGCGATAATGTTGAAGACTTGTGGAACAGTTTCAAAAGTAAGTTCATGAGTCTTCAATCACAATTTATGCCTATGAAAACTTACGTTGGTCTTCCGTTCAACCAAGGTGGTTCAATCGAGAAATTGGTCAACTACTGAGTGAGAAGAGACCTGTGTACCTCCAGTCAAAAATTTCTGGTGACTTTGACAAGTACCATAGGCTAGCAAGGAGAGTGAAGTCCACTATAAGGGCGGCGAAATGTGCCGAGGAGCTCCGAGTGGCGAGACTGTGTAAACAGAATGTCAAGGAGTTTTTCGGTTATGTAAACAGCCATAAACCAATCCCCCGCAAGAGTGGGTCTTTGGTAAATGAGGAGGGTGCATTAGAGCACTCGGATGCAGAAAATGCAAACCTCCTAAACGACTACTTCTTTTCAGTGTTTACTGAAGAGCGTGGTCCCTTCCCCCAGCCCATTGAATCTCACTTGAATAAGAAGCTGGAGGAATGTACTTCACCCTAGCCGAACTAGAGAAAAAATCTCTGACCTAAAGACGAATAAGTCCCCTGGTCCGGACGGATTTCTCCCTAAAGTGTTGAAGGAAGTGCATGATGAGGTGGCACCACATCGACCACAATCTTCAACAAGTCGATCTGGACTAGACGCGTTCCTGGAGAATGGTGTGAGGCGGAGGTGACTCCGATCTTTAAGAAAGGAGACCAAAGCCAGCCGTCCAACTACCGAACTATCAGTTTAACCTCGATGTCGGTAAACTCATGGAAAGTATCATGGTGGACAATATAACGTCATATTTGGCGTCAAACCTGCTATTAAAGAGTTCCCAGCACGGCTTTCGAAGGCACCGGTCATGCCTAACGAACCTTGTAGAATTCTTCCACTTCGTTTTTAGTGAGCATGATCGGGATAAAGTGGTGGATGATGTCTATTTGGACTTTCAAAAAGCCTTTGACAAGGTATCACCCTGCCGCCTTCTCCGTAAAGTGCGTGCACTGGGCATAGACGGAAATGTAGCAGGTGGGATAAAGAACTGGATAAGAGGCAGACGGCAACGGGTAGTGTTGATTGGACAAGCTTCTAAGTGGGTGCCCGTAACTAGCGTTGTTCCCCAAGGTTCTGTCTTGGGACCACTACTGTTTGATCATCTATGTCAATGATATGGATGATGACGTAGTTGCGAAGATTTTTAAATTTGCCGACAATACCAAACTTGGTATGAACGTTGCGAAGGAAGGAAATACTGCCTGGCTGCAGGAAGATCTTCGGAAAATTGGGGAGTGGACGTACACGTGGCAAATGCCTTTTAACGTGAACAAATGCAAAGTGATGCATATCAGCCACAGAAACCGCCACTCACCGTATATCTTTAAGGGCACTGCTCTCGAAAGCAGTGATACCGAGAAAGACGGGTGTAACAATCACTAGTGACCTCAAGTTCTAGAAGCAGGGCATTGAAGTGGATAAAAGGGCCCAAAGGATGTTAGGCTATATAAAGCGCCAGTTTGGATATCGGAACAAGGAAATAGTACTCTGTCTGCACAATTCACTTGTCCAACCGCACCTGGAGTATGCCATGCAATTTTGGATTCCTTCATTTCGAAAGGATATCGCGAGATTGGAACGCGTGCACGCCAAGGCAACCAAACTGATTCCCTCTATCAGACATACAAGTTATGAAGATAGATTAAGGAAATTAGATCTGTTCTTGTTAGAAACCCGTAGACTGCGTGGTCAGCTCTTCGTGGTTTTTAAAATACTTCGAAGGCTCGACAATGTTGACTACAGGGATATTTTCAGCCTTAATGAGAGCAGAACAAGAAATCACGGCTTTAAACTTGAGTTGAAGCGTTACAACTGCGATGTGTGTGGGAAATATTTCACGTACTGTATCTGCGGTAGCTGGAACGCAAATCCGGTGGAGGTTGTCAACAGCAATTCTGTTGACCAGTTAAAGACAAGACTAGACAAAGTCTTGAAAAGTGACCGTTTAGGGAGGACGTAAGTCAATTGAGCCAGGATGTGCCCGCTCGAGAACTAGTCTAAAGGTACCCTCCTGGAATGGACCGTAAGATCTTCTAGGTTACTTATTTTCCTTGTAGCTCTCTTATTCTTATTATTTCATTTTCATTCTCTTTCTCTGTCTTATTCTTATGCTCTCATTCTCGCATAAATATTCTTTATCCTTCCCCTTTTCCCTTCTTCCTTATTTATTCTTCATTATTTCTTCGTTATTTCTCTTTTCCTTTCCCTTTATCTTTTCCTTCACTTTCCCCTTTCATTTATCTTCTCTCCTTTCCCCTTTCGCTTCCCCTTTCCTTTTCCCTTTCACTTTCCATCTCCATTTCTCTTTCTAACTACCTTTCCTTTTCTATTTCTCTTTTTGTATTCCATTCCTTTTTCCTTTTCCCCTTTCCCATTTTCCCGTTCTCTTTTGTTTTTGTTTTTTCTCTTTTTCCTTCTAACATTCCTTCCTTTTCTCACCCTCTCTTTCTCTCTCTCTTTTTAATCACCTCGAACCTTTTCATGATATGTTTTCTCCCCCCCATTGGATCACACTGATCAAATATAGATACATTAATAGAATAAGAGGCTCCGGCAGCTACTACTACGACCATCCTGATCAAATATAGATACATTAATAGAATAAGAGGCTCCGGCAGCTACTACTACGACCATCCTGATCAAATATAGATACAGCAATAGAATAAGAGGCTCCGGCAGCTACTACTACGACCACACTGATCAAATATAGATACAGCAATAGAATAAGAGGCTCCGGCAGCTACTACTACGACCACACTGATCAAATATAGATACAGCAATAGAATAAGAGGCTCCGGCAGCTACTACTACGACCACACTGATCAAATATAGATACAGCAATAGAATAAGAGGCTCCGGAAGCTACTACTACGACCACACTGATCAAATATAGATACATTAATAGAATGAGAGGCTCCGGCAGCTACTACTACGACCACACTGATCAAATATATATACAACTAATATAATAAGAGGCTCCGGCAGCTACTACTCTTACCACATTGATCAAATATAGATACATTAATAGAATAAGAGGCTCCGGAAGCTACTACTACGACCACACTGATCAAATATATATACAACTAATATAATAAGAGGCTCCGGCAGCTACTACTACTACCACACTGATCAAATATAGATACATTAATAGAATAAGAGGCTCCGACAGCTACTACTACCACCACATCGATCAAATATAGATACAACTAATAGAATGAGAGGCTCTGACAGCTACTACTACGACCACACTGATCAAATATAGATACAACTAATAGAATAAGAGGCTCCGAAAGCTACTCCTAAATTACAATGATTGAATATTACTTGCACCTGGGCTTTGAATTAAACTGCCTTTTTAACTCAATTTCCCGCATTTCTGATTTAAACTTAAGAAAATAAACTGGCTCTTTTTAATCCTTTCTAATACGCATATTGTAATTTCCCTTCTTTTATTTCCAGAGTCAAAGTTATTGAGTAATTCTTAATTCTTCATATCCTCTATTATGGTCATTACTTTGATTTACGTTTTATGTAGATCAATGCACTAAGGATCTTCCAGGCAGTTGCTGATATGCTTTCGTACTCGCCGTGTCCCAACCTTCGACCCTCTTCTATTACGTACGGTTAAAACGATTAAAACAGGATTCCCAGCACCAATTGATCGCGTGCCTGCGAGTGAAGGTTCGTGAGGTCGCTAATTTAGCACAGCAAGGACGAAGAATAAGGTCGCTCTATCGAGAGCGGCTCGCACGAAAAGACTGAAACCACAGCTAACGGAGAACCGAGTTTTGAGTAAAGATTCGTGCTTGGAAATTCTCTCCATTCGTCATTAGCTTTGGGCGACTTTTACTCTCTAGCTCTCACTCATCCTGCAATAGGAAGGAAAGGAATGGGATTATTTTTCTATTCTTTCAATTTCCTAAGTGAGGGAGTTCATTTGTATATGAATTTTAAAATAGCTTCTTGGAAACCAGCTTATATAAAGAATTTAATGGAGCTATTATTTCATTTAATAAGTATTTAATGATGAAATTAACAATTAATTGCAAATTATAGTCAAAAGCATGGTTTGAAAGTTCATATAGAGTTTATTTCCTGGCTCCATACGTCAAATAAACTTTGACTTTTATCATTAGAATTTCATATAGAACCTATACACTGATACAAGCATTACATCTTAGCCCATATTCAGTGCCTAAACATTCGGTGTAGCCTATATGATGATATTATTTAGCGAACGAATCAGCGTTTGCTAAAAGAAATTCAGAACTATACATTTCAAATCTAAATTTTTAACTGTGTAAATATGCGCATTTCAGCCAAAGGCCATAAAACTTTATATCTTGAAATGACCTACATAAAGTACGAGTTCATTATTTGGCAATTTCATCATATTGTATCAAAAGAAAAGCCCCAAAAGATCATTGAGTATCAATTAAATGGGGCCGAGTAGCAGATAGAGATGTCGCAAACTGAATCAGAAATGTTAAGACAGTGGAGGGTTGACCATTAACCATTAGAGCTTTCTGCTTACTGAGTGAAGAAGTGAAAATAAACGAAGAGTTGTAATTATCAGTTAAGTTTACTACTTTCTAGGGAACAAAAGTAATGGAAGAGAGAAAGATGTCATGGGGCATAAGTTGGTGGCAAGTGTTATCAGCTTGAGTTACGACAAATTTAGGCTAATGACTAGGTGGGGAGAGAAATTTGAGTCTTAATCGCTTTTATACATCTCACAACATTGTGTCGAATGTATCATTTACCATCTACAGCCCTGCAGTAACACCAAAACGAGACACCACAGCTTATAAGTTTCTTACATATTGAAAGCACAAAAGTTAGATAATATTTTACTCCTTTATTAATTGACGCTTAGTTATTTACCTCCATCATGTAGATGCTTTCATGGCTTTAAAGGATGACCTTCGATGACGCAATTTATTTAGCGAGGAAATCAGAACAGAAACCTAAAATTCTAACAACGATTACCTTTCTGGAGTAGACAGGAAGGAGTTGGAAATTATTGCAGCATCTGTTTTCCGTGTTGGCCTTAGAGCATTTCAGGGGATTATCTAAATAAGTGTGCAAAGGCCGAAGGTGAAGAAACCCAATTTCTTAAAAACTGAAGAAAATTCATATGAATCCTTAGTCTAAAATAGTGCGTTTAGATATAAAATTAATTTTCTTGGCAACTGCATTTAATGAGTATGCCGCTTCCAGTGCCATGTTTTGTTTCTTTGCTTCTATTAGTTTCATACCTCTGATGAATGACAATAATATATTTTTAGTTCTTGACAATAATTTATTTATGCCGAGTTCCTCTCAATCATTATCCGGCCTTCTCTATCTCATACAAAATGTCCATATATAACGATCCTGTAAGTTAGATCCAATAATTTCTGAAATTTTAATCTGACAGCATATTCATATATATATATATATATATATATATATATATCTATATATATATATATATATATATATATATATATATATATATATATATATATATATATATATATATATATATGTGTGTGTGTGTGTGCAGGTTCTATTGAAGCACACGGCTGTGGCAGCGTTAAAATTTTAACTTCTATTTTCTTAATATTTCTTACAATTTTTTTAACGGGGTCTTCGAGGCGAGAAAAAACATCCGCGAATGACATGCTTTATTCCTAGACGATATATACGAGGGGCGGTCAATAAGTTTCGCAATTCGGATATAAGAAAACGAGATATGAGGAAAAGTGTTTTATTATTTTTCAATATAACTACGCTCGACTTCAATGCACTTGCGCCACTTGTCCCTTAGGCTTTGAATTCCCGACTACCAGAAATCTCCCGACTGCTGTTCAATCCACTCCTGGACGGCGAGCTGGACACTTTCATCGTCCCCAAACCAGCGTCCACACAGTGCAGCCTTGACCTGGCGGAATAAAAAGTAGTCGCTAGGGGCCAGATCTGGACTGTAGGGGGGAAGGGAGTTGAGCTCCTCGAATCCGCACTCGCGCAGGGCAGCTTGTGCAACTCTGGCCTTGCGGACTTTGACGACGTTGAAGTCGATCATGGGGCGTGAAGTTTCTAGGGACCCAACGGGCAGAGACCTTGGTCATGTCCAAATTGTCGTGGATGATGTTGATAACACTTCCATGTGATATTCCAGGATCCTCCTCTCCACACGGGCCACATTGTCCTCGTTGGTCACGTCTGACGAACGTCCTGGACGGGCGTCATCTTCAAAGGACTCACGACCATGACGGAACTCCCTATTCCAGCGAACAATGGTTGCATAGGAAGGGGCGGTGTCAGTGTACACTGCAACCATGCGTTCATGGATCTCTTTTGCATTCTTGCTTTCCTTGGTCATAAATTTGATCACTGCGCGGTGCTCAACCTTCTTCATTGTTGAAAATTTGTGACTGACATTCTGCGATCAGCTACTGCTTCTTAAATAGATGAGTCAGGAGCGTGCGGCTGCAGGTCCTGACTTGTCATAACTTGTCCTAACACCCCCGCAAACAGCCATCCCCCTTCCTCTGTTTTGCCCTACCGATTCGCAAAACTTATTGACCGCCCCTCGTATATATATATATATATATATATATATATATATATATATATATATATATATATATATATATATATATATATATATATATATATATATTTATTCAGTAAGAGGTTGATCACTAGGTGAACTCCATACTACATGGTTTGAGGCCTATATGCTTATATTATACGACAACGTTTCGAGCCTCATTACCTTTTCTTCTAGTCATAATTTCAAAATTTATGGTAATAAAAAATAACCTACTGCATAGAATAAATATAATTATATGAATAAAGTACAAAAGAATTCTACTTTAATTGGATGGCAAAAATACCTTAAAATTAATTTTAGATTCAGTAAAAGTAAAGTAAACTTATGCAATGAGGGAATAAAAATGGCACAAATACTCGTACCTAGAAAAAATACTATCTAAACTTTATTAAATACATGATAATTCAATGAAAACAATTAATTACAAAGAATTTTAAGAAGAAAATAATAACAACACTTATTTGAAACATACGTTATGAGGAGAGGCATCCAAGGGAATAAAAGAAATTTGTATTTTTGTTTTGATTTAACATCGGTTGGTTATTTAAATTTAAAAGTTATTTGGTAGTTACATTAGCGATAGTTATTAACAAGCGGAGGTTAGTTGGTTGAATAATTAGGTACATTTTATGTAAGGGACTGTAGTTGAATCAGAATTTAGATAAGATTTTCTTAATCTTATGAAAATAGATTCCCAAATCTTGAGTGCCTGTTCCTTTGTAAAATTATTATATTTTTATCTGTTTTAAATTTTATAATGTGACTGTTTACGGGGAATTTTATTTTTGCGATAGTGTTCCCTCTTCTGTAGCTGATACCCGAGTGAGCTGAAACCCTCGCTTCCACTGTACGTGTAGTGCTGCCAATGTAGGCTCCGATAAAACAACCAGGGCAAGTGAATTCGTATATTACATCACTACACAAGCCTAAATGGAGTTTGTCATTTTCTCTGAAAACAATACCTATTGTTTTTTTGTAAATGAAAATTGGTTGTATAATAATTAACATGATAAAAGTGAGTTCTGAAGATTTGAGTGAAGCTAAGTTTTAGACATTTGTTCAGATGCCATATATCGTCAATGAGAGGTAGCATTTTTCCTTTGGGATAGTAATGGCTTTACTAATATATTTGTTTATTCTATGAAATAAATTGTTAGCAAATAAATTGGTTAAGAACTTAAATATTTTATTAATTGCAAAGAAATCAAATGAAATTTGGAATCCTCCGAAGAGAAAAGTTTTATGTGTGACATTTTACATAAAATATTTCAGAATATAGTAAATATTAGTCCTAAACGGGAAAATTGTGGTTTTCTGTTGATTTTAGTTTATATATTTTCATTTTGCCTGGGGATTTATACATCTAAAAAGGGTAGGGATTTATTGTTTTCTATACCATAGTATAGGAGATATCTGGATGGAATTCGTTTAAAATTTGGAAATTTTTTTGTGCTTGTTCGACTCTATAAAAGAGGCCCAGAGTATCATTCATAAATCTTTTGTAGTATATAAGCTCAATATTTTGAACAAGTGAGTTAAGAAGTCTGTTTTCGAAATCACATAGGAAAAATTCCGCACCTATAAATCCCAGAGGAGATCCCATGGCAAGACCATCAACCTGTTTGTATTATTAAAGGTAAAGTGGCTATATTTCCTAGTATGATCTTTGAAAGATGTGGGACTCATAATCCTTTCAAGCTTTGAACTCCAAATTTAAAGATAGCCACTTTACTTTCAATAATAACATTATATATATATATATATATATATATATATATATATATATATATATATATATATATATATATATATATATATATATATATATATATATATCATAAAAAAAGTAAAATAAAATTTTATATAGTGTTATTTTTTACAACATATATGTTTTAAACCAACTTTCAAACACACTCGGCAATTTTTTATTTTAAGTTTTCTGAAAATCTTTATAGTGTATCATAGATAAATTTATGATTCACTATTTCTTCAGTGCTGTTAAATATTTTAAAATTATTTAAGGTTCTTGCGTCTCTTATTTATTGGGCATTCCGTACTACTTATGAGAGGGAATAAACGACTATATGACGTAATAAAACGTAAAATCTGATAAGAATTTGCATTAGGTGTTCCTACCCACTCATTTTCTTTTATAAGAGTATATTCGACTCGCCCACTCTTATGTTTATCTACTACTCTACTATTTTTGAATGTTCTTTCCTATTATTTTTTCTAACTCAATTCTTAAGATAAAGGGAAATAAATAAATTATATGGGTATTATTATTTAATAACTTTTTCCTGTAGCAAATGCACACACTTAGTGTTTAGAATCTTCTAAATATAATTTATGAGCCAAATTCCTGTGAAAAATTTGGCCTATATTTTCATGAAGATTTTAAGCTCATCATTCCTGAGCCATTGTAAGCCAAAGTCGCTTACCATCGTCGAATTCTGGTCGTGGATATTTATGCCGTTGAAAATTTGCTCGTAATTACAAAGTTACATCAATTTTGTGTGTTTATATGTGAGTTCTTCTTGAAATTACGAAGGAAAACCAACGATAGAATCTCCTAAATGGTGAAGTAAGATATGTGAAAAATGGGTGCTAGATGCAAATACAGGATTGATCTAAAGACGAGATTTATTATGGCGTTCGGGACTTGAGGGAGTGGAGAACGCAATTCTTTAGAAATTGTCCGATTTATACAATTAAGGCAAACTCCCCTACAAGCGTTGGGTACGGTAAGGCACTGAATCATCCAGCTGGCAGCTACAACACTGGTCCATGCTATAATTTATACTCTCTTGTATTTGTTGGTTTTGTAGATTCTGTTCAAAGGCCCGTGACTGCCCTGAATCAAACCAAAAGGTTAGAGGGAGAATATTTAATTCCATAAAATCTAATAATTGCCCATTTCTATGTAGAAGAGACGGAAAGATCTTTAAAAAAAAGCTTATATGAACAGAAAGGATTTGTTAGACGAGCGAGTACTGCCTCGAGTATTTCTAAGCAAAAGAAATATTTAAACTTTGTAATTGATTACACTCATTCTCAGATAATTTACAGTTTTAATGATTTTAGTAAAATAAAAATAGTTGAATAGACGTTAATTGAGAAATGCCCAACTCCAACTTTTCGGACTGGCATTTTAAATGTAGTTCCTTTGTACAAAATCTAGTTCTTAATGATATATTATAAACCTTAGATTCACTCACTCAGATTAGTGGCATTTTTTTGTTTGAGGTGTTTATTTATGGATTTATGTCTTGTCTCAGTATACGATCGAAGATGATATATATATATATATATATATATATATATATATATATATATATATATATATATATATATATATATATATATATATATATATATATATATATATATATATATATATATATTTATACGAATATATATGGATTCAATGACCCGTAGTATAAAAGTAAAGGTGTTTTCGAATACATTCGAACTTTATTCAGTTTTTTTTTCGTGCGGGACATTTGCTAACCTCACGTGCCACTTTGGGAGTTATTCATTTCATATATATTTATATATATATATATATATATATATATATATATATAGAGAGAGAGAGAGAGAGAGAGAGAGAGAGAGAGAGAGAGAGAGAGAGTCACAAGGAGTCACAAGGAAAAGAAGTACCCTAGAAGACCTTACGGTCCATACGAGAGGGTACTTGTTACGAGTCAGGGACTCGTGAGCCTGTCAGCGAACCAGGACTTTATCCAGGCGCCTTTTGAACTGCTCCACAGAGTCGCTGTTCACGACTTCTGGCGGAAGCGCGTTCCACTCGTTGCAGATACTGTAACTGAAGAAGTTCCCGCATCTGTCCCGGTGATAACGCGGCAGCTCAATTTTGTAGCCGTGGTTTCTCGTTACGCCCTCGCTTAGTTGGAACATGTCCCCGTTGCCTACGTGGTCAATACCTCGGAGGATTTTGAAGACCTCGATTAATTGACCGCGCCGTCTTCGGGTTTCCAGTGAGAAGAGGTTTAGTTCTTCTAGGCGGGCTTCGTAACTTTTGTGCCTGATCGAGGGGATCAGTTTGGTCGCCCTGGCTTGTACTCGCTCCAGTCGGGCGATGTCCTTCCGAAGGGATGGACTCCAAAACTGGACTGCGTACTCCAGGTGAGGTCGGACCAGGGAATTAAAGAGAGTGAGAACGATTTCCCTGTTCCGATACCCAAACTGTCGCTTGATATACCCCAAGATTCTCTGGGCTTTCTTCTCCGCCTCGATGCACTGCTTGGAAAACTTGAGGTCGCTGGTGATCACGACTCCCAAGTCTTTTTCCATGTCTGTGCTCTCGAGCGCCGAGTTTTTGAGGCTGTAGACGGCTTGGGGATTTCTGTGGCCGATGTGCATCACCTTGCACTTTTCGACATTGAACGGCATTTGCCATTTTTCTGACCACTCCCCGAGTTTCCTCAAGTCGGCTTGGAGTCTCTCGACGTTTTCCGCATCTGCCACGTTCATACCTAGTTTGGTATCGTCGGCAAATTTGGAAATCCTCGCAGTTATGCCATCATCTATGTCGTTTACATAGATGATGAAGAGTAGGGGGCCCAGCACGGAGCCTTGGGGAACGCCGCTTGTTACCGGTAGCCAACCGGACTTTTGCCCGTTCACCACTACTCGCTGCCTTCGACTATGCAGCCAGTTTTCGATCCAGTCACCTACAGCTCCGGCGATGCCTAGCGCTCGAACCTTTTTCAGCAATCGGCGGTGGGGCACCTTGTCGAAGGCCTTCTTCAAGTCGAGGTAGATGACATCCACCGGCTTCTCCCGGTCGTGTTCGCTGAACACGAAGTGGAAGAATTCCAAAAGGTTCGTTAGGCATGACCTGTGCCGCCGGAACCCGTGTTGGGAATTCCTCAATAGGTGGTTGGACTCGACGTGCTGCGTTATTTTGTCAACCAGGATACTTTCCATCAATTTTCCTACTACTGACGTCAGGCTGATCGGCCGGTAGTTAGATGGCTCGCTCGCGTTACCCTTTTTGAATATGGGGGTGACTTCCGCGTCTCGCCAGTCCTTTGGCACGCATCCAGTCTCGAGCGATTTCCTGAAGATCGAGCAGAGATGTGGGGAGACCTCATCTCGCACTTCCTTCAGCACCCGTGGTAAGAAGCCATCGGGCCCTGGCGACTTGTAGCGGTTCAAAGCGTCGATCTTTGAACGCACTGTCGTCTCTTCGAAGTGAAATCTCTCCAATTGCTCTGAGCCTTCGTACTTGTCACGAGGCTCAGGGGTGGTGTCCTTCTCCTCAGTGAAAACTGACTAGAAGTACTTGTTGAGGATGGTCGCATTCGCTTCGTCACTGAGCTCTAGCTCACCATCCTCTTTCACCAAGGGACCGATCCGTCTACGTGTCGGCTTACGGCTGTTTACGTATCCGAAGAATTCCTTGGGGCTCTCTTTGCAGAGTCTCGCCACACGGACTTCTTCGGCGCGTTTCGCCACCCTTATCATGGACTTGACACTTCGGCATAGACTTTTGTAGTGCTCGAATTCTCCAGTGTTCTTCGCTTGGCGATAGGCGGTTTTTCTCTTCCGTAGGGTTCTCCCGATTTCGGGGGTGAACCACTTGGGTTGAGTAGCTCCGACTCGGCCGCGTTCTGATGGAATGAATCGTGACTGCAGGGCCATGAATGAGTTTTTGAAATTCTTCCATGGTTGCTCGACGTTGTCACTATCTTCCACCTCTATCGCTGCCACGCCAGCACGAAGTCCCGTGAAATTTGCCTTTCTGAAGTTCAGCTTGGCTGCAGCACGAGCTACTGCTTCGCGAGCTGGGACTCGAATGCAGAACCTGATGAGGCGGTGGTCGCTGCCACCTAGCTCCTCATCTACACTAACTTCCTCAATGATGTCATCCTCGGATGTGAGAACTAGGTCGAGGATGTTTGCACCTCGTGTTGGTTCTCTCACCCATTGAGTGAAGAATCCTTCATTTACGAAGTTAAGGAGCCGTATGTTGTCGATGCGGGTTTCTCTGGTTGCCCAGTCAACGTGAGAGAGAGAGAGAGAGAGAGAGAGAGAGAGAGAGAGAGAGAGAGAGAGAGAGTAACAAGGAGTAACAAGGAGTAACAAGGAAAGTAAGTACCCTAGGAGACCTTACGGTCCATTCAAAGAGGGTACCTTTGGACTAGCAATTGAGCGGGCACATGGCTGCTCAATTGTTTTGCGTCCCTAAACGGCCACTTTTCAAGACTTTGTCTAGTCTTGACTTGAACTGGTCAACAGATTCACTGTTGACAACTTCCACTGGAAGTGCGTTCCACTTACCGCAGATATTGTAGGTGAAAAAGTTTCCACACAGATTGCGGTTGTAACGCTTCAGTTCAAGTTTGAAGCCGTGATTGCGCGTTCTGTTCTCACTCAGTGTGAAAATATCCCGGTAGTCAACATTGTCGAACCCTCGAAGTATTTTGAAGACTTCGATGAGCTGACCACGCAGTCTACGGGTTTCCAGCGAGAACATATCTAACTCCCTTAGTCTATCCTCATAACTTTTATGTCGGATAGAGGGAATCAGCTTGGTTGCCCTGGCTTGTACGCGTTCCAATCTCGCGATGTCCTTTCGCAATGAAGGACTCCAAAATTGTACGGCATACTCCAGGTGCGGTCGGACAAGTGAGTTGTACAGGCACAGTACAATCTCCTGGTTCCGATAACCAAACTGGCGCTTAATATAGCCTAGCATCCTTTGGGCCTTTTTCTCCGCCTCAATGCACTGTTTCGAGAACTTGAGGTCACTAGTGATTGTTACACCCAAGTCCTTCTTAGTGTCGGTGGATTCCATAGCAGTGCCCTTAAGGATATACTGAGATTGGGGGTTTCTGTGGCCGATATGCATCACTTTGCATTTGCCCACGTTAAAAGGCATTTGCCACGTGTCCGACCACTCCCCAATCTTCCCAAGATCTTCCTGCAGGCGGGCAGTATTTCCATCCTTTGCAACGTTCATACCAAGCTTGGTATCGTCCGCAAATTTGGAAATCTTCGCAACCATGTCACCGTCCATGTCGTTGACGTAGATGATGAATAGTAGTGGTCCCAGGACAGAACCTTGAGGCACCCCGCTAGTAACGGGCACCCACTCAGAAGACTGTCCATTCACCACCACCCGTTGCCGTCTGCCACTTAGCCAGTTCTCGATCCAGCCGGCTACCTTTCCGTCTATGCCAAGCGCTCGCACTTTCCGGAGAAGGCGGCGGTGTGGTACCTTATCAAAGGCTTTCTGAAAGTCTAGGTAGACCACATCCACCGCCTTGTCCCGATCGTGCTCGCTGAAAACGAAGTGGAAGAATTCTACAAGGTTCGTCAGGCATGACCGTTGCCTTCGGAAGCCGTGCTGGGAACTTCTCAGTAGCAGGTTTGACTCTAAATACGACGTCACTTTGTCCACCATGATGCTTTCCATGAGTTTACCGACTATCGAAGTCAGACTGATAGGTCGGTAGTTCGACGGTTGGTTACGGTCTCCTTTCTTGAAGATCGGAGTCACCTCCGCCTCACGCCAGTCTCTAGGAACGCATCCGGTCCGGATTGACATGTTAAAGATAGCGCACAGATGTCGTGATACTTCATCGCACACTTCCTTCAACACCTTGGGTAGAAACCCGTCCGGTCCAGGGGACTTATTCGTCTTTAGGTCAGCGATCTTTTTCTTTATTTCTCCTTCAGTGAAGTCCATTGCCTCCAGCTTTTCCCCCGAGTAGGAATCCGTCGGCTGGGGAATGGGACCACACTCTTCAGTAAACACCGAAGAGAAGTAGTCGTTGAGGAGGTTAGCATTTTCTGCATCTGAATGCTTTAATGTCCCCTCCTCATTCCTCAAAGGGCCAATCGTTCGACGGATTGGTTTACGGCTGTTCACATATCCAAAAAACTCCTTGGGATTCTCTTTACAGAGTCTCGCCACTCGGAGTTCCTCAGACCGCTTAGCCGCCCTTATGCTGGACTTCACTCTCCTGGCTAGCCTCCGGTATTCGTCAAAGTCACCCGAGATCTTCGATTGCCGGTACACATTTCTCTTCTCCCTAAGCAGTTGGCCGATTTCTCGATTAAACCACTTTGGTTGAACAGACGACCGACGGGGGCATTTCAGAGGGATGAAACGCGATTGAAGACTCATGAATGTGGTTTTGAAACTGTTCCAAGAGTCTTCAACAGCCTCGCACTCTTCTAGCCTCGCGTCAGTCAGTCCCGCGCGTAGACCTGCAAAGTCTGCTCTTCTCAAATCCAGTTTCCTTGATTTACTAGTTGCAGACTCTGCCTTGGGAACTTTGACTACGAATCTAATTAGTCGGTGGTCACTGCCACCGAGCTCTTCGCCAACAGAGAGGTCCTCAACGATGTCATCCTCAGAGGTGAAAACCAAGTCGAGGATATTGTCTCCTCTCGTTGGCTCTCTCACCCATTGAGTGAGGAACTCGTTGTTCGTGAACTCCAGAAGTGAGTTACAAGGAGTTACAAGGCAGCAAAGTACATCAAAAGACCATTCAATCCATTTCATTGGAAGTACTCATGTTATTATCTAAATTAAATATCTACAATCCTAATGATAAGGAATAGGATAGCAAAGAGAGAGAGAGAGAGAGAGAGAGAGAGAGAGAGAGAGAGAGAGAGAGAGAGAGAGAGAGAGAGAGAGAGAGAGAGAGAGAGAGAGAGAGAGAGAGTGTTACAAGGAGTTACAAGGAAAGAAGGTACCCTAGAAGACCTTACGGTCCATTCAAAGAGGGTACCTTGGGACTAGCAATCGAGCGGGCACATGGCTGCTCAATTGTTTTGCGTCCCTAAACGGCCACTTTTCAAGACTTTGTCTAGTCTTGACTTGAACTGGTCAACAGATTCACTGTTGACAACTTCCACTGGAAGTGCGTTCCACTTACCGCAGATACTGTAGGTGAAAAAGTTTCCACACAGATTGCGGTTGTAACGCTTCAGTTCAAGTTTGAAGCCGTGATTGCGCGTTCTGTTCTCACTCAGTGTGAAAATATCCCGGTTGTCAACATTGTCGAACCCTCGAAGTATTTTGAAAACTTCGATGAGCTGACCACGCAGTCTACGGGTTTCCAACGAGAACAGATCTAATTCCCTTAGTCTATCCTCATAACTTTTATGTCGGATAGAGGGAATCAGTTTGGTTGCCCTGGCTTGTACGCGTTCCAACCTTGCGATGTCCATTCGAAAAGAAGGACTCCAAAATTGTACGGCATACTCCAGGTGCGGCCGAACTAGGGAGTTGTACAGACAAAGTACTATCTCCCTGTTACGGTATCCAAACTGGCGCTTTATGTAGCCTAACATCCTTTGGGCTTTCTTCTCTGCCTCAATGCACTGTTTCGAGAACTTGAGGTCGCTAGTGACAGTAACACCCAAGTCCTTCTCAGTGTCACTCGATTCGAGAGCAGTGCCCTTAAGGATATAATGAGATTGGGGATTTCTGTGGCCGATATGCATTACTTTGCACTTGTTCACGTTGAACGGCATTTGCCACGTGTCCGACCACTCCCCAATCTTCCCAAGGTCTTCCTGCAGGCAGGCAGTATTTCCATCCTTTGCAACGTTCATACCAAGCTTGGTATCGTCGGCAAATTTGGAAATCTTGGCAACCATGTCACCGTCCATGTCGTTGACGTAGATGATGAATAGTAGTGGTCCCAGGACAGAACCTTGAGGCACTCCGCTAGTAACGGGCACCCACTCAGAAGCCTGTCCATTCACCACCACCCGTTGCCGTCTGCCACTTAGCCAGTTCTCGATCCAGCCGGCTACTTTTCCGTCTATGCCCAGCGCTCGCACTTTCCGGAGAAGGCGGCGGTGTGGTACCTTATCAAAGGCTTTCTGAAAGTCTAAGTAAACCACATCCACCGCCTTGTCCCGATCGTGCTCACTGAACACGAAGTGGAAGAATTCCACAAGGTTCGTCAGGCATGACCGTTGCCTTCGGAAGCCATGCTGGGAACTCCTCAGTAGCAGGTTTGACTCTAAATACGACGTTATTTTCTCCACCATCATGCTTTCCATGAGTTTACCGACTATCGAAGTCAGACTGATAGGTCGGTAGTTTGACGGATGGCTGGAGGATCCTTTCTTGAAGATCGGAGTCACCTCCGCCTCACGCCAGTCTCTAGGAACGCATCCGGTCCGGATTGACATGTTAAAGATAGCGCACAGATGTCGTGATACTTCATCGCACACTTCCTTCAACACCTTGGGTAGAAACCCGTCCGGTCCAGGGGACTTATTCGTCTTTAGGTCAGCGATCTTTTTCTTTATTTCTCCTTCGGTGAAGTCCATTGCCTCCAGCTTTTCCCCGAGTAGGAATCCGTGGGCTGGGGGATGGGACCACACTCTTTAGTAAACACTGAGGAGAAGTAGTCATTGAGAAGGTTAGAATTTTTTGCATCTGACTGAGTTAATGCACCCTCCTCGTCCACTAGGGGCCCAATCCTACGATGGATTGGTTTACGGCTATTTACATAGCCGAAGAACTCCTTGGGATTCTCCTTGCAGAGTCTCGCCACTCGGAGTTCCTCAGTACGCTTAGCCGCCCTTATGCTGGACTTCACTCTCCTGGCTAGCCTCCGGTACTCGTCAAAGGCACCCGAGATCTTCGATCGCCGGTACGCATTTCTCTTCTCCCTAAGCAGTTGGCCGATTTCTCGATTAAACCACTTTGGTTGAACAGAAGACCGACGGAGGCATTTTAGAGGGATGCAACTTGATTGAAGACTCATGAATTTATTTTTGAAATTGTTCCACGAATCCTCAACCTCTTCGCATACCACTAGCCTTACATCAGTCAGCCCAGCACGAAGGCTTGCAAAGTCTGCTCTTCTCAAGTCAAGTTTCCTTGATTGACTGGCAACAGACCTTACCTTCGGGATCTTGACGGTAAATCTAACTAGCTGGTGATCACTGACACCGAGCTCTTCGCCTACAAGACATCCTCAACGATATCATCCTCAGAGGTGAAGACCAAGTCGAGGATATTGTCTCAAGAGAGAGAGAGAGAGAGAGAGAGAGAGAGAGAGAGAGAGAGAGAGAGAGAGAGAGAGTAACAAGGAGTAACAAGGAGTAACAAGGAAAGTAAGTACCCTAGGAGACCTTACGGTCCATTCAAAGAGGGTACCTTTAGGCTAGCAATCGAGCGGGCACAGAGAGAGAGAGAGAGAGAGAGAGAGAGAGAGAGAGTCGAATATGCTTATAGCGACATAAACAGAACAAGTAATTTGCCCCTTATAAGCGGTTGGACCTCATAAGCGGCTTTACCTGATTTGATTAAGTGTGTGTTAAAAATAATTCCGTTGGCAATTTAGTAGAAATATTTTGCTTAGTAACATTTTAACTATAAAATTTCTAATCATCAAAGAGTTTGACGTTTCTTTGGTAAATGGGTTTGATACCTATCTGAATCCAATTTAGATATTCACACAAACGTTATCCTTCTCAAATTTAAAAATATAATAAACAGAACAGTTTTATATATTTAATACAAAGTAGACACAAATAAATGAAGTGTTAATTCTAACTTGTAACTTTATATATAATAATGAAAAGACAATAAAAAGTAATTTACACTAATAAAGTTGAATACAAATTAATTTTTTATTTATTTTACATGCAATTCCGTCCTGGGGCTACTTTCGTTCCCCTCTTTCATAAAATACCATCTCAACTTTTCTTAACATCTTTTAGCCTCTTCATCATTTAGAAGAGCAGGTTCAGGCTATTACGCCTATGCATCTTTAATAACTTCAGAATTACTGTCGCTACTGTTCTGTTTGATGTCTTCAGCAAACTATTTCATAAGATCTTGTTCAGTCTCATTGCACCACTGTAATTTGTTGTTTATAATGAAGAATTCTTCAGCCTTAGTTACTTTGTTGACATTATCCAAAAAATTAGTATCAATGTCAGGATGAATAAAGGATATGTTTGCTTGTCGAAAACCACAATGTACCAAGCAATTCTGAATGGTTGTATTTATAATCATGCGCCAACTGTCAGCCAGAAACTCAATTGCCTGTATAACATTTATTTTCGAGCTGACATCCTTTGCATAAGAATCTGCTTTCATGTTTATCTTCAATCGCTTTAAGAATATATGGCACCAAGATGAAACGGTATTGCAATGTTAGATTCTTAATTATCACCATGTCCATCGGCTCAGTGAGAAATGTAGTATTTGGTGGCAAAATTTGTAATCGGATATGTCATATTTAACATAGGATGGGCAGGGCAATTATCGCGAGGAGTAAAATTTTTCTGTCAATCGACGTAAGCTTCACATCCCATTTATTTCCCTATTCAGTGAATATAATGTCATTTATGCATTGTTGTTAGGGTAATAATTCACTCTCAATGAATTTAAAGAAACTTCTTTCTAGATTTTCCCTAAAATGATAGTTTTTCTTGTCATTGCCAGACATGTTTGCACAACAAAGTACTACCATTCAGTACAAGTACATAGCTATTTTGGAACCCATAAATGTTTGATGTTTAAAAGTATAGGAGCAATCACGCATTCTGTGTGGAACAAACCGATTTCATCTGGTTTATAAATATCGTCGGGTGGGTATTCTTTCAGAATGTTTAGCAGTGTTGGTGCCTTCCACTACTTGGCCTGGGATACATCTGCACTGTTTAATTTGGTGACACCTTTCCATCTAAACAACTAGCCAGGTTCCCCTGTAAATTGCTTATCTTTCTCTTTAGCAATTGTCCATTGATTCTTACCAATCTCTAAATAACAGCTGGAAGTTATGTTTTTAGAGCCATGTCAACTTCAGAATTCTTACCACCACGTTTTCTCTCTCATATCTTTTGCAACTGTTGACATTCCAAACGAAGTTTCTCTTCATTCTTTAGCAGACGTCTAATTATGGTCTTTGGTACTAAATGAGAGTACCAATGTAACTTATTACTTTGTCTAAAATTGAAATATTTTCAACTGCAGTCAATGATTTTCTTGTTTTGGCTATTATCAAGGGCAACACTCAATAAATTTTGTTTTATTAAACATGCACTGCAGTGCCATCTAGAAGGTTGCACACTTATGACCTGCCCCCAAAAGATGGTGCTTTTAAACCTTTCCTAATTAATGTTTTTTTTTGCAATCTTAGGCGATTTGCTACATCATGTATTCATAAATTCTGAAGATTCACTGTCCACTGTATAGTATGTGACAAGAACCTTTTAGTTTATAGTTTTGTTTAATAAAGCTATTCCGGTCAGCATCTCGCTTAGGCTACCTACAATCAATGTAGACAGAACCTTATGTAAACAGAAACGCTTGGCATGAATTAATTCTTATGTATTTAATTAAATTGAACATATAACCACGCTACCTACAATCGATGTAGACAGAACCTTATGTAAACAGAAACGCTTGGCATGAATTAATTCTTATGTATTTAATTAAATTGAACATATAACCACGCTGAATAGCTCATGCATTAATTTCTTACGCATTAAGGAACGTTAAGTAAGAACGAAGCACTCACACATTTTTCATGAAATCTGATTAATCTAAAATGGCTTCAATGGATTTTCAACTCAGAATTTTCTGTATTTAAGAGATAGCTTTTAGCTTAAAGGACACAGTTAAAATTACGTGTATTAAACTATTGGAGTTGTGCTAAAATATTTGCATAAAAAGTGTATTAACAGGTGATTCTTATAACCGGTATACTGTCCATATTAAAAAGCAACAATTAACATTTGATTTTTTGCAATATATATATATATATATATATATATATATATATATAGATATATATGGCATGAAAGACTCGACGTATATATATTATATATATATATATATATATATATATATATATCGTTAAAATCATTTTTATTTATATGGATTTGAACGCTTCGAGGATCGAGTCTCATCATGCGCACTAGAAACAGAAAGGTATGGGTTTAAACTTTGAATTTGATAAAATTTTCAAACTGAACAGTGAAATTTAAGATAATTTATTTATCAATGCAAGACTAAAAAATTCATTAATTTATGATACAATGCAGAGATTAGATGTTTTTTAAATTATATTTTAATTATGTTTTAATATTAGGATGAAAAGTGATTCTAATATTTGTAGTTCGCTATGATGGCGATTTTAAAGTTGTCAAGATGAATTTCAGACTTACATATTTTTATGTGATCTCGTATAGGCGAGGGGTCGGGTTTGTTTAGAACCAGCCTCGTGCGGGTAGACCTTCCCCGATGCTGTTCGATGCGACAATTGATTATTGACCTAATGGTTGAACCAATATTTATAAATTCCAGATGAGTAACAAAAGGAATGGAATTTATTCCTCATAGGTGAAATAGGACTCAATATTATGCCCATGTTTTAATACGAATTTGGGCTTGAGATATGTACTAAGGGAATGTATTTAGTCATCTTAACCTCTTTAACACAGTCGTTTGATTTTGGTTCAAAATATGTGAGATTAATGAAAATGGATAATTTCTCTATTATGTTTTGTAATGGATTTTCATGATAGGGTCGATGAATAAGGGATTTCACCGAGGATAACTTAAGGTTTCCTGACACGAAACTAAAGAACCTTTTGCCTAAACCTATATAGTAAAGTTTCATACTTTGTTTTAAAACCCTAATATATATATATATATATATATATATATATATATATATATATATCTAAAAATGGGAGCCTGCCATTTTTCTTGACCTCCATTATATAATTTATACTTTGATGTATTTAAGGATATATATATATATAGTTATTATCCTATAAACATCATTGTGTAATAAAATCTTTAATTATATTTTATTAACATTTCTTTTCCCCGGTTTTAGTAATCGTCATAGTTTTTGAAACCCTTTTTCCTTAAACCAGCTTCAAAATTGCCGTTAATTGTGATCATTATGGCTCCCGAGTGCTCAAATCAACATTTTGGAAAGCAAAGTATCACGATGGTTTGAAGAGACAGGTATACTATAGGATATATATTTTCATAAGAAGGCTCAGAAAATTCACAACGTAATAGGATAAGTTCCTCAAAGGACATCTCACCGAAACCATCGCCCTTCTGCTACAGTAATAGATGAACAATTAAACAGCGCTGAAGGAACAAATGTTTCGTTTTACACTGGTGAACAAAAGACTTAGAGAATCAAGGCCTATCGGTGTCTGCGAGCAAATAAGCCTATGTTGAGATATTAAAATAAAGAAAAGGGCTAAGCAGCATAAAAATTGAAGATCGATAAATTAATAATAGATTTTCTGGTCCATGAGACCAAATTTCAAATTTGGGGTTTCATATTGACTCAAATTTCCTTTTATTTTTTGTTTCTCTTTTGCTACACACATATTTTATCTGCATATATATATATATAAAGAGTAGAGGCACAAGATTTTAGATCATAACATTCACCTGAGATTAAAGCTTTTCGAACGAGAGACTGAAGACAGGGGCATATTGTTGTGTTTGCCTTTATCAAGCAAATGCATGGAGTTTTAGTCTTAGAACTAGTTTCTTAGATTTGCTTTAAAGAAAATAGCAGTTTTAAGTGAACACTTTATGCTATTTATTTGTAATATTATCTCTCAGGAGTGCTTAATATGTTTATATTAAGTAAATAGAGTGGTATTTTTCCTCAGTCTTAATTGTATCTTCTATAGCATTAAAGGGATCTAGATATAAGATCGGAATTATTTACCAACGTATCTTTATACGCTCTCATGAAAAATATATATTGGATTATTTCTGTATCTCAATTTAATTTATGTAAATGTTTTTAATCGATCTTAAAGGACAAAAACATGTCCCAACCTTCAAACTGTGTAGCAACGCAAGGGAATTTGCGTAACTTGGCATAGATTGACTTTAGTGGGTTCTTTTTCCTAATACACTGACCACTACTGAAGAATCTAAGTGTATTTCTAAGATAGTGCTAATGTTTGACCCAAAATCAGACCTATAAAAGAATAATAGTTTTTTTACAACCATTTTTTTTCAGAAACAGTCATTTAGTCCCCTTTGGAAAAGTAATTTGGGTGAACAGCTAAAGTCCAACAGACCACCCTGAATTTCTAATACAATTTTATAGGATTTTCGAACGCTCCTATTCTTTTTATCTTTTTAAAGTGAGTCAACGTGGCTTTTATCTCTCTAATAAAGGATATATTTAATTTCCAATGAGCTAATCCAAGGGCCATCCGCATGCCTGATTAAGGAACACATCTGCATAACCACTTCTCCTTGTTCCTTATTTGCATTTGCGAAATCGAAGTTTCTTTATTCATTGGGTGGAGAAATGTATATCAATGTTTATTTTTACGAGTACTCTGATTCTTGCCAATTCTCCAACCACCTAAAAAAACTGATTTAAGAAATCAAAATATGATATAGGAGATAAATATCGGCCACACCCCAGTATAAAAGGCAATAAATAGTTTATATCTCGAAAGAGATGAACATTAGATTTATGTATTTTTAAGTTCCAATGTTCATTTAGTGGAATATTGAGATGTAAGAAAGGAATAATTAGAAAAAAATTAATAAATAAGAGGAAATGAATACTAAAATGAATTATCAGACCTCATTAGCGTGACTAAGTGGCTATATCAGACAATTTCCTGTGTCGGTGAATATAGTTTTATTATTCAGGTTATCGACGCGATAAGTCGTATGAGTAGCCAAACATATATTTATTATTTATGAAAGTTATATGTGATCAATTCTTCGGAAAAACAAAAAATGTAGTTGGTACATAGTGAATTGAGGTATATTTTTAATTTTGAAAAAAAAAAAATATGCATTTGATACGAATAATTAACCACATAAGCTAAAATAAATGTGACTAAACAAGTATTTACAACTTCAACGGCATTGCCTGCATCTTTAGGCAAGCAAGATCGCAACCTTGATAGAACACAAGTGTTACGAAAACCATTTAGGAGTAAAGATGAAGTAGTCACACTTGGAGCAGATATCTACGAAGAGATAAATAAACCTGTCTCAAGATAAAATAAGGGCCAAAATATCTGTGCAATCTATGTAAAATTAGGCCTAAGAAGATAGAAATAGAAAATGAGTTGCGCCAGAAAGTATTCATACATAATACCACAATCTTTCGACATAGTTCCTATTTTTAATCGGTCGTTCTCATCCCTCTTCCCTTGAGATCTTTTGGAGAGTCCTTGGATTACATTACAGCGCTGAGGTCAAATAAACTACAAACTATACCGATTTATCACCGGGTAAAAAAATCGATCAGGTAAAATCGAAGTTCTCCCACAGAGATAAACTACTCTTCTTGAGAAACGAGATCCAGGTTGAGAGAGTTGCGCACCCTCCGTACAGCGATAAATACTGTCTTCGTATATTTACTCTAGTCATGTATGTATATTGCCTGCGGGTATTCGCTCTTGGCCGCGGGGGAAGGTGTCCGGGATAGTGAAACTCTTCGTCATCCCAGAGGAAAGTGGGCACCATTTCTGCGTTAGGGGTATGTAAATATGAGTAGCCCCCATGGAGGAAACTAGTACTCAATTGGCAGCGTTCCCGAAGAGACGAGAGTGTGGGTATGTTGTGATGTGAAGGCGATAAGTGAAATGATAGAGGCGTTGTGAGTGACTATGAGCATGATGATGCATGTTGAGATACTTACTTCCGCATGGGTGAGTATTAATGTATCTACCCACTAGGTGGCCAACCCATGACGCTGCTGAAAGTGTGGGGTTCTCGCTGGGCTTGAACCCTTGCCTCGACCTCAGAAATCTAGTGCCTTATCCCCTGGGCTAGAGAAAGCTCCAAAGGTCAAGGTTATTTCAGTTGTAAGATGAATATTTTAGTTTGGTTAATATTAGGTCTTGAACGCATTATTGGCTAACTTGGCGTCACAGCAAATCAGTCACTTGAATACATGGAGAAACCAATCTTCAGGGTATAGTGGAAGTTATAGAAAAGCTGAAGTAGAGCTGGGCAGGTCATGTGTCAATAATCGAATACGATAGATTGAGCAAAAATTTCCGAGTGACCTGCAATTGATTAGAGACGACCGAAAAGAAGACTCAAAACAAGATGGAGATTTGGTCTTCAAAAATAGGCTAAAAAATGAAGAGAAATTACAGACGACCAGCAAAAATTCAAAAAGATATGAAAGGGCTTCTTTCAAATGTAGGAGGAAATCGTCTGAAATGCTGATGATGATGCATAGTTATTATAACTTTAATGAGGGATATATCTTTCAAAACACTTTATTCGAGTTATTCAGATGTTACTAATTCATACCTATTATTTTTGTCTATTTTTAATCTAATAAGATTGCAGCGACTTTCGAGTGTACGTTTGATGTAAAACAATCAAAGAATAGCTAACTCCGAATCTTAATTAGTCCGACATTTATTAAATTAAGCTTTAATAGGCGAGTAAATGTGAATTAATGGTTTATTTGATTATTGGAGTGTAGCTGTAGATTTTGAAAAATGGATATAATGTTTCTTTCTTAAGTTTTATTCCGACGAACTTTTTATTATAATTAATTATCATTTAAGGAGTTGTTTGTGATATTAAAATTGCTTGAGCTCGATCATTCTTATTCAATTCTGCTACACTTTTAAACGTTCTGTGTAAGGACTTGAGAAGCGAAAATTCGCTCTCGTAAACTCAGAAAATGTTGATGATTAAATCAGCGTTAAAACGATGAACGGAGGACGATGTACTATCTTCGCCCATCTGGAAGATCATGCTCATATAAATGCAAGGATACTTTTTCTTTAATTAAAGCTATTCGTGATTACACAATGGGGGAGGAGGAGATGAACACTCTACCAAACCTTCCCAGTTACTAAGCAAAAGGTTGCCCTGCGGAATCAGTTACGACCAGCAGATAAATAGAATCAGTTACTGAACAAGAGGGTGCCGACTATTTCTGGCACAAGTGTCATATTTCCGCGTGGCTGATAAAGCAACGCCGAGACAAATGATTCTTCCGCGACTCATTTAGGGCCGTTAAAGGCACCTTCTGCGTCTCATCACAGACCAGCTTAGTGACCTGCTTCAGTAGTAGGCCTTTAGTACATGAACGACACATTATTATTGCTCTGCGATCCCTGTTAGTGAACTTCGTCTTCCGCCGATGGCTATGCTTACTAGAGCTAGGTTTTCCTTAATTTTAACATGCCAATATTACATAATTGAGAAGGTTCCTACCAAATAATGACACAACTCAGTTATTATAGTGAGCAAAGCTCCAGCCATCGGCTCTCTAACAATTTACTCTCGATTAAAATCTTAAAAGTATAAATCAATTTATACATTTTGCTCTGTATTAATACATAGATCAAATAAAGAGAAAAATTATAGTGTAAAAAACAATGGTATGAGGTATGAAATGGATGTGATCACAATTTGGTGACAATTGGTATATAAATTTCTGTACACTCACCGACATAAATATTCCAGTAGAAGAAGGTAGTGTTTCCAATAAGTTGTATAGCCTCTACGTCTACCTTGATCGCCTAGGTTATTAACCATCGTCAAATCAATTTATAACTGCACACAAATTTTATTTATGGCTATTTTTTTAAAAATCGGATACTTTTTATACAGAAGATTCTTTTAGGCCATTTTTCTTACAAAAAAATACCCTAAAAGTAGATTTTTAAATTATATTTCTGGTCTTTCAAAGCAAGCAAAATTTTAAAAATAAAAAGGCAATGGCTTCGCCACTCCCCCTTACGAGGGAATCTTGCACTTCGCTACTAAGATTAAAATCTTAAATCTAAAAAAGAGCAGCCATGGTTAATTTTTTATAAATTTTCTGAACTTCACCAATTATAATAATTTTAAAAGGCAACTCTAAACTAAATTTCCTCCCTTTCAAATTATCACGTTGCTAAAATATAGTTATAGAAGAAAATATATAAAAAAAATTTTTCTGAACTTCACCATTGGTAATTGTCTAGGTTTTAAAAAATTCACAAAATTTCGATACTAATATTTATTTCTGAACTTTACTATTTTGTTTTTTGATATTATAAAGGAATTATTAAAAAATAACTTTGATAAAAAAACATAAGTCATAACCAAACTAAGATAAAATTTTATTCAAATACTAAAAAAATCCCCTTCTTAAATTCTAGAGTTAGTGATGATGATGATGATGATGATGAAAAGGCTCTTGCTATAAAAGTGCGCATCTGATTAGTTTAGAATTGAACGAGCCTGCTAAAATGAAGGCCATGGCATATTTTTTTTACGATTTTACAGGGTTTTCCTAAATAGATTTACCCGATAAATCTGATGCATTATCTCCAATTTCCGTCAATTTGAGCACATTCATTTATGATGCGCTGTTCCCTCAGGTGTCTCGTATCTTCAATTTTCATTGAAGACACTTTCTCATTTAGCAGCGTACCACAGAAGAAGAAGTCAAGAGGAGGAGTCAGGTTTGGTGAACGAGGAGACCATTGTGATATTCCATATGAGTCCGCAGTTAAATTATTTGAAAGAAAACAATGGCAAAGACCTAAATCTTTTAGTGTATCCACCATTACTGATGAACCATCAGTAGATAAATTTGCGAGTATAAAATCGAGATCAAAGGTATAAAGACTCTCCACAATATATTACACATGAAAAAGAAAATTGAGATTCCAAGTTATTATCGAATAGTTTAGAGAATGACCGAGGTTTAAGTATAGGCAAAACTTCTTCAAACCCCGCTTATGACATAAAATTCTGCTTACGTCCTAATTTGCAGTTAGCATAACTGCACCATCATAGCTTGTTTGTATACTTCGACTTTAATAATATCGGAGCCAACATAAGTAAGGAGTATAGCTGGATAAAAAGATATAATGATGACCAAGCCACCCATTAAACTTAATTAAATACTTACCATCTATTTACAAGGTATTTAGCAGCTTAAATGTGAAAGACTAAAAAATAGTGGAGTATCGTTAATAGCAGTTAATTAGGAGACAAGTTTCACAATCACATGACTTCTATCTCTTTTATTCGAAACTAATTTCCTAGCAAATTACCCTTAAGTACGTTACTCTAGTTTCTCTCGTCTATCATGTAATTAAAAGCTCTTAAGAGTTTGTAATGATATAACATTCCCTTTCCCGATAAAATGGAATTAATTCCACTAATGTCGTCATGAGTTGGGTCTAAAACGTGCCAATTTGTCACTGAATAAAAGGACATTTTGAAAGGTTACGAATGAATTAACTAAATATCTAAACGAGAATTTAATCGCCAATTGAGGTGTCTTCGTCTCGATTGGAAACCTACAGAAAAACGATATGAAAATATCATTAAATTTCGATCTAGAATTCAACCAGTTCGCGCGTCATCCAAATATTTACAAAATAATCGTTTTTAGCCGCAATTCTTTGGTATTATACATTCATTATTTGATAAAGAGGTAAATTTTAGCTGTCATGTATATATACGGCTGCAATTCCTTTCCCATACATAGTTCGTTAGGCCCACAACTATCTGAATGAGGGAATAGGAAACAAAATACTGGCTTGCGTGGGATGTTCATTTCCAGAAAAGTGATATAACTACTGATAAAATTCCGATATTTTATATAAATCTATAGACATAAAGATGGTGATGAAGTACGTGATCTACAAACACAATTTTTCTTAGGTATGTCATCTACACACATGATTCTGCTTCAAGGTTCCAGCTAATCATATCTATAGAGCAGCTACTTTATATGCGTGCACGATGTTCCTAAAGTATAGACAGAGGCAAAATGAATAGTTTCAAAAACAAAATTAGACTACATTTTATTTAATTGAAATATTAGGAAAATAACATCTTCAATTTAATTTACACTACTTCAAATTCGACGTGGTGTGCGACATTCACCTGATGAACCAGATTCATTAACTTCAAATTGAGCACATTCATTTATGATGCGATCCTTCAGGTATCTCAGATCTTTAATTTTCATTGAGTTATACCTTCTCCTTTAGAACACCCCAGAAGAAGAAGTTATGGGAGGCAAAGTGTAGTGAACGAAGAAACCATGATGATATTTTTTTGTCCAGACTTAAGGGACCCCTGTATTGGGGGTTTATATTCAAATTTATTACGTTTATTTTATTTTAGAAGAATGATTGGGAGCTTGAGGCAGATTTGGTGTGCAGGCCATGAAAAAGGGTCTCACTTGGAACATAAGTTATGATCATAAACTACTTATCCTTTCTAAACACTGAACATATGTAAGGTATGTCATGTTGAAATTTTACTGCATACAATGTACAACTCATAAATGCAACTTGAAGTCTGGGTAACCTTTCTTTTGAATCACCTTGTAGTAAATTTTAGTTATATATACATACTAAAAAATAGTAGCATATCTTGGAAACATTATGTATATAACTCGACAAATCTGAAAATCATATATTTTTCAAAGGATAGGCAATCAGCAAGTGTAATTGTCATATGTGAATTTTAAATGACAAAATACACAATTAGTGGCAGAAGCGCGCAACTATTTAAAAAATATTCGCCCCTCTATAATCAAAGCAGTGCATACATGAATTCACCTTGGAGAGCGTTATTAAATGATTGGGTTTTCTTAATAGTCAGAAAGTAACGTAAAATACCAATGAATTTATGAGAGAATACCTTATATTAGATACTGCTGACTAGAACCGAAAATGAGGTCATCAGTAACTGTTGCTCATGTGAAAGCAATGAAAACATTAGTCGTGATGTTCACGGACATTTGGTTTTTGTTACCGGCGTTTAACCCAGTTTTGTAATTATTTTATGTATTTTATTTCCTTTTAAGGATATACCGTCTAACATGAGATTCCAACTGTGGCTCAATAGAGCACATGACATATCGTGCAAAGTTTAAACGAATCGGTACTCTTTGTGATGACTAATCATATCCTATCTTGCTTAAATTTGCTCTTTAATATATTCGTTATTTTGAGATTGTAGTTAGGAAGCTACATATCTATTAATAATTTGGGTTGACGTACCTTTACTATTCTTAGCTTGTTTTTACCAAATACAAGATTGTATATAAATTTTATCCCATAAATTTATTCAAGAGAGCCATACCAAACCTGGACGTTTCTTAGGCTAGTCTCTATGCAATTCCAAGCCTATGCAAAGCGTTAAATAAAACAACCGATTTTCCGTAGCCTATACATCACATAGCCTACGCTTAAGGTTCTTATCTTTAAAACAAAACAATTGTCGTACGCATAAACCGCATAGTTAAAAAATATATGTGTTTATTTAGCATAAAAGCTTAAATTTATATATAATACTGTCTATAAATATAAAATCTGTCCTATTCATTTGGATAACGTAAATGTAAACTTTCATAACGTTATTCATAAGGGAATGCTTACGCACCGACCGCAACGAATTAGATAACTTGTGGTCAAGAAGTTACATAACTTTTAATAATTTAAGTTGACGTATCTTTACTATTTTTAGTTTGTTTTTACCAAATACAAGATTGTATATAAAGTTTTATCCTATAAATTTATTCAAGAAAGCTATACCAAACCTAGACGTTTCTTATGCTAGGCTCTATGTAATTCTAAGCCTACGCAAAACGTTAAATAAAACAACCGATTTTTCATAGCCTTAGACACCACATAACCTACGCTTAACGTTCTTATATATAAAACAAAACAATACGCATAAGTCGCATAGTTAAAAATTATATGTGTTTACTCAACGGACAAAACTTAAATTTATACATAATACTGTCTAGAAATATAAAATCTGTCCCATTCTTTTGAAAAACGGAAATAGTAAGCTTTCATAACGTTTAATAACGTTTTTCATAACAGAATGCTTACGAACCGACCGCAACGAATTGGATAACTTAAAAATTAGGAGCCACATAACAGGAAAAAATTAGTTCGGAGAACATTTAGTATAAAAACGCATCTTTACTTATTTCACACTTATATTACCAAAATTTTCAAAGTCCCAAACCAATAATACAAAAGACGGGTTCAGTGACCATCGCATTTGACAATAGGTCAATCAAAACCCTCGATTACTCTTAAGAAATATTGTACCCCTTTCCTTTAGGCTTGCATCTACCAATTGAATGAAACTCACTGTGAAGAAAGAAAGTATATTCGTGCTGTTTTGAGTAGTGATATTACAGTTACCTAAAGTTTTGCTTTAACAATGCAGGTTTAAGGTGATCTCTCATATGTATCAGTATTTGTTGATTTTAGATGATTAAGTCAATCTTATGATGTGAAAATTATTACAAACAGGATATCAATTCCAATTAACACTACTGAATTTATTAAGAAATTCTCACTACCCTAATTATCAGATCTTGACTTCATTAATCCGGTGTATATAGGAACAAGAAACCAGAAAACAGATTTTGCGTCAGTCTTTCTAAAAATGGGCGACAACATTTGATAAAATAATGACTCAATATTATTCTAGATAGTATTTCCTATCTCTCTTAAGCATCTGCTCAAAGTATTAAAGCCATTATTCCCCCAACATAAAGAAGACCAACCCATTAATAATTCTAGAAACTCTAAACCCTTTTTACATGCTATGCTATGCGAGCGAGCAGATTAGCTATGCAAATGAAAAAGGTTCCATTCTTCTATCTTTATTGTTCTATTCACTCACTCACATTACCATAATCCGTGTTTCTATCTAAGTTAATGACGTTTAATACCATGCAAGACTTTTCTCATGTGAAATGGTAAGACTTATTCCTATACAAATAACTCAATTTTACTTAACTGATCTCATGGATGAAAGAAATCTCTCTCAAAATGACATATCCATGTATTCGCAACTCGAGCTTTATCCTCTAAGTCTTCTTAGCACGTATGTGCCTACGAGGGGGTCACAAATATTTGGAAAATAGTTTTTTTATGGATTAACCAGCCACTATTTCATCCTATCGAATTCTCAAGCCTCATGTTAGCTTATTTGCTAACATTTTGCTGTATGCCAAAGTAAACAATTTCACACACCTCGATGAGGTAATTTATATTGTTCCCGCGTTGCTAACTCGCATTTTTCATTATTCTTTTACTATACATAAATGAATTATGAATCATGGACTACACATTGTTTAAGCTAACTATCACAAACTTCGAATAGAGGAAATTAAAAAAATGTCACTTAAGTCAAACCAATTTGCGGTGCTTTTTTAACAGATATATAAATGACATGTTTTCTGCTTTGATGTGTGTAAAATTATCGGCACTGTTAATAACGAAGTTGTGTTATATTTCCTACCTTCATATGAGAATATTACTAAAAATTGGAGATTTAATTACCGAATTATGGTTGAACTAATTAAACGATTTGTTTCAAATTATCTGCAAAGAACATTCTCTAACCAAAGACGATTTGTTTTTTTTAATAGAAAGCTAAAAAAGCAAAGGTTTCTAATGTAAATAATAGATGTATAACGTCGCCTAAAGGGTAAACTACTGGATAATAGGGCTAGCAATGGTGCGGAACTCCCATTCCCTCTTCTCTATTCCACAGAGACACTGCGGAGAATGGAGATAAAGGCAAACAATATATAAAATAGGTTAGTAAATACGAAGAGAAAGAAAGTGAAGAGTTAAAATGGTTAAAAAGGGAGATAAAGACTTGCATACGAATTATTCTTAACCACAATCATTTGATTTGAAACGGAATATAACAAACTAACTAAAACATTTACCTGCAAAGTGAACAACTACACAAAATAAAAACATACCTCTTTGTACCTGATCTGTTGTATAATTAATTTTACCAACCATCAATAAACACTGCAATTTCATTCAATCGCAATTTTTCTCTAAAGCGTCAAATTATCCTGCAGATAAGAAAGTTAAAAAGTATATAATTTCAACTAAATTTAATCCATTATGCATTTACAATAGCAATCTTCTGTGCGATTAATTTTACACCAGGCACCATGGGGGACACTCCTCGTTCAAGGCAATCAAGTGGCGGTATCCAATAGACTAATCTAACACGTCCCAAAAGATGGAGCCAATTGGTCTATTTTAACTTTAACTTTTGCCGTCACAGACACGAATTTGTGTTCACCCATCCGTGGCAAGCGATCGTTTTCACCCAGGTGTATGGGACACGCTATGCATATTTTTCTTAATATGCTGTGAAGGATGTTGGAAATGAATTCGTGTGTGCGACGACAAAAGTGAAGTTTAAAATAGGCCAATAGAAACCGTCTTTTTGTGGGCTGTTAGATTGTTCTCTTAAATGCAGCCACTTGTTTGCCATGGTCGAGGAGCGTCTCCCAGAAGTACCCGATGAAGATCTGTGGGGAGAGAAATTGCCATCGTAACCAAATATCCTAATTGTGTCACTTCAACCTATTTAAAAAAAGGGATGTAATTTTGGATAAATTTAATCAGTTATAAATTTATCACTTTGTTCGAAAATATTTTCCCAATTTATTGGGTTGAAAAAACGAACCAAAATTCCTTGGAGAATAAAATTTGCTCGGCAATAACTTTGAGCTAACGATGCCCTCCTCGCGAATGAGCGTCAAATGGGAACTAGGCGAGCCTAGTTAGGCTATTAATTAGGACTCGGCAGCCCATTAACGTAAATAAATCAACGAATTTTGAAAAGGTTAGAACTAGATAAACAGAGTAGTTAGCCCCAAATTATTTTTATAGCAATTGTATATTTTTTAAAAATTTTATTTCGTGTTTTTCATATAATAAAACGGGAGAAAAAGTCGTCGAATAAAATAATAACTATAATTGATTAGATTTCCTTAAAATATAGAATTTTTAATTTCTTCAAAGCTCCATGATATTACTGGATAACCTACTACATAAAATTATGCGTGCTGAATAAATACTATGAAGAGTTTAGCTGATATAATCAATTCCATTCCTGAGTTTAGGTATTTCCTGACAGCTGATAAAAGAAGAAACAGATCAAGCCTTCAAATGGAACGCAAAAGAAAAAAGTTAATGGAAGGCAGAACAAATTTGGCTTCTCTTTCCAAAGCAAAAACAAAAGGGCCATTACATAACTACATGACAGTTCAATAGAGGAGGTTGTAAGATAAAACCTTTTGTAACTGAAGCGCGTACAAAAGACAAATAAAAGGACTAAATATTTTGACACTATCCGAATAACGTCACACATGAACGCACATTCTCTCAAGCACATGACCATTCTTGTTCCCTAGTTAAAACTCTGAATAATAAGTACAAATATAGAAACAATTCATAAGCGTTTCAAGCCTAGATATATGTCGTGCAAAAATGAAGTACCGAAATTTGCATTTATCATATCCTATTCCATTTTTATTTAAATCAAATATTAGGTAACTCGCGTGATAGAGGGGCCTACTGTTCAAGAACTTCTATAATTAGTTTTGATTTCTTAATTAATTTTACAAAATGAAATTTTCTTTTTAAAGCTTAAAGAAGGTAAAAAGGTATATTTCGAAGAGGGTTAGTGGCAAATAGTTGAGCAAATAACAGAAGTAGGAGTGTTAATAGTAAAAGAGAGCAAAGGTATAGCAAGAAGAACAAGAAAATTAGATGCAAGGTTTACCCCAAATTTACCAAACAGACACAAAAAGTGCTACAGCTTTCAAATCTTTTCTTTCATGTCTTTGCAATTTTCCATAAGCAACCACTAAAATATTAACTACATTCTTTGTACACTTGATACTCTATCGTCACATGAGTGCATATGTCATGTGGTTATATTATCTGCTGGATCAAAGAAATTGGATTCTTTGAAGTTGAGATTTTTTAGGTAAAAAATCTGGAATTTCACCTAGAGGGAAACTCATTTAAAAGTGAGTCGGCAGCCAATTTTGCCCTTTTTTGAACCACCCAAAACATATTTAAATAAAAATGTGGACATTTTTTTCTGAAGGAAAAATTGCTTTTGATAAAACAAATCTATGCATTGAATTCTAGTTTTGAGTTTGAATTTTTTATCCGACATATAAATATAAAATACTCGTGTTTCATTTGTAGCCGTAATAAAAACAGTAGATTAATATGCTAAAAGCTTTTAGACGCTCAAAGTTAGTTGAGACAAAATAATAATCTCTTACTTATAAAGGGGCGCGAATATCATAATATTCAGAAAAACCAACAATAAAATATTTATTTAATGCTCTAACCGTGTCCCTGTCACCGAATAAAACACTGCCTGCTTATGCCCCAAGGCCAATATTTTTATTCATAGATACATATAGACAAATTTATCCTTCTTTGTTTATCTTAACTCATTTATTCAAGCTAATAAAAGTCTAGATTATTTTCTGAAACTAAGCGAACGTCATCACTCATAGGATTTTCTTTCTCAAATTAAACATTATTTTGAGACTCCTCTGATGTGAGGGCAATAAATCACAGCGATGGAATCGTTGTTGACGAGTTCCATTGGAGCGATCAACACTCTTGATTGAGCCTTTTGCATCTATTTTGGGACCTACAGTTTAACGATGGATCCGAACAATGGGTCATTTGAGCCTATCCACTCCGATGTAGTCTACGCGAATTTCGGATACCATCTGCCAACTCACCCTACTAAATGTGGCTTAACTTCACTACACCTGTAAACGTTTCCACTCTGGTAGGCCGTAGCTCCTGCTCATGTGAGACCTAGTTTCTACTTTTAGTAACTTTTTCAGGCTTTCCCATATTGCAATGAGTAGGCTTTTGTGAAATATTGTATTGCTCATTAATTTCCCAAACTCTAACAGGGAATTCTTTGTTAAACTGTGGTCTCCAATCTGTCATTTACATTTGAACCTTCTCGGATCTGTATCAAACTCTTAGCTCTATTTTGTAAACAAGCAATTCACGTTACTTCAGCAACCCTTCCACTTCCTACATCTGAACGATAATTATTTTGTATTTGTTTTACCTCTACGCTTTTTTAATCACGTTTATAACTCTTTAATCATAACATAAGAAATTATATACAAATTCAAGTCCCCACAGGACCACTATGCAGACGTAAATCGTGGCTACAAAAAGTTCATACCACGACATCAGGCTATCTCAGATGAATTAGATCCAGTTTCATCATTATGGCTACCTGAAAAGGCCATAATTCTCAATAAAACATGCGATTATCAACTTTTTCCGCCTTTGCCTAAGCGTTTCCTGAACCAAATGGATAAAAGGATTTTCCAGGTCACCCTGTATTAGTTTACCTTTGCTCCATCAAATGATATTTAAGGAAACTAAATATTTAACTAAATAAACACTCTCCTATTGTCTGGACCGTGGACCGTGTATATCTGATTCATTAAAGGACAAAGAGTGAAGATGAATGAATAGCGCCCAAAAAACAGTTCCTTCGGGTAGGAGGGACTCACCAGGCTCCTGCAAGAAAACTGGTATTAAGGCGACATGTCTAGGGGAGATGCGTGACCTTCCGGTTCCTAGCGCCTAATTGCCTCATGTAGTTACTCATACTACATAACATCCAATCAATTTCACTAAATTAATTTTACAGCTTTTTTATAAACAAATAATCAAATACTTGACGTTGTACTCGTACATGCTTTCGTTGATTTGAGCACTTTTTAGCGAAGAATGATGTAGCAAAAAGGTAAAAAGAGTGACTACATCACTAAAATTAAAATAGCCAAAAAGTTTGATGTTGACTAGAAAGTGATAAAAAACATTTTTAATTATTAACCAATTTGCCCGTATAGACTTGTCAATCGTATGTCACACTCAAAATAGGTTGCCCAATTACCTATGAATGCAGCGAATGATTGATATATTATAGAAATTTCCTGACATATTACGTTTGTTGGCTTACTCTGACGTCGACGTTGTCGCCTTGGTAACGCGCCATTACGTATCTTTAGATCCTGTCAGAGCAGGAAACGAATCCCCAACTCGAAATTGTTCACCTAATTACACATAAATTGGTCATCAAAAACATTAGAGTATTTTAATAATTTTCCCAAGATAATGCATTTTCTAATTCTCATCATCAGCACAAATGTCATTAATAAATTAAAAGAAAAATAATCATCTTTTGTCGGCTTTGTTGAAAATATAAAATTTGCCTAAGTGATTGACCATAATATAAAGACATTCGTGAATTAAAACTACCATTAATGGTAACCTAGATCCCTTTGCAGAACGCTACCTTGATGAAAGGACCGAGATATCTTCATAAATTTGCCAAAAATCACTAACAAGAAGAAGAGAGTCCATATTTTCATCCTCGAGATATCCTCCTCATCCTATGATCTCTAATAAAGATGTAATCACAAAGTGAATGATTATTACTATTAAACAAATTCTCAATATGAATGCAAGTAAAATATAATAGTTAAAATAACAACAGAATGAAGGTTTCTACTTTTATATTTTTAAATTACATTTTACAAAGTGGACCAGCTTTGCTTTATAACTTTTATCAAGGCAATTTGGGATCATTTTATATCAATGAATTTTAAACAAAAAAGATTCTGATCCAGTGGAAACGTAGTATTTTTTAAACTTTTTAAAACCTTTTAAAAATATACTTTTTTGATTAAACAACTCCAGATAAGGAGACAGTTATAAATAACAAAAATATTTAGTCGTTGATTGTCTAAGGAAGAAGAATGCCATCTTTATCAAAGATCGGCCCTTTTCAAATTCACTAGGGATAGAGAGGGGTGGGGGCTGTATTCTACAGGGATTTAAAAGATGAAAAATGTGGAACGCACCGAATTTTTTATGAGTCAACCAAGGCCATTTTGATATAGTTGTTAAAAATGGATTTTCAGTAAAAGTTGATCACATTTGTTTTTCTTCTTATTACTTTGAAGGTTTGTGAAGGTTAATTGCCTATCAATGTCTTACAAGAAAATGAATACCAATATTTATCCATGTGTAAGCCTCTGGTTTAACAATGTTAAGGGCAAAATGTGTCTGTTATAAATAGTTCTTGTGTACAATAATGGCAAAGAGTTTTGAGACTACTATATTTTTCATATAGGTAAATAAGTATAACTTATCAAACGGCGCATTTTATAGTATGTTTGCTTAAGTCAAAGTGAAATATTACAAAGTAAATCCCAAACCCATTTTATCAATAGATACAGACAATTGATGCACGCAGTCAGTATTAAGAGTAGAGTCCCTTGTTCTTCAATAGTGCTTAAATTTGTTTTGTCATTCTGAAGACCGAATTTGTGGTGTTATCTTAGCTGATATTGATCGATTTTTGTTTACTAAGCACCCACAACGGCTCACAAGTTCATGGCTTCTGTTTATAAACCGCCAGTTTGATTATCGTCAACAAATTTTATATTGGTTTAAAATCTGACGAATTCTGTTATTTTTAGCCAAGAACTTTGTTCTTACCTTTGATTTGATACAAAGTTCGCATCAATCTAGAATATCCAGTTATAACACCCCAAAAATGGGGCTGAACTGTTTGGAAAAGTTGTTGATGAAGTGCGTTTTGGTACCATTTTTAGTTCATGACAGTGTTCTTGGTCAAAGTTGTTCATGTTCCAATTCCCTAGATGAGAAGCAGTCCCAGACATAGATATTGTCCAAATGCTTCACCGCGGGTACGACACAGGAATCGTGAAAACGCTCCCGTTTTCTTCTCCTAACGAGAGATCTTCGACAAGCTCTAATCAAGTGGAAAGGGAGCTTTATCAAAGAATATTCCTCCTTTGCACCAATCTTCAAAAAATAAATTCTTTATTGATCCTACTAAAAATGAGCTTATCTGTATGGTTCTTGGTAATGAGATGAATCTGCTCCTTATCACACCTGCTTTTTTCCAGCTGTGAGCAAGCTTGGCACTTGAGGCAAGCCCATCTTTGAGCTGGGACTTTACCAGGAGGGGATCATGGAGTTAGTTTGAAGCTATTGTGCATCCAGAATACCTCTTCACAAGAGTGTAAGCAGTCTTTTTAAATTTATTAATGATCCCATATATGGTGCTTCTTGATCCAATACCTTTAGAAACGATCTTTCTGCATTTTAATCCCCTTTGGTGCTGAGAAACAATGCTTCTACGCTTTTATTTTGAAAGAACGATTTCGGGGTTAAAAGATTTAAAGATTTATTTTGGACACCCAAAATATATATATTACGAAATGCATTAGAATTACACAACATAATTCATTTAATTACAGTTGTCATCACTTTACCCTTTTGATTGAATCGCAAAACTCCAAGGACAGAAAATCACTTCCTACAAGACCAGACCACGGTTTGGGATTCAGCGAAGGAATGCACTGTTTATGAGTCGAGTGCGCTTAGCCGCATAAACTCACTGCTCGCTCGGTCGGTTCCCGTTTTGTTTTTTTGGTTTTGGTAATAACATTGTAATTATTCCGCCGATTCCAACGAGATTTTAAACCCTTTGGTTGTTTTACATTCTCTTCCGATTGATATAATTGTCAAAGTCTTCCAAGTTTACTACGTGAATTATTAAAACTTTTGAACGTCATAAGGTCATAAATTAGAATAGGTGAGAGCACCCGACTTTGGTCAGTAGACCTTGTTTCTTATTACTTTTTAAATGATGGACTTTTATTAATAATTTAAATATTAAAATAATTATTCTTATCGCGTAAATTTGAAAACGAATGTAAAAAATAAAAATATACATTAGTCTCAAAACTTTTGCCCATAACTATAGTTGGTGATATAAGAAATAAAAAATTAAATTTATTTTTTAATATTAAGACCTTTCTGAGGACGGGAGAAATGTTTATACCAATAACTTCTGATTTACGATTCGTTTCTGTCCACTCTTACAAACAATAAAGAAAACGAAATTATCTAAATAGTTTAAACATCCCTTTCGTCCTAATATAATTCACTCCTTAAAAGCTAATTAATTACAATAAAAAATTAATCTCTCGTCATACATTTAAAATTCTACTCCTGCAAGATCTTAATGAAAATGAAAATGCCATCTTCTTTTTCAATGTTAACATATTTGAAAACAAACATAAATATAAATAAATAATCTCAAGGAAAAAAGTAAACCAGAAATCTATACAAACTAAGAAATAATTTATATTAAATTTAAGAAATGCATAGTATTTTAGTAGTAAAGTTTCATATGGTAACTTAAATATTCACATCTCACTGAAATAAATAGATTTACTTTCCCCCTTAAAAATACATACGATCATAATAACATAATAAATAAATAAAATTCACTCGAATGGTGAATTTCGCAATCATTTTAGTCAAAAATACGACACGATTATAATATTAAAGCCTACCTTTCTTAAGAAACGCTAAATATTGATTGTGATATTAAACTTACCTCTTTTCGTTTGGTAATTCAACCATTATTCCTGATCTTTGTTAATGTTGTCTGCAATGGAACGAGACTTGCGTCTATGAATTGATTTTCATTGCCAGCCTTTCTAAAAGTCATAAATGACAATTCTTTTTTCTTTCTCTCCCTCTCTCTCTCTCTCTCTCTCTCTCTCTCTCTCGCTTATATTATAAGGTCAATCATGTGTGTACATACACCACTGATAACGAAATATCCTTGCCATTCATGCATACATTAGCAGAGCTATTGCTTATAGCGGCGAGTTCTCTCAATAATTTTAACTACCCTGGTGACAGAAATTAGTAGAAGCTTTTGAAACAAATTCTTTTCAACTGCTTTTATTTATGTGATTTTATTACTCAAAATTGTGATGCAGAGCCTCTTTTCTGCTTATGACATTTAAGCACCTTATTTTTTATTATTTAATAATGGTTCTGATGTGGATGTATGTTTATTTGGTGGAATAACCCATTTCTTCCATTACACTATAATTTACTTGGGAATTTTTCGAGATTTTTTTTCGTTAACAAAAATTGTATGTAATAATAAACCAAGAGCAAATGTAGGGATATGAATATAGTCATGGCCAAATGTTTTGACATTAGTTTATCGATAAATGTATATTTATACTTCTGAATTTTTTAAAACAAAATGATGAATTTCAGAAAAATAAATATTATTATTGGGAATTTTGGGAATTTTTTAAAAGAAAACGAGTTACAAATGGGAAAGTTCAGAAGATTTATTAAAATTTAGGCATGGCTGTTTGTCTTTTGTTTGTTTGTTTCGTATATTTGAAGGTTTTGTTGATGTTATTTAATTTTAGTCTTTATCGGGAGGAAATAGCTATTGGCTCTAAAAACTAGTAAAGCAAAATGAACTTATTAGAGTAAATTTAAATGAAAAAAAAAAGAATCCTGTTGATTATTTTTCCGTATGTAAAAAGACCCGATAAAACTTTGGGGGAGAGGCCTTTAGGCCTAGAAAATAAGCGTAGATAGGAAAAAAGATAGACTAAGAGTAAATTATTATGAATTTGGCACTGGAACCCTTTTAAAAATTTAGACCAAAATCCAGAGCGGGATAGGTTGTAAGCCACAGACTGAAGGTCTGCCTGCGAAGCGCAAGCTCCTTGTGTAAAGAGGAGTGGTGAAGCCGCTCCTCTTGTTTTCCATATATTTTGATAAATTAGTGGTTCGTAAGTGAAAATTTGCCTAAGATATCAATAGCATTCATTGCTTTGAATTAAATCAGAGCTTTTAACCAATTATAGATAAAATCATTCAAACTCACTGCTCTCTCTTCTCAAGCTATTGACATGTCAATCACTACCATGGCAATAAACTTAGATGATTTGTTGCCTCTCCTTACGTTCTAAGTTTAAATTACAAGCGCAATTAACATATGAATCTGAAGCTGGCAACCTCGTGAAACTTCCCTGACTCGCGAATTGCACTGGCCCCCATCGATACGGAATCAATCACCTTTAAAGTCATACTTCATATATATAAGAAGTTAAATATCTCAGCTCCCTCCAAACTGTCATTTTCACTGACCAATATCCCATTCTCCGATAACCCAACGCTCTGCTCTCTACTGAGTGTTCCTCTTAGTCGTCTTTGCCAAATGAGCGATAGTATTTTCTATGTATTTGCTCCGAGACTGTGGAATACTCCGCCGGCTCCGCTCTGCTCATCCCACTCACTTGTGTACATTGAAGACCCATCTTTTGTCTATAGCTTTTCCTTAGTTAATAACTTCGTACTCTATAAAGACCTGATCTTTATATTTTTATTATATTTGATCTGACATCACTGCATGCCCATTATCTGAGACAAGGGTAGCCGAAGACTGATGATAAAGACTTAAAAAGAACAACACAACTTTTTACATTCAACCTCTTTATCCTAAATAAGAACATTCAGCACCCCCCCCCCCCATTCCCCTAATATCCAAAGAAAACAGTCCAGTTTTCTTTACGATTGTAAGATAAAGTGAGCCCTCAAGGGCTGTTGAAAACGATCCCGCGTTCTGCGGCGGAAAAAGTGAAGGTGAAAATACTCAATTGCTCAAATTCTATTTAGGGGTATCAGATTGGTCTATTGGATATAACTTGCTTGGCATGGATGAATACCCTCCTTTAAGCGTGCGTGATGCACGGTAATATTGGTCACTCATTGCTATACTAACCACAAATCAATGTCAGTTTTGCCAAGTTTTTTTAGTTTTCACTTTTATAAGAATTTTTCCCAACTTAAAGTGAGGTAATAAAATGAAATATGTACCGCAAATGATTTATATAAATTAGTTTAATATAAAATATGAAGGGAAGTCATGAAGGGTGTAAAAGGTCCGGAATAACAAAATCCATTTGAAACATTACCAACACTGAAGTTCTATGGAGTGAGAATTATTAAAGTGATCTATCCAAAATATTAGGTTGAGGAATAAGTTCTTGCAGTTTTATCAAATTTATTCTTTACCACTAACAATTTTAGAAAAACTTTATTTTTAATTGATAAGAATATGTAATTTAATCAATAATGTATTCTCCGTTGTTATTTACGACTTCTTCCAAACGTTCAACTAGTTTTTCGATGCCTCTGCAATAAAAATCTCTTGATTTTAACTCGAAGAATTCGTCTAACTAGGTTCTTAATTCCACAGCAGTATTGAACGAAACGCCGCGCAAATTGTTGGAGAGCGATCGGAACAGATGGAAATCCGATGGAGCCAAGTCTGGCGTATTTGGAGAATGTGGCAGGATATCCTAATTATCGTTTGGATGGCATCTTTTGTCATATTGGCAATGTAAGGACGAACATTGTCGTGTTGCAGAAGGACTCCATAACGTCGATGAGGTCGCTTTTCACGAATAGCTTCGGCGAGTCGATATATTTGTTGAACATAGAGTTGTGCATTAATAATCTCGTTGTTCGCAAGGAGTTTATAAAAAATGATGCCTTCACAATCCCACCACACACACAGCATCGTCTTTCGTGGATGAAGTCCTTGCTTTAATCGTGGAAGTGGTTTTTTATTGAGGCTAAGCCATTGTTTTTGGTGGTTCATGTTGACATAAACACACCACTTTTGGTGACCATTGATGATGCGGTGAAGAAATCTGTCCTTATATCCACGAGTAGCCTTGTGACAGGCAAGCAAACCTTCGGCAATCGTGGAGCGTTGAATTTTGTTGCTTTCGCTCACAGCGTGCGGAACCCATTCACCAAGTTTTTGAACTTTCCCCATCGAATGAAGGGGATTCTCTACAGTTTTCTGATCACACGCCAATTGTACAGTCAATTCTCTAGTCGATTAATGAATATTTTCCTGAAGGAGGTCGTTCAATTGATCTTCATCCAACTTAATGGGGCGACCAGAACGTTCTTCGTCATTAAGATTGAAATGACTGTTTTTGAAACGGGAAAACCACCATTTAGCTGTCCTTTCTGATAAAGCATTTTCTCCGTATACAGCACAGATATCGCGACGAGCTTTGGCTGCGTTTGCATTTTTCACGTCTCGATTGAAAATGAATAACAACAAGTGTCGAAAATGCGCCTTTCTTTCAACTTGACATTCCATTTTGAGGGTACAGAACAAAAATTAAATTAACACAACTTTTAAATACACCGCAATGACTTATTATTCAACTTCAAGACGTAGCCTAAGCAAAAGCCTAATAGTCTACGCTGTTAAGAGACGTAGCCTAACCTTTGCAAATTTTGCTCTCATTATTTATTATTGTTTCTTAATATGTGCACAAATCACGTCAACAAAACTTAAATCAACACAACATTAAAAAAAACGCAAAAACTTATTCCTCAACCTAATAGATGGTGGAAAGAAGACGCTAAATCATCTGTTGTTTTAACCATGACAATTTAAATAATACCGAAAAGAAAGTGAAAACACGTTGATTTTTCCCCTCAAACTTCCAATAATTAAATATTTTATTCCCCTTTAACAACTTTATTGTTTTTAAACAGTTCTAAATTTATATTATGAAAAAATATGAATATTAATTCATAATATATTTATAAATGTTATTTTTTGACCTTTAATTGATTATTTTTCTGAGTTTATGAAAAATATGGTTATTTTTTAAAATATATCAATAAAAAATAGATATATACCTCCTTATAAAAATTATATTTATGTTTATCGTTTTTCCAAACATTTTAAACAACCAGTTTTAGCTTATGACCTAATACGAACCATTCCATATGCCGCTCATAACCATTATTTACAGTAATATGCGACTAACTCTATTTTAATCAATGAGCTTGTAAGATGGAAATTATTTGTATCTAAAAAATATATATATATTATCTTTTAAAATGTAATTCAACTAAATAAATTCAAATTATCCGTCGGACTATAATTTAGGCTTGAATACTCGTAGGTTGAGTCATGTGGCTCCGTTCATGGAGTCTGTGGCCCTTCTAAATCTTAACATTTTTCTGTGCCCCCTTCAAATGTGGTATGGCCCCCAGTAGGCCATATGTCTGCCGCGTTAGGAAACACTGGTCTACATAACGAGTTAAGTCAGAGTTAACTCAGATTTCTTCAACTTTTTCTTCCTTACTTTGTCATTAGTTTTGGTTTAAAAATCGCCCGATATAAAGCCACACTCCGTAATTTCAGCTATGAAGAAGAGAGAGAATAATACATATTGGCTCGATTTCGTCTAAAAAGATTTCGTATCACCCTAGATGGCATGTTGTTTGATGTTAAATTTTCTTTTAAATTTCTTTTATATTTGTTTATGGATGAAATTTCATTTTATGAAGAACTAAATTAGTTTATAAACGATTTTATGTCACCTTAGGAATGCGGCTTGAGGTTAAGTTTTCTCAAGATATTTATCCATCAAAATAATAAGTGAATTTTGAAAGCAAATTATCTACTTAAGTTTTGTATATATTCAATTTTTTCAGATATAAATTATTTTAGAAAAATCTATATACTCTAAATAACAATTTAAATAGATTGTCTTATCCTATTGATTTAGTTCATTCTGATTTTCTTACAATATAGACTTACATAGCTGATTTTCAAGCTTGATCATCTTGTAAACTACAAAGACTTGTATGGTTAATAACAATAATTAAATAAACATCCATAATTTATGTAAAGGAACGATATTCAAACTGTTTGTCTTTATTTGCAATGCAATTTTGCACTCTTCCAGGCAATCTCCTTATGCTATCTGCGAAGAATGGCCATTAGTTAATGGTAATCTAGGCCTCTCAAAATGTGAGAATTACTTCCACAGATAAGAAATTTCAACAACAGATGGAAGAGAAAGGATAAAAAAAAACAGACGGTGATAGGTCTGCTAAATACGGAGGATTTGGCAGTATTGTAAATTGGTTATCGAGCAGTTTCTTACTGTTTACGCAGCTGTAAGGCTTCATGCCATAATGAAGATAATGTGGGTGATATCCAGATTAAATAATCATCACCATTTCTTTGCTGATTTGATACCTTCGAGCAATCTAATTATTGATAGTAAATATCAGCATATTGTTTGCGGGCCTGGTAATACCTCCAAAAAGATAACAGTTAGCCTTCTTATATACCGAATTTCGATATTTCTATAGACGTAGCGCTCGCGTTGGACTAATTTGCGGGATTTTTACACAAAATGATCGCATCCTTTCACCAACATAAGGCTGCCGATATAGTTTATATATGTTATCAAAAATCGTTTAATACTGTTCAGGGAACCATGCTTGGACCGGTGCTGTTTATAATGTATTGTAATGAATTTTAAAATATTTTTAGTATCCCAAATATCAACGTTTGATGATTATACAAAATTGGGTAATGGAGCAAAATCTCAAAGCGAAGTTTTTAAAGCTATTTATACAGAGTAGTGCAATGAGCTGAAACTAGGCAGATAAAATTTAACTTAGTTACGCAGGAAGTAATGAACGTTGTTCACCCAAACATCCAGCAAGCATACAACATAGGTTGTCCTAATCTAAATGTTATTAATATTGAAAAATATTTATGTGTTCTTATTTCGATCGATCTACAAACTTATAATCAATGTGTTGTAGTATTGCAAAAATAAACCGATGTCTGGGCTACCCATGGCGTCCATTTAAATTAAAATATATTATTCTTAGTACATTATTCAGTTACATTGGGCAGTTCAATTATAGCCTCCTCATATCCAAAGACATCGCACTCTTAGGGCGAGATAAGCGTAGAGTGACAAAATAAATCCCTTGGCTTAGAAATAAATCGAAAGAAGACAGACTGAGGGATCTTAATCTACTTTCTACGGAAAATCGTTTGTGCTGTCAACGTATCGAATTCTAAAACACAAAATAGCTGTATTAATATAGAGTATGAGTAGTTGAGTTTTGAGTTAGATAAGAGAAGGGCCACCGGACATAATGGCCTCAAACTGGTTAGCAAGAGATTTTTCACCGTGATAGCACATAATTTGCTCTCGTATAAGGTTTTCTCAATTATGGAATAATTTATGGTCGCAAATAATTTAAAACGCGTAGTTGAATTTGTATTAGAAAGTAATGTAAAAATATTACTTCAACATATAAACTGAATAAAAATCCTAAATGTGTATAAATCATACTTGACATATATCCATTTTTCACCCATTATGATCCTCTGCCCTCCTTGTCTCCTTTGGGTGTGATCCGTATTTTTTAGAAAATTAGGAGAATTCTTTAATTCGCCAGCAAAATATTTATATAGCTACTGGATCCTGTTCCATGTTTGAGCTCTCTCAAAAAACAGCGATATACTCGGACGGCAATATGTTCTCTACTGTGAAAAACTAAGGTAAAAAATGAAAAATTCTCAATAAACTCAATTTTACTATAATTATCATGTAAATAAAAATAGAAATTAATATGAATTAATATAAAAGATATAAGAATTTAATTATGTAAATAAATCAAAATTAAAGTAATTGAATGAATTATTAAATATATTTAACGATACTCAAGACTAATATCATTAAAAATCGGTAACCTAACGTAACTTAATAATACCCAAATAATATTCCGAATAAGATATTCCAATGTAGATCCTATGGTAGAGGGCATTTTAAAAGATCACCGAACCTTATAAATTTCAACTCTGATATATTTGTCCACTTTAGCAATTGAATTTCTTCTCCAAGTTCATTAACTTATTAACGGATCAAGAAATGGAAAAATATTAAAATGTTTAGTAATTCACCATTTTTCAATTAGGTACAGAATAGTGTAAATTAGATATCATACGAACGAATTATCAATTAAATTATTAACCTTATATATATTTATTTTAAGTCATATATAATTAGGAAAATAAGTTAGAAGGTATTAAATGACAGATCTAGTCATTTGTCAGACATTTCTGACGTGCCGTATAAAAACTGAGGGTAGGCAGGACTTAACCTAAGTAAAATTGTATTTACTAGTGTTTATTAAAAAACTGTAAAAATACTGCGATTAATTGTAACAATTTGTGCTTTTTATTTACTATTTTAGACATGTAGACAGACTTCATCCCATGAGTTTGTTCACGGCACGTCTCATTTGAGGGCATATACATAGTGTTATGTATTCAAAGAATTATTAGCAAGGAAAACCACGCGTAAGAATCTTCACCAAGAAGTTTTCACAAGAACCTTTTAAAAGGATAAAGTTGCGTGAGTCGTACCCTGTGAAAACCAAAATCAGGAAGGTGTAGAACTCTCAAAAATATTCACCCAGTTCATCGCAAAAACAGGTCACCTGGAGTAAGGTCACCATGCTTTAAGTTTGAATATGACTGTTCTAGCTCTGATTAGTATCAAATTTATTTCATCTTTAGTAAATGAAATAATATCTCCTGCCTATTTTAAATAATATTGTGCAAATAAATTTCATGAACTTAAATATAAATTCTCCTTTGGGCGCTAAATGTCACGATGTGACATTACGTCAGTCATATTGTGACGTACGCTAGAATGTGATTTATTGGCATCAATTGAATATGATAGCAAAGAATGGGTTTGCGGCTTCAGCGCGCAAATCAAATGATGCGTTTGTAGTTCAATTAAAGGACATAGCAATTGCTAGTTTAGGATCTTGTGAGGTAGATGGCTTTACCGTTGTGGAGAGACTTCCTCATTTCATAATTGGTTGCAGATTTTCCTTTTCTCTCTCCACATTTTTAAAGGATTTTCCACTATTTTATTTGTTTTAATAAATTGAATAATAGAGTAAGTTATATCTTTAACGCTTGGGCTTGGCCTCAAAAACAAACAATGTGTTTTCAAAGTCCGTTAAGACAAGTAAGTTTGAATTCATGCAAGAGACCTTTTCGTTTTTATAATAAAATATTTTTGTTGCAATTTTTTTTTAATATTATGTTGTTATTTTCAAAGCCACTATAGTTAGACATTATTTTCTTACTCAATAGTAAAAGATATGTTGATATTTCTAATATACACACAGAAATAAAAAAGTTAATAAATTTTTTGTGACAAAGGGGAATAAAATATTAAATATCTCAGAAAAAAATAAACAGGGGATTTTTTTGAGATACCCTAGGCTGGGAAAATGCCATTGCCAGGAGAATGAAAAGAGATGAGCAGAGATTATAAGAGTTAATATAGTGATCTTTTTTCGGGATAATTAAAAAGAAACAATTAATTCCTTTAAAATATTAACAAAGTTGAGTGCAGATGTTAAAGAAGCGATTTAGAATTTCTTTCTTGCATCGGGGAAGAACTAAATGACAGCAATCTAATTTAGTGCGAGCTGTTTGACCTGAACAACTTTAGAAATCCCGCTCACATGCTCAAATTGCCCCCTTAATATAAAATATTTTTCTACTTCTATTAAAAGAATCGTTGTAAATTCAATGAATAGCAATCGTAAAAGAGAATGCGATAATGGAATTACATATTTCATAATTTATTAGAGCCTTTAAAATGTCAGCCGAAATCATTTAAAAATTATCTAAATGTGATTGAGGTTGTATAATGCCGAGTACAGCCAAGAATTACTTAATGAAGAATATAAAAATACCTAATTATCCACTTTGACAACGAATATTTATTTTTATTTAGTAATTTTATAATTAATTAGACAAATTAATTTGATATTGATGAAATATTCACCTCTTTACGGACTTAGGCATTATGCTTCGCTTCGAAGGGCTCCTTCCGACGACCATATTGCTAGATAGAAGGTGACTGAGCTTTCACCTTAATAACACCCAAGTAATATCCTTTGGAGTTAACCTCGGTTCCTTAATGCTCAGATTGAGTAAATAACGTGGCTTTCTCATAAAAGAAATGCTGCCATCATTCTTAGGTCCTTTGCTACACAAATCATATCGCATTCTGCTTGAAAATTAACCTGCAACTAAAAAGAATAACTAGAGTGCCTCGAATTATCACTCACTTGCTTGATTCTTTAATGAAGTTTGAACAAAATTTTCTTTTATTTTGTGGAAATTTGCGGGCATTATTGGGGTAAAATAAATGTAGTTTCTGACCTCATCTAAATGATCCAAGAAATCTTGTGATTATATAATCTTTGGGTTCATCATTTTATCTAAAAGCAAGCTTAAAACGAAAATTTATTTGATATATCTGTTAGTCTTATTTCAATGAAATTCTTTAACATAAAAAGTACCAAAGTTAGAAATTATGAGTCGCATAAAATTAGCCTCGGCTATTTTAAAAGTTGCGCGTTAGGAAATGGTCCCAATTAATTTTGGGGGGGAATTCTTTAGCTATTATACGGCTTTATTCTTTGAATTTTGCATAATGATACAAAGATGGATTTCATGAACATCCATTGAAAAAATTAAACGTTGTTAAGTTTTCACAGAAAAATAAAAAATTTCAGTTTATCACAAGTTAAAAATTAAGAAGTGGAATAAAATTTCGTTAAAATTTTGGTTCACTATTTGTTACTACGGCCAAAATTCTTTTCCTTTTTGTACACGAAAGTCAATCTGTTCAAATTATCCTATTAATTTGTTTTCATATCTATTTTCCCTTCTATTGCCTAGAGTTTTGCAATATCTATGATCCCCACACTAAAAAATGTCCGGGAAAATTAATTCTTTCCGAGAAAATTGATCTACAACGAGCTGTTGCGCCACAAGCTTTGAATGTGGCCATTTATGTTCTCTAATCAGTTATAACAGGTGTTTTTCAAAGGAAAATGCTATTCTAGAGGATTAATGGTTTTCAAGAATTAACGGACCTATATTTGAACAAGGAGGGGCCTAATTTTAATTAAATATATTGAATTACAAAAGATAAATCATTCGTAAAAGCAAAATTGAATCACTACCCTTTCAGCGAAAACCTCGCCTATCTGCTATTAGATAGTACTGAATATATTAACAGCAGCTTTGTATATTTAAATAGTTGCCAGCAAAACCAACGAAAGGTCTTTCCGTATATCAAGGTCAGATAAGAGATGGTTCGTGACGCTGGCGCATGAAAACTGCCTAACGCACCATTCACCAAAAATTATAGTTCCGTGTTTGCAGTTATACTAAGGATTACCAGTCGGTTTTCGAAACAGAAAGCTCATGACTCCATATAATAATCTTTGACCCCCAACCTCTGTGTTCTAGTTTCACTACGTGGTTGACTACATCACGTAGGGTAATATAGTTATATATTTCACAGTACAAGAAAAGAAAAATAGGTTGAAAGAAAAAATCCGTTTTTGATTCAGTATAGAAAATTAGGTTCTGAAAAATTTATTAATTTAGACACCATCTAATCTCCTTTCTGGACCTATTTACGAATTTATCATTTTTTTTCCTGCCAAAATGAATAAATGGCATCAGTGTGGCTTTTTAATAGAGCAAAACCATGATAGATTAGGAGGCGACGGATTGAGATTCATTGTGTATTAAACTTCTTTTTTAATCGTATTTGAACATATATACATATATGTATTATATAACTAAATTAACTATAGAACCCTTAGTGGAAGACCATTTTTATATAATTAAGGTGCCATGTGACGAAATACAAGATGAGTATTACTGGTAGAATAGGTAGTCGTTATCTGTCTCTTCAACGACCAGTAGAATCCATCTAGAATACAAGAACAAATAAACGAAGGAACGAAGTGAATTAAAAATTAATCAAATCATGAGGATTGATGACGTCAGTGTGGCCTTCTAATACACTACGTATATCAACACCATCATTAAGTATGAGTGGGGAAATAGGAGCTAGCCAAAGCGTTTTGCTGTTAATAAAATGGGCGCTATAGAAAAATTATATTCATCATCTTTGAGATTTTACAAAACTCAATCTCTCTAGAAGTTGAGTAATTATATAATAGCTGCTGTTACCCAGCTGTCGGGGAATGTTTTGGATGAAAGGGGCAAATAGAACGTCTTTTTTATCTCTCTCGTGCCTAGCCTACAGGATCATTCCTCTCGGACTACGTGAACGGAAAGATATGAGTGCGTACCTTCGTACTCCAGAGATGGCTCTCCGTGTAGGTCGTCCTCCAAGTATTCAAGGTCACGGGGCTCACCCAAACAGTAGATCGAAGATCTCGTTAAGTTGCAAAACGTGAACTTTGATTTGACACCGTTTAATGTCCATCGGATATCGAGAGTTCTCACTCGCATTGAGATATTAACCGCGGTAAACACGACGGCCAGTCCGAGTTTGTGGACATGTCTTTCACCTGAGGTTTGCTGTTTTATAGGGTCCTTCAAAGATCTTTTTCCGCGTCTGTCCCTCAAGGGTATTGAAAAGCGTAATACGCCTTCGTCAGGAGCAGCAGTAGCTGCGGTGATGGCACGCGTGGTAGTTCTTTCCTCTCGGCCAGGCGCGAAAGGCGTGACTAGAACAGAGGCTGAGCGGTACAAGGTTGCTGGTTCGTCAACAGTGGACAAGCAGCGTCGAAAGGCTGGATTACTCTGCTGTCTCGCAAACGCACGCACGTGTCCGCTTCCTCACTCCACTCGGCTGACTGCTGCTTCTGTGCCTGCGAGACTGGAGTCCAGTAACGAACTGCTCACTCCCCCTCCTCCCGGAGAGCTTGCACCCCCAAACTTTGGTGCATTATCGATTTTCCCCATTTCTCAAGCGCCATCCCACAACACCAGCAGACCTCAACTTCTACGGGATGAGGCGGTTGCAAGGAATGAGCTGGAGACCAGAGAGCAAATCTGTTCAATCCCTCTCTCGCGCTCTCTCTCTCTCTCTCTCTCTCTCTCTCTCTCTCTCTCTTTCTCTCATCTGCGCATTATATGAGTCGGGGGCATCCAAACGCATTTAATTCTTCTCTTATCTGGAACGGAAAATCAAAACACACCAACAAAAATTTCGAATTCAAAACTTTGGGGATTATTAGTGCGGCAAACAGAACTTTCATTAAGCCTTAAATTCCTAATGTCATCTTACTTCTGCAACAACTTTATATTTACATACTCTTTAAAATTTGAATGCCTTATTATAGTTTGCATGAAATGGTATTATTTAAATGGTGTCAACTGCTCAGAAGATAATTCTGCTTCTGCTTTGCAGCGGTAAATATTGAAACAACTCTTCCATTTGTCCCTTGAAAACCAGATGCTTGCCCTAAAGTCGTAAAGATGTGGATTAAAAACATAATTTTCATTTTATTTGTACATCGCTCTTTTCTACTAAACAAAATCTTCAATATATAAATATATGAAGAAAGAACAGAAGCTGAGGATATAACAGAGAACATTATACACTTTAAATTACAATACAAAATTCGTAAAAGGTTTTAGTCACGAAGGAGCAAATAAAACGAAGCCATCTGGTTTCCGAAACACAAAGCCGGTCGAGCCATATTACGCAGCAACCACGGACATTTAACTCGGGCTATCATTTCTATACTACGCTGTAACAATTACTATTGAAAGCACATCTAAATTTTATTAATTAGATGTGTTATATAATTTAATCTATTTTTAACTGACAATTAATTTCGTAGATGAGAACAGTCATGAAATTACCTTAAAACATATTTATATTTGGCAAAATTTAATCCGTAGTTTTGGTTCTAGCCAATTCGGTTTTATAGCTCAAAGGTCATCTTTAGAAATTCGCACAGCTTAGAATCAAAACAAAACATTTCTTCGATATGTTGCGATTTTATAAAAGTATCCTTCTTTAAAATCCATATACAACATTACTCTTCCTATTTTATCGTCATTACCCATGTAAAGGCAAGTTTTGAATTCTGAAAAAATTTTAGGGTGTGTTTTGATTTTGATTCCTTCTTTTAAATTTTACTATAACTGAATCTTTTTCACTAACATTAATTTATTAGTCCAGGTTACATTTATTTCCCATTTTTGTTCAATGGGATTTTTCTCCACTCTTTTAAAGATTTGTGTAGGTTTGATTACTACAAAGGTTTAGTTGAATTAATATCGCGGTAGTAAACAAAACTACCATTATCCTAAATAGTTAATCATCATGAAGTATGTCTATCTTGAAAAAATCTTCTGCCTTTACAGAAGTGTGCACTCTTCTTTCTAGTCTTTTATGTTTACAGAGTCCTCTCTTCAAAGATTCTTGTTTTTTCAAGTTGCTCTAAGGTGCTTCAAATTTCTCTGCAGTGGCTGACTAATATCTAAACTTTGCCCATATAATAAGTATATACCTTATGTATCTTTGAACTTCATCCTTCCAAAAAGATAATAATTGCTAAGGGTAGTGCATCAAGGACCATTATTTTTACGATCACTTATATCTTTAAAAAGACCTGCAACACTCCTATGAAGAAGCTTTAAGACGCTAGAGAGCGTCAAAGAGATGTGCAGCTTAAGAATTTCGTTGCCTCTGATGGCAAGCTTTCTTACGATTAGATAGAGAAGGTGTGAACGCTTCAGAACGCACAGTTTTTAAGTGGATAATTTCGACAAAGGTCTCGAGTCAGAGACGCTACGAAGAAGCCTCATCTCACCAAGAAGGAAATTTAGGATAGGCTACAGTTTTGTATGATTTAATGTTTAAGATTGGGGCAAAGGGATATTTTCTGATTAAGCTCCCTTCAGTTTGTTTGGAGCTTCTGGATCCTAAGATCTCTTGTTAGGAGGACGAAAGGGGAACGCTATCACGAGTCTTGCGTCGTACCCACGCTAAAGCATCCGGAAACTCTCCAGGTGTAAGGCTATTTCTCATTTAATGAAACGGGAGTGTTAACACTGCCATGCACTCAAACTGGTAATAAAACATGATCAACAACTACTTCTTCCAAGAGTTTGGGACCAATTTAGAGGATGATAAATCTATTTTTCAGCATGATGGTACACTTTGTTGCAAAGAAAAAGCGATGACAAAGTTCTTGACTGAAAATAAATACGAATTTTGGTGACATTGACCCGGGGACTCGCCATCTTTTAACACAATAGAGAATTTGTGGGCGAGAATAAAAGGGGCGTTTGATATACAGAAGCCATAAAATTGTGAGCAGTTGCGGTTGTTTAAGAAACAAATATGAAGCAATATTAGTCAAGATATCATCACAATTTGTCTACAACTTTCCTAAACAAATTAAGGAAGTCTTAATGAATAAAGGACATCATTGTAAATATTTACTTCCCGCATTAATTGCCTGGTTCTATCAATAAAATCAGTTTAGGCTCTAAATTTTGGTATATTTATACACTATAAATTATGATATAAAACTACTAAAACAAAATGCAATGTCTGATTAGTTCTATTATTTTTTTAGATGAAAATATAGGGTAGTCTTACACCTTTGGCCATGTATATACAATATCATATTAAAAATGAAAATGATGGTCCACTCATGGATATGTTTTTGTTCTCTAAAGTAATTTTGCCCGTACTAAATGAAAGTTTCATTCACAACATTCCAAAGACTCCTTCCTACCTTCACTGCTAAATGGAGGAAAGTTCAGAAGATCAATTCCTCCTGTAAATTAGCAGCTCTCCATAGATTCGTATTCCTAATTTCATTATTTCTTTAAAAAATATCGCTTCAATAACTTTCTACCGTAGATGTTTTCGTTAGTTATTTGTCCTCTTGCACCCGATTAGAAGAGGATTAAAAGTCATTCAATATTTTTCCTGTTAAATTTTAGCCTCTAATTCGAGTTTCTACGTTGCCTACATCAAGGAAAACTAGCAAGAAGTCCTGGTTGGCCAGCCAACTCCAGTACAATTGAAACGCGTCCAGCGTCAATCGACGAAATTGTGTCCTCACTTAGAAATAGATCGCACGAAGAATGACTAAGATACCTCAATTTACTTACACTAGAAGATTTAAGTCTACGTGCAAGCTTACTGGACTCTTAAATATTAAATGAACTTTCCAATAACAATTATGACTAGAGATTTAAGCCAGATACCAATTGGCCACCAAAAGTGATGGCTTCAAGCTAGTAATCAACATATTTATCACTGCGATAGAAGGAAATTTCTTTTCTTATAAAATAACTGTACTTCCTGTTTTATGGTCGAGTTGTCAGTGAATAAAGCTACTATCATCTAGTTGGTTTCTAATTATTGGAAGGTTGATGGGTACCCAGTTAAACTAAAAACACCTGACGAAGGGCTTGAACTTTACATATGCATAGCATGCTTATATAGTGTTGAGGGACGAAGGCGTAGGAATAAAAAGTCTCTAAAGGTATACACTACTGTACGCTAGGCAGCTACTATCGGCGCTGCGCTCGGGTACAATTGAATTGGGGAAAGGTAAGGACCTTCTACTTAGAGAGCGATATTATTAGGTTGGCTCTTTAAATGGGAATACGTTTGCCGGGTTCTTCGCAAGGGTTATTCCAAAGATAAACACCTCTAAAACAATAAACTTTAATATAAAAAATAAGAACAAGGGCTCAGATAAATATGAAAATTTAAATTATAATCAGTACATCAAAAGAATATTATGACAGGCAAAAATTAAGGAAACTAGTTCCGGGAAAATATATAGGTGATCTAATAAGTTGGATTGAATAAAAGATTTAGCAAGTCTATTGGCGTTACACCAAATGGGAAACTCTTTTTAGGACTAAAAACGAAGAGGTGGGGCTTACGAGGAAAAGACTCCTGGTTACCTCTGGAGCATGAACTGGGCATGTGGAAGACAAATGGCCAGGTCTTCGTCGATGTGGACTCGATGCGAAGGCGTCCAGGGAGACTCCGAAGGGGGTTGAGATTACCTCGGCTCCAGGAAGAAGTAATCGCGCAATCGAGATTCGTCTGAGGATGGCACAAAGTCTCAACCAATGTAGTGAGACGAGAGAGACCCAGGACAATCTTGCGGGATATAAACGGGTTTCCGTAATATTTCTCTGATCAGGGCAGATTACACGAAGACGATCTGGTGACGAGATCACAAGGGCGAGGAAACCACTTCACGGGAGACAAATACTAAGGTCTGGACGGCAAGAAGTTGGGTTCTCTCTATCTGCTGAGGATTTGAAGACATCACCTTAAATAGGAGCCACAGCCATGGTCGACAGAGGACTGCTCACAGCAAGGGCACGGCTTAAGCAAATATGGACCTTGATAATTTCGGGGATCGATGAGGTGAAAGGAAATTAAGCGAGATTTTCAAGAGATAACGGACGCGGCTTAAGCAAACATGGACCTTGATTATTTGAGGCATCGACGAGGCGAACGGGAAATAAGAGAGAGATTCCCTTCTACCTCAAAAGGGGGAAGATGTACACGGCTGCCACCTGGGAGCGGGACAGCGTTATGAAACTGGGGGAGGGGGGGAGAAAGGCTGTGATAAAGCACTCCAAATTAAACACAGCTGCGCTGGTCTGTCTCGACCAGAGAAATTGTGTGTGATAACGGCGTATTGAGTTTCGTGCTCTCACACATGGCCTCCCATCACTTTTGAGCCAGCGGATAAACCGTCTCAATGGTCAATGCGAGCTCTTTAAGGGTTCTTGTATTATTTTCATACTTACACATGTGACCTTTACTCGCTGTACCACTCCTTCTTCCTCTGGGTTGAAGCATTCTAGAGCTCTCTGTCTTCTATCTTTCTTATATCTTTAATAACTTTACTTTTCTCTATTTTTTACACGTTAACAATAATGCTAGGCTCTTTGAAGCACACTTGGCCAAATATCCTCTGTGTAACCCGTTGGTCGCTTTTAGTTTTTTAAAAATTATAACAATGGTAATAATTACCTTCCGACTTGATTATTACAACTCCTCGCTGGACCACAGAATCTATTATTTAGACCTCTACAAATGGTTCATATCTTTACAGTCCGAGGAGCTCATCTCTACCTAGGACATTCAACTCGCGCAAATCACCTACTTTGTGATCTACAACTGGCTGTTGTTAATTCGTCCAGAATCACTTTTAAAGTCCTTTTGCTTATATATAACACCTTAAATTCCAAAGCTCCCTCCTACGTTTCTTCCTCACTGACCCTCGCCCATCCACTGATAATCCTACCCAATCGCCTTGCTACCCTAATAATTGTTCCTAGCAGTTGTCTGTGCTACACGGAGGATCGTGGTTTCTCAATATTTACGCTAAATATGTGCAATGATCTGACTCCTCCAAAACGCACATCCCCCCTCCTTTGGTGCCGTAAAATATAGCCTGAGTACGCCTTTCCCCTTAAGCGTTCTGGTAGTTGATAGAGGGACACTATGTAAAGGCACGTGACGGATGCAATAACCTGAAATCGTGATCTCTCGATATCGGAGCGTGGTTGAGTAAGAAAAGTCGCTTAAACTCAAATCCCAAACATTTAGCTTCATTCAAAACGCCGTTGATATTTCTTCTTATATAACAGGTTCGAAAGGGGTTGTTTCAAGTCTTATGAGTGTTACTTGTAACCTATCTGAAGAACACTTGATATTAATTCCACAGACCTCATATATGAAGATATTTATATAGTCAATGTCGTAGGTTAACCCCGCACACCTTACATCAGATTAATATAGATGTCGTAGGTTAACCCTACATACCTTACACCAGTTTAATATAAATATCGAATAATAGGGTCAAATTCACCCTTTCTGTTTTACAAGTGCGTAGTAAGTTTGCAATATAAGCAGAGTGCAAATTAACTGAGAGTAGGTTGGCCAATAGTCGACTAACTTGGAGTTCCGGGATATCAGAAATACGGGTACACAAATAACTTTAATAATATGCAAATTAATATTATGTTACAAGATAAAAGGGAGTTTTAGAATGAGCTATACACATACCAGATTTCGACGGGTCTCCCCAACTAAGGTGGGGGAGAGACGTGTTGATAATATTGACCGAGGGAAGCTCGAATGACCTGGAGCGTAAACTAAGCCAATCGTGAGGGTTACACTGCGGGAGGGGGGGGGGTAGAGAGAGCACTTGCACAGGAGAGTTGCAGGTTGCTGTTACCTCGTAGATTTGGTTCGAGGGAGTAATCCTTGCCTTGGTGCAAAGTTCGAACAATAGTTCTGGATAATGACTATTACGGGGTGAACTAAATCTTCCTTTCGAGTAAAATTAATCGATATTGCGCGCGCAGCGTTCAAGGAACGGGGAAAGCGGGTCGAGGTAGACTCAGGTAAATTAACGAGAATACCGGGAGCTTGAGGGATTCTGTAAGAATTGTGTAGAGTCCAACGGGACGCAAATAGCGGGTACTGACGGGGGCGGATAAAGGAGACTGACAACGATTTGTGTGGGTCAAATGGGAATTTCCTCCCCCCTTTGTTCGAAGGGGAGGATTCTACGGTCAGACGCATCGGCAGACGAGAATAAACTCGGCCTTTTAGCGCGAGGGCAAAAAGGTTCTTAAGGCAGTGAGGCGAACTTTGTCAGAATTCAGATGGGACCTTCTGGGCTCTCACACATGTCGCAAGTGTCTGTGATTGTGGCATTTAAGGCCATCGCGGCGTCTCATAATATCGCACCTCCATTAGCGCAGACAAAAAGGGTCGCCTAGATATCTTGTTTTCTCTCTCTCTCTCTATTGAAGGGCAAGGCGACGCGGATTTTCCTCTCTCTGTCTCTCTCGTTCTCTCTCTCTCTCTCTCTCTCTCTCTCTCTCTCTCTCTTTTTTTCTCTCTCTCTCTCTTTCTCTGATCTTTGACAGTAAAATATAATCCTCGTAGCTGACGAGACTCTCAAAGCCTATTTATTATTTTATCTCTCAAAAGACCTGTTTATGTTATGACCTGGTATTAATTTTACGAGAGTTGCGTCCCTTCTGGGTCACATAAGACCCCGATTACATTAATTGGCTTTTGCTCAATTTCTTTATCTTTCCTACATTCTTTATATAAACTCCTTCTCAAACCTTCTACCTATGTACTGGTGTTTTTCGCTATATGTATATTCTTAATAAGTAAAAATTATTTGTATTATTTATGTTCCATCTTTTTTACTTTTATTTTCTCAAAATTCAAAAAATCAAATTATAATAATCGCTGCTGAGTCCATTTACAAAACACTGAAGTACGCGATTGGTTATGATGACAAATTTAGACTAGGCATTGGTTGCTGCCAGTTATAATTGGCATGTTGAATAAGGAATAAATCAATGGCTAAATTTATTGGTCAACTAACTGACTTGCCCGTCTTAGTACGAGTGAAAATTTAGATTTGAAATTCATAGTAGATCAGTATTTTTGTTCAGCATACGCTGATACACTCGCTAATTTTCTCATCATCTAGGCCCATTCCCTCGTCTAGATTAAAACTATAAACAAACAGTGAGTTTGAAAGTGATGTTACTTTCTTTTCTGATTGATTGTACATTTGTTTATTCGAGTCCATTACACTGTAATTTAGGAAGGCAATTTTCTTAACAGTTTGAATTTTTAGATTGAGGTGTTACTTATTTCGAGATATAGATATAGTCATTGCCTAAATTTTGGTTATGATATTAATTTATCAATAAGAATATATTTCAACTATTGAATTTTAAAAGAGATAAAAAGAATTTTTAATGGTGAAGTTCAGAAAAATAAATATGATTATCGAATGTTAGGGAATATTTAAAAACAAAAAGAATTCGAAGTGGTGAAGCTAAAAAATATTACGAATTACAAATGCTGGATTTTCTCCCAATGATATATGATTATCGAATGTTTTAGGATTTTTTAAAACAAAAAGAATTATGAACAGTGAATTTTAGAAAGATATGAGAGCATTTATTAAAATTGAGGCACAGATGATTTTCTTTCGTATATTCGAAGGTTTTTATATCGGAAAAAAGAGCAATGCGGATTGTTTTGAATCTCAACACCGGGCTAAAATATTTATAGGAAAACAAGAGAAGTGACATCGACAATCCTCCTTATACGAGGAACTTGCGCTTTCATCTGTGGCCTACGACCTATCAGGCTCTGACAAAAGGGTTTTGGTCTAAAAAAATTTAAAAGGTTTCCAATACATATCTCCTAATATCTCCCAAGAAAAAATTGGAATACTTTTGAAAAAACAAACCGCATTGCTCTTTTTAAAGATTTAAATTTGCTGAAATAATTTTATTTTGCTTTACTCGCTCTTAGGGGACAATATCAAACCTTCGAATATAAGAAAAGCACCAAAAACAGTCATGACTTAATTTTAATAAATTTTCTCAATTTTTTCTGAACTTCAACATTTGTAATTCTGTCTCTTCTAAAAGTTCCCCTAAATTCGATAATCAAATATATTTTGTAGGAAATTCACCATTTGTAATTCATTTTGTTTTTAAAAATTCTCAAAACATTTGATAATCATATATATTTTTTCTAAATTTCACCATTAACAATTCTTTTTGTTTTAAAAGTTAAAATATATTCATCGATAAATTAATAGTATAACTTTTGACCATGACTATATCCATATCCCGAAATTTGCCCTTACTATATTTTTACATAAACACTATTTTCTAAAAGAAATCTAGAAAATTCCCGTCTTAAAATATAGTGCAATGAATAAGAAATGAAAAATATTCATATATAAATGAATTTAAGTTAAAATTCTTGTCTAAAGAGAAAATTTGTTTATATATTCTCTTTAATTTTTCTCTTATTGCTAAACTTACGCCATGCACTTATAACATCTTCATAACGTTTAAAGTTTCTAAGGACCCCTGTTAAATATATATATATATATATATATATATATATATATATATATATATATATATATATTATATATATATATATATACCAAAATAGTATTAAAAATTAAAGATAGTATATAAAAAAAATTGAAGACAAAAAATTCCGAAGTTGAATTTAGAGCTTCTCTATATAAGGATTTTAACTTACTATCGAGCATTCAAATGAAAAGGGAGACTGACTTTTAGGGAGTTTTGTGTATAAAAAATATATAATTCTTTACTTAGGAGATGTTTCGGGGGTGATTGGCCTCCATATCTATAATACACTTCAAAACTTCGTAAGGGGGGCGGGGGCAAGGGGTAATGCTGGTGCTGTTCCTCTTGAGTCTTCTTTATACCTCTTCCAAATATCTGAGTATCCTTTCTATGCCTGGTTAGAACTAACTCAGGGTGAAAGAGGGCGTTAAACTTTCTTAAATAATACATCTGAAAAAATTATCGACAAAGTGAAGATATTTTATGTTATTCAATCTTTCATTGTGGTCGTAAGAAGCATAACAATTTTTCAGTCCTTGGAGTGGGTCATTTTATTGGAGAGGCGGGACTTAACATAGCCAATAAGGTTGGCCACCTATAGTAAACAAATACACAAATAAACAAACTTTCTCTGACTCTCTCCCTCTCTCTCTCAGTAAATACTGATAATAATAAGCATTTATGTATGGCGTTTTCAAGGCAACGTGCATTCACACAGCGGCTACTAGTGGCTAAGTTTCGGTTAAATCGACCAATCGCTTAGTCACTCAAACTAATATTTGGGTTATCCTGAACACAATGACCAAGCAAATATTCTCTGTTGACATGTAAAGCCTCAACGCAAAACAACAGCTTTAATTTAAAGGTCTTTTTATGATGAGCAAAATATGGCAGATGTTTAATACCCCTTTGATGATAGATGAGTTTGTCGTGGTACAACCACCCTATACCATACACTACTCCTATATTATGTGATGGGGGAACTTAACCACCTACTTCAAGGCGAACCGTTGAAGGACTGTTCGCAGGGATTAACGACCGACTAGGAGGTCACACTTGAGGCGTTGGATTTCAAATCCTTAATAATCAAACAGAGTGCATAAATGGTTGGCGAGATTTACTTTAATAGGCCGAGAGTATCATTCATGGTTACTTAAAGATGAAACAACAAAAATATAATTTTATTTGCACAGATTAAAATAAGAATAATAATATACAGGGGAATTAGTTAAATTGAAAGAGTTTCTTGATAATAATTATGAGGAGGGATTCTCAAATGGAATTAATTGCTTAATGTAGCTAGGCTCAGATAAAAAAAGGGGGAACTTGACAATACTAATAATGGAGGGGGTTTCAGTCTTACGGGTCGATGACTTCAAGGAAGGTCTTTCTTGCGATGAGGCGAGTGAGGAATGATCCGATGAGGCAAGTAGGCACGATCCGAATGGGGCAGGTGGGGCACGATCCGAACCAAACTTCCAAAGAAAATAGCCAAATTTCAAAGATGACGTTCGAAGTGGAATGTTCGAATTCTCGTAATTTTACTGAAAGAGGAATCTTATTTTTCTCAAAGGTAAACGATGGAGATTTTCTTCGGTTCGATTAAACGAAGGGAAACTATTGCGCAAATTCAAATGATTTTGGCAGAATCAAGGCTGAAGAAGTCTTGCTGTCTGACGAACGTTCACGGGGCGAGACGATAAGGACGGCCTTGCGGTGCGTGCTGGACTCCTCGAACTACATAATAACCCGAGTATTTGTATGCCCGATTCTGGTGGGCAAGACGGAGTCGATTCATCGTTTAACAGCAAGGAGCAAGACAGAGCGGCCCTTTCGCACCTCGTCACGGGTGAGGGGGAGGCTTGGGACGAGTTCGCAGGATTGGGAAATATTTTCCCAACGAGCTCAGGAGTAGAAAATTCGAGAATGTTCGAACAGAAAATGACGTCGTCCATGGCGTGATACCACAGTACGTGATCTCCGACAAATCGAGGATGTGTCAGAGGTTTTTCTTTTACAGAGTTTATCCATTACTCATAACACAGTTAGGCAATCTTCAGGCTGGAAACCTGTTTGGAATATAAGATAAATGCATTTTGAGTTTGGACTTATTACCAAGTGAATAAGATACTCTGTTTGGGTTCCAAAACATAATTTTCCCGTCTGGTAATACCAATGAATACGATTCTAGAAGTAATTAGTTTAAAATTTGTTGACGAATTTTCTGTGTTAGGTGGTTGATAATTCATATGAAAATAGAAAGCCATGCTAGCGTGCCTGCTTCCACCTTTACACAATTATCTATCCATCAATGTTAAAGAAATACACAACCTCGATCTTATATATATATATTAATCAATCCTATCTTGGAACCAAATCAATCAAAAAATATATATAAATACTAAGAGTGCATAATATATATATTAATCAATCCTATCTTGGAACCAAATCAATCAAAAAATATATATAAATACTAAGAGTGCATATACAAAAGGGGACAACCAAAACAAGAGACAACAAAAGAGGAGTTTTCTTACGTGGTACCACGGTTTATTATTTGCCAGCTTCCCCGGGGGAAAATCTTGTTGGTAGTCACTCTTGTGACAAAATTGGGTGTGCGTGGCTTATGGTGCCTGCCACCTCGGAGCTCAGATGTCTTTAAGATCTAGTCAAGTACCATTAAAAGACTTCTTATATCTTCTTTGAATATCTTTAAAGATATTTTCTTACAGTGGCTCTTGCAAAATGCAGGCAATGTTTTTGTTTGATTTGTTCTTTTTTTCTTTTTTTCTATTCTGGTACTTTAACGCTGTCTCATAAAATCTTTAACATTTAGTAGCTAATAAAAAAAACATGAGATGTTAAATAACCTTATACATACAACATGAAATCAAATACATATGTACAAAAGAAAATATAATAAAAAACCCATTCCCACTCACACACACATTCTTACAGAAGGAGGGAGAGGGTACTTAGAAAAGGGGTGGGAGAATGGCCCTTTTACACACACTCACATTCGCTCCACCACACCCCTCCTTCCTTAAGCCATTCGACCAGCCACTCACTAAACCCTTTCAATCACTCTTCACGGTACCACTTGTGCTCAATCGCACCCTTCTGCACCCATTCACACTCTTCTACTGGTCCCTGGCTACGCGTAGCAATTAGTCGGGGTTGTTCGTCAGTCGTCCTGTCAGTCTCATCGTCACTATTTATCATCTCATCAACCATACTCTTAGCCCTCATTACCAGTTCTCCCATCTCACGACAGAATTCTTTCATACTCTTCCGTTCAGAACCCTCACTCTTTATACCCCCATTCATCAGCTCCTCACTCACAGCTCTCATCCAACTCAAGGTACATTCTTGCGAAACAGACAGGTCACTCACATCCCCTGTATTCTCAACAGGCATACCAGAAACCCCTTCGACTGGTTCCCACCAGAAACCTGAAAAATCAGCCACTTCATCATTCACTACATCAAACTCACCCCTACTATTACCATTCATAAAACCCGAAAAATCAGCCACACTAGGTTCGTTCTGCCCAAACACACTATCATTCATACTGTTCCCAAAACCAGAAAAATCAGGCACAGGCAGCTCACTCACTCGTCTACTTATACCAGCCAAATCACTCACCTGTTTACGCAAAAACTCAATCTCCCTTTCAAGATCCCCCATACCAGAAACACTCTGCTCAGACTTACTTTCATTCGTACTTGCATTCTTCCTTTCACCCTTCTTTGTACACTTTCTACTCCTCGAGACTAAGACTAGCTCTTTCCCAGACAGATCCATACTATCACATTCATTCTCATCATCATGCACTTTACCTCTCTCTCTACACAGTCCATACACTGGATGGCTCACCAGGTAGTCAGGAGGTTCTCTCCATCTCCTTAACTGACTCTGATGAGCCCGCACTCTCTCAGTCATGCTGTCATTCAAACTCTCCAAAACATACGTTACCCCATTTTCCCAAACTCTCACAACTCTATAAGGTCCATCAAACTTCTCACTCATCTTTGATACATTCAACCTACCCTTCACTTCTTTCCCCTTCAATACTTTTGTACCTAATTCAAATGAACGGAACCTTTCATGCGCTTCACGCCATACACTCTGCTCACTTTCACTCAAACGAAACCTATCTTTCACTCGCCTTTCAAAATTCATCACAAACTGACATGGGGACATTCCAGTTGCACTATGCACAGTTGAATTATACGCCCACAACACTCTCCCCAGACACACATCCCAGTCATTCACTGTCGTACTCATCATTCTCAACATCTCACACAAGGTTCTTATAGTCCGTTCAGCCAATCCATTTGAAGACGGTACATACGGAGTTGTTCTCACATGCTCCACACCATTCTCTCTCAACATTTGCTCAAACACTTCCCCTACAAATTCAGGCCCATTATCACTCAGACATCTTCTAGGCTTCCATACACACATAGGAAAAAACAACTGCTCAACCACACGCGCAACAGTCACACTCCTTTTATCTCTCACAGGCGCTGCATACACAAACTTACTTTTATGATCAACCATAACAACCATACCAACATTCCCAGCACTCGTACGCGGCAAAGACACACAATCAATAACTACCAATTCAAACGGTTCTTTCGCATCAACTTTCAACATCGGTGGTTTCACTTGCACACCTTGCACCTTTCGCTTCTGACACCTTTCACACGTAGTTGCAACATCATTCACAACAGTTGTCAGAAACGGATGGAACACACGCTCCTTCATACACTCCCACAGCTTAAACTTACCCGTATGCCCATAATTATCATGCACAACCTTCACCAGACCAATCATACCAACTAAGGACATCACAGGTACATACATATCATCACCACCCTTCACATGCCTCACAAAATATACAACATCCATACAAACAACAAAATCCTTAGCATACCTTTTAAAATCACTTAAACACTCTGGCCATTCATTCAAATCAACACGCATCATTACACACCTCTTCAACTCACTAACAAAAGGACACATCTCTTGCATCTCTAGAATATCATCATCACTTAAAATCTCATTCTCATCATCCATGACCAACTCAATCATACCGCAAAACTTGACAACATTCTTTGCACACTCATTCAACCTCATCACCTCACATTCACCTTTCATAAGACAATCCTTATCAGCATCCAAAACAAATCATTCAATCTCATAAAGTCTACACCAAGCAAGAAACAACAAGGCATTTGCTCACCTTTCAGAATCACAAAGTCATGCTTCACATTCACACCATTACCCAAACTCACTTTCAGACTAACCTGTTCCCATGCCACTATCAAGCCATTCCCTAATCCACTTATCCGTAACTTTACAGGTTTATGCTCGCAACATTTAAACTCATCATACTTACTCAGAATCCTCTCATTCACTAAAGACACCTGCGCTCCAGTATCAATCAAACCACAAAACAACCTTTCACCAACTTTCACTCTCGCTTCCATCATATCAGGTCCACCATGTTCGCAATACACTGAAGGAACAAGCACACCAACATCAGCACTTATATCCACACTGTCATTAACTCCCATATCATCACTCACCACACACTCATCTTCATCCAGACAATCATTCTTCTCTCTTATATATGAACACTTTTCAATCACCCAATTGTAGTGCACACCGCTCAAACATTGCAGATGTACCACATTAGGATTCAAACCCTTCATCTTCTCATCCTTGTACACAATCGCCCTCTCACCACCAAAGTGCACATAAACAATCACTCCATACAAACGACTCACTACAATCAACACTTCCTGAAATGGCGGGACCCCTTGCATACACATCGCTCTCAATTCTTTCATGAAGTTCCGCACCTTTGCCATACCAATGCTTTCAGGCTTCCTACACACTTCATTCATTACCTTCTTCCTTAAATCATCTACACTATCGGGCACTCTCACGTCTACTCCATCACTCTTTAAATCTTGCAAACCATTCCATACACTCTCAAACAAGGAATCACCACCACCCTTACTCTCTTTTCCATTCATAATCCCTTCCGGCAAATACTCAGGATCACTCACTCCACACACATTTTCATCATTCGTACCAGGATACCTTGACATCAAATCAGCCACTCCATTCCGTTCACCAGGCACATACTCAATCACATAGTCAAAGTCACTCAAATCTTCCAAAGTCCTTGCAATCCTACTATCAGCCCACTTCATACGCTGCAGATACACAAGAGGTTGATGATCTGTTTTTATCACAAACCTCACACCATACAAAAACGGACGCAACACTTTCAAACAATATCTTATCGCAGCCAACTCTCGTTCCACAGTCGAATACTTTCGTTCTGCAACATTCATAGCCTTGGATACATACCCAATTATTCACCTGACATTCTCTCCATTCAAACGCTGCTCTTGCATCAGAAAACCTCCCATACAATACCCACTCGCATCTGTATATAATTCAAGCATTTTAGCATTTACACTATAATCTGGGTACGCCAATTCAACATCTTCAGCCGCTGCCTCTTTCAGTCTCTCATACGCCTCATGTTAAAGATTTTATGAGACAGCGTTAAAGTACCAGAATAGAAAAAAAAAAAAGAACAAATCAAACAAAAACATTGCCTGCATTTTGCAAGAGCCCCTGTAAGAAAATATCTTTGAAGATATTCAAAGAAGATATAAGAAGTCTTCTAATGGTACTTGACTAGATCTTAAAGACATCTGAGCTCCGAGGTGGCAGGCACCATAAGCCACGCACACCCAATTTTGTCACAAGAGTGACTACCAACAAGATTTTCCCCCGGGGAAGCCGGCAAATAATAAACCGTGGTACCACGTAAGAAAACTCCTCTTTTGTTGTCTCTTGTTTTGGTTGTCCCCTTTTGTATGTGCACTCTTAGTATTTATATATATTTTTTGATTGATTCGGTTTCAAGATAGGATTGATTAATATATATTTTTTTGATTGATTTGGTTCCAAGATAGGATTGATTAGTTTATATATATATATATATATATATATATATATATATATATATATAGGCTCATTGGGTGCATATTTACCCATATTTTTGTAAATATTGTATTTTTTTTCGTGTTAGTAAAGGACTGTACATACAATCCGTTTCATTCTCCTTCGATTTCTCACGTCCGGATTAGTGTAGGAAGCGGGTTGGATCGATTGGGGTTAGTCTAAATTTTTCGGCCCGCTACAACGATTCCTTTATAATTGTCCAATATAATTACCCAGCGAGGTTTGTAGAATTATAGATAACCCGTTTAATAACTCAGACGAGTCTAAAAGGTTTTTCAGACACATACTCAAATTAGGAAATGCTCTCGTCCATAGCGTCATTGATTAGACTACAATTGCTTCGTATAAACATACACTAACAAAACTTTCTCTCAGATCCAAGACTGACTATGTTTAAACATATATAGACTTGAAAAATACTTTCCTCAAACCCAAGACTGATTACGTTCATAAGGGAGTAATATTTACTCTCTTTGCGTTCTATCAGATAAATGAACACCACTATTCAAGGCGACAATGTTTCCCAAACTTATTTAGTGTCTGCATGCAACCTCATAAGGATCGAATGGTGTGCTATTGCATGCGCTTTCCTTTTACTAGCTCCACAAATTTTCATTAAAATCCGTTAATAAGTGATTGAGCTATCAAATACACAACCTGAAAATTAATAAATGAACCACAATCCGTATTTTTTTCTTAATAAGGTGCCGATGAAGCCAACCCCTTAAATTCATTATTTGTTCCTAGCATGATATATTTTTTTATACGATATTCAGAGCTGTTTTTTCTACCAAAGTTTTTTAAAAATTAGAAAAATCTAAAAAGGAAATTTCTCTCAAACTCGTTTTGAAACAGGTTTTTGGGGGTTGGGGGGGAGATAGGCTTAACTTGATTACCCATAAAGAATTTATTTTGGGTGGTAGAGACCAACACGAGGTGAACCAATTTCGTGAATGTGGTACAAATTAACAAGAAGCTTCAGAACAAATGTTGATTAGAGTTGGAATGTAAACGAGAAGCAAAATATAATTAGATATTGATTTATCACAAAGATGGGATATAGGTAATGGAACGTAAATTTTAGAAGTCACTTCGATTCTTATTTTGCTTTTATTCTATATATAACGCTGGCCCTTATTCTGTGTACATTTATTTTCTTTCACTCGTTTTGTTAAGATTTAAATCATAACTCATTGTTTTGGGAGACTACTTAATTGTTGTTTACGTCATATTCCAAACTACCTAGATATTATGTGCTCTCAGTAAATGTGAAATCAAAATCTATTATATCCTCATATATAAGTCAGTTTCTTTCTAAAAATACCACCTGTTAATCCTGTAATCAGATAATTCTCGTGAATCTTGACCCAGGGACCGAGACTCCCAGTTTATTGTGATTTATTTTATAGAGATCAAAAGGGGACGATTTCTTCTTAAGTATTCGTAGTCTTCACGTCTTACAAATCATAAGATAAAGGAGAGATTCTGCTGACAGCGAGCTATAGCCGGTAACCTAATAACTTCGTTTCATACTTTTCAGATGAAGAACCGGAGAATTCTCAATTTTAGCTTTTGGCGCTGCTAAAATTTTGAATTCTATACTTCTGGATTTAATAAGTAAATGTTATGGACAGCTGAGAATGAAACTTAAGAACAAGAGCAATGGCACTCGTCAAATTATAGGAATTGTAGGGCGATATGATTTATACAAGGAAGGGCGGATGATATTTGATTTGCTTTTTCTCTCTGAAGACAAGAGGACATCTGATTAACCTGTACAGAAATGAGTTTTTTTAACAAAGGGAATTTTAAACAATAAGGGTTTTCAACTGAAAGGAGTTTGAGAGGCACGACGTGAATTACTGCTAAACACTTCATTATCCTTTTTATAACAAAGCAGCAGCATTGTGAGTCATAAATAATAAGACATTATCTCCTTAACTATAAAGAGAGAGCATATAAATAAATTAGGTGATTGAAACCTATAAACGTTGTGGCAATTTTAAATGTTAAGAGGATAAGAAGTATCTTTTCAGTTTACAATTCAGAAAAAATTTATGTGGGAGAGAGAGGTGAAGGAAGAGCTACGAACCTATTAATTAATCCTCATCAACTCCGTTCACACAAAGTTGGTTTAGCGAACTTCAACACCAAATAAGTAGTGCGCTAAGAATATTAAATTAAATTAATTGAGAGTTTGAAAAATAAAGAAATAAAATCGATAGCCAAAAAGTATAGACAATTTTATAATTTTTGCCTTATCCATTCAGAAGAAATATAAGGGGAAGCAAACCGTCAAGGAGAATATGATAATTCTAATAACGCCAAAAATGGGTCATAGTTAACTATGCTAGTAGAGAGGGTCCCCTAAAGGTTGGTCACATAAGAATATTACTAGGGTCTTCTCGTTCACCAGACCTGGAGTATTCTAAAATAGAAAGTCTACTCAATGGCCTCCTTGTTCACCAGACTTCTTTTTCTGGTGTTTAGTAAAGAAAAAGGTTTACTTAATGGTCTCCTCACTCACAAGATCTTAGTCCCTTGACTTTTTTTCTGGGGTATGCTAAATAAGAAGGTGTTCTCAATGGCTTCCTCGTTCACCAGACCTTTCCCCCGTGACTTCTTTTTCTGCGGTATGTTAAAGAAGATCGTGTACTCAATGGTCTCCTCGTTCGACAGACCTTAACATTTTGACTTCTTTTTCGGGGTTTAGTAAAGAATAAGGTTTACTTAATGGTCTCTTCTCTCACCAGATCTTCACCCCTTGACTTCTTTTTCTGGAATTTGCTAAGGAATAAGGTTTACTCAATGGTCTCCTAATTCACCAGACCTTAGCCCCTTGACTTCTTTTTCTGGGGTTTGCTAAAGCATAAGGTTTACGCAATGATCTCATCGTTCACCGGATCCTCGCCGCCTGATATCTTTTACCGGGGTTTGTTAGAGAATAGAGTTTACTCAATGGTCTCCTCGATCACCAGACCTTACCCACTTTACCTCTTTTGGGGGGTATATGCTAAAGGAGGTTTATCTAATAGTCTCCTCGATCACTACATCTTCTCCCGTTGAGTTCTTTTTCTGGGTTATGGTAAAGCAGAAGGTGTACTCAATGGTCTCTTCGTTCACCAGATCTTATACCCTTAACTTCCTTTACCCGGGTTTACTAAAAGAGAAGGTGTACTCAATGGTCTCCTCGTTGTTATCTCGATCTTCTCCCCTTGATTTCTTTTTCTAAGGTATGCTAAAGAAGAAGATTTACTCAAAGGTCTCCTCGTTCGACAGACCTTAAACACTTGACTTCTTTTTCTGGGGTTTTCTAAAGAATAAGATTTAGGCAATGGTCACCTCGATCACCAGAACTTACCCATTTGTCTTCTTTTGGGGGGGGGATATGCTAATGGAGAAGTTGTATTCAGTATTCTCATCGTTCACCAGATTCTCTCCCCTAGAATTCTTTTCTGGGCTCTGGTAAAGGAGAATGTGTACTCAATGGTCTCCACGTTTACCAAACCTTATCTCCTTGACTTCTTTTTCTTGAGTTTGATTAATGAGAAGATTTAATGCATGGTCTTCTCGTTCACCAGACTTTCTTTCCTTGACATCTTTTGTTGGAGTATGATAAAGGGGAAAGTTCTGGGGTATTTTAAATGAGGTGTACTCAATTGTCTCCTCGCTCACCAGACCTCCTCCACTTGACTTTTTTCTGGGGTATTCTATAGGAAAAGGTGTACTCAATGGTCTCCTCATTCACCAGACATTACCCCTCTCGACTTCATTCTGAAGTATGATAATGCAGAAGGTTTCCTTAATGGATTCCTCGTTCACGAGACCTTCTTCCCTTGACTTCTTCCTCTGTTATATGCCAAATGAGATGGTGTACTCTATGGTATCGTCGTTCACCAAATCTTCTCTCCTTGACTTCTTTTTTTTGAATATAATAAAGGAGAAGGGTTATTTAATGGTCTCCTCCTTCGCCAGACCTTCTTCACTTGACTTTTTTCTTCTGGGATACGCTAAATGAGAAATTGTACTCAATGGTCTCCTCGTTCAACAAACCTTCAAACATGACTTCTTTTTCTCGTTCTGATAGCATCGATTTTAATATTATGCATTTCCACTTGATCATCAAAATAACCTATTAGGTAAAGGAAATGTTAATAAGCGACTTCGAGCAGCCGGCTTTCGAAAGGTTAAAGGAAGAAATATCATCCCTGTAAATATATCTTATCGTGATATTAATGATGCAGATAGTGATCAGAACATGTTAGAATTAAAACTTCAAAATCTAGAAAAAAAAAATTCCCGAGACATGGTCTACCATTTGTAAATTAATCAAAAAACGAATAAAGTTCATAGAAAGTTGAAACAACTTAATATAGAAAATAATTTAATTTCAACTAAAGCGTTTCAAATTAAACACCTTTTACTAAAACATTCCTAAAAGAAAAAGGATAATTTTTTAACAGAAAACATTTACATAACCCAATGTTTCCCATAAATGGATCATTTTGGACAAAGATCTAGGATACAGTTGTACCTCTTGAAAGACTAAACTAGACAAACTGATGCAGATTCTATAATATTTGCTTTTCTTGCAAAGATTTTTAGTTCATTTAATAGATACAAAATGAAAATTATATTTTTTTACACAATTCCACCTGGAAATTTTGCTAAAATGAAATTTAATCATTATCAACTTTAAAGAAGAATATAGTTTACGTAAGATTGATAAAATGAATATCAGTAAGTTTCCCGACACTCATTTTTTTGATCCTCGTGAGTAAGAAACTAAATTCCGTCATAATTAGACTATTCAACACTACTTCCGAAAATTAGGTCAAGGATGGTTTAGTTTCTCGTGATTTCAAAGTAGCGAAAGTTAATACCATTAAAAAAAGTGATAAAAGTCAATCACCTAATTATAAACTTATAATTATAACTTATAATATCAGTAGTTCTTAGAATATTTAATCAATAATTTTTGACAAGATCTTCAAACTCGTATTGAAATATTATATAATTTTATCAAGGAATGTCAGTATTGGTTTTCCAATAAATTTCTTATGCTTTACCTACTTATATAACTTTTATAGCAACATCAAATAAAGATTCGATGAAACTCGATCATTAATTACTACAGGACAAATATACACGGAATTTCAGAAGGCATTTAGTAGATTCGCAATAAAAAATATCAAAAGATATGGAATTGTGAATAATCTCTTAAAATGTATTGAAAAAAGAGGTTTAAGGGCCGTTGTAATGAACGGGGAGACTTAAGAGTTTGAAAAATTGCCAGTGGAAAGATCGATTTATAGCCTGTTGCTCATTATTATTTTATGTAAATGAGGTTGATAATGTAATAAATAGTATATAAAGTTTTCTGATAAAAATTGAGCAGTGTAGCACATAGCTAAGAAGCTATTGAGCATTTAAAGCAATTTAACGGTGATATGTGAGTGTTCAAGTCATTCAGAATACTTTTTTTTAATATTTTGTTCAATTGTCTATGAGATATTTTTGTTGTTTTCTTTTAATAGCTGCATTTATACATATCGTTCTCTAGTTACGGACGCATCATTTATAAAATACACATTACTTTCCTCATAACCTTTTCCCCACTACTCCATGAAATAAACTTAGGGCACCAACAAAGGCAAATTATTTTGAATATTCTGTGCAATTTTCATTGAAATTAAACGAGTATTCTTGAAAAAATGTAGTTTTTGTATTTAGTTCTAGTTTTTGATGGTGTGTTAATCTCAGAAATATGATTTACACGGTGGTTAAAATAATAATAAATACTAACTTTAAAGTGTAAATGAATTTTTCGAGGGAAATGGGAATATACATTCAAATTTGTGCTTTACCCTCCAAGGAGTAAGCACTACCAAATCCCACGTCCCAGAGGCTAAATTAACATGTGATTCCACACGAACGTGGCGAATATATTTTTAGCATAGAATAGGGTAAATATCTTGCTCTTCTTGCTTAACATGTTAAAAGGATTACGTCTAATTCATTTAAAAATAAAGATAATTACCTGAAAGAGTGTAGAATTATTTAGAAGATTTAAAACTTCTTGAATAAGCAAAGGAAATCTTACTCAAGAATTGGTGTAACCAAGATAGATGATACTGAGTTTGAGTTGTCTTCCAATTACCAACAACCAATTTCCCTTGATTTGTAGAATTTAATTGACAATAATACTTCGTTCAAGGATATACAACCTCTCTATAGAAAGAACAACCTTGGGGAACGGTAGAACGTGGAAAGTTACATAGCATGTGCTTATTTAAAAAAAAACTTAAACCAAAGTTGTTTATTTCTTTGCCAGATTAATTCCAATTTCTCAGTTAGAAAATAAAGATAGTTAAAGTAAAGATGTTTGTAAGCTACATACATAACCGAGTGACTAAATAAAAAAAAACTTTAGTAGAAGCTTGGGATCACAAGAGATGTTAAGTCCTGAACCAATGCATATTCCTTGTAACTTAGCTGGATAGAAGACCAGCTGCCTTCTAAATTTTGCATCTACCATTATTCAGTATTACAATAGAATTACATATGTCCTAGACATAGTCACCATAATGCTAGCGATCACCAGATATACCTAGAGACCATGCGACTCTCCTTAAACTGGTCGTGTTCTAAAACTACGGCAGAGTCGCTTTTCGTAGTGAATGCAGAGAAGTGAAAATGATAATTAACTGAATATGATTATTTGGTGATTAATGAGATAAGCCTCATTGACAACAAGCCATGACACTAAGAGAAAACGAAAATATTAGCTTGGAAATCGATAATTGCCGATTCTATGTCCTAATTCTTTCATTTATTGTCATCTCATAAGTAATTCGGGAGTTATTTATATTAAATATTATTTTAGAGATTGAAATCAAATAACTCTTTGAAGATATTTATATTTAAATAAGTATTTATTTATTAAGTTAATAGGTAATATAATTTCTACTCATTTCTACCAGTAGTCTCTATCTGTCGATGAACTTTTCGATACTATGTTTGTAAAAAAATTGTTTGAGTGAATCAAAGTAGTTCTTTAAGGTTAGTTAGGCCTATTTTGTTGTTCACATCTTCATTCTCTTCAGGTGATTCGCTAAATTCCTAGAAAGATTTTAACCTGATATGGCTAAGTTGGGTGAATATGGAGGATGACTCATTAGTTCAGAGTCAAAATTGCTTAGCTTTTGTAGGATATCTCTTGCAATATGAAGTCGCACGTTGCCTTGAAGAAAGAGCACTATTCTTCTCCTGAACAATGCTGACTATTTTCTTTAAGTGTTCCATTTAAAGTGTCTGAGTGACCACACGAAGCCTCTTTGGTGATAGTCTGATTTGGATTAAGAAGTTCAAATTGGAGTATACCTTTCATATCCCACCAAAAGCACAAGAAAGCCTTTGGTAGTTGAAGCGACTGTTTCGGCTAAGGATATTGTTCTATCCCCAGGACTAATTTATTTGCTAGGAAGCTTAATATTATTGTACATACATAAATCCGTTTCTCGTCTCCTGTGACAATCTTACTTAAAAGATTTTCACTCTTTGGTTGATAATTGATATCCATAAAATAGAGACAGATGGAAAATATACCGCCTTATTTATTGGAACACCTAATTCATTTGTATAGAAGGCTTTTAGAAGGTGTGTGGATATTTCTGGCTGTCTATGATAACACAGGAGCTGATTGATTGCGCAATAACGTTTCTAAGATATTTGACCATCAGTTTTAAGAGAGATGTGTGAATGTGATGGATATATGGGTTATTGGGGTCAGAATATCAATGATGCGAAGACCGATGAATGAAGGATGAGCTAAGTAGAGCACTACCAATCCTCTCATGCCAGCGGAGCCCGAAATCTGTGAAAGTGATTTGTATTCAGAGAGAAAGAATGACCTTGATTCGGCAATCACTCGTGATCTTCTCTGTGACCAACTCCAAAGTACTTCTATGATCAATTATCTTTGTTTGTTTTTTATATTTCGTAAAGAAATAAACCATTTTTAATTTTTATTAATATATTGAACAAAATGTTGGAAGACGGGAGATTGCAATTTGGACAGGCACGTATGTTATATGAGGAAATAGATAAAACAATCAATTCCAGGATAGAAATTCTCTTTGCACCAAGACTTGAAGAGTTGATTCTCTTTAAGTGTTTTACTGATGATGCATCATCACAGCTGTAGTAATAATGATTGTCACAAACAACTTTTAGGTAAGGAAAATAAGATTACAGAATTATACTATCCCAAAATTTTACTCTTGAAATCCATTTTAATAAACAGAGGTTATTTTGGGAATAACTAGTTGTAAGTTTAACTCATGATACATTTTTTTTTAGTTTTCCTGTGAAATACATAAATTGATATACTTATATTTATATTATTAGAAATAAAAGAAATCAATTTAATATGGCACATATTTTACGAGTCAAGTTATTTAAATGATACCAATTATGTCTAATCTAAAACATTCACGTCATTCAGTGCGTCACATGACATCAGAAGTGATAGAAAGGTAAACTACAATGATGGTATGCGGCAAAAGTGAATGTTAAAATTACCAATTGATACAGTTATTTGTTGGCTGTTAGATTGATCTAATACATAGTCACTTGCTTGGTGTGGGTGAGGAACGCCCCTCAAGCGTGCCTGATGCAGTGTAAAGGTCACTACTTATTGCTATACTAAATAAAGCCCTCAGAAATAATATTAGTCAGAACAATTTTCAAATGTGGCTCACAATTTATCTTCCTTAAGTGCCTCATTTTCAAGGTGCATCATAAACTAACTTTTTGTAAGGCATAAAATCCTGTTCTTTTTAATGATATATTTTCTTTTAGTTATAATTAACATATTACAAATGATTGAATTTTGTGTTACGTCTCCTAATTATTGGACAGCTTCCAACATCGATTCCATTATTTTTAACGACATTAAATCTTTACCTTGAAAAGAAAAATACATAATCCTGTTAAAATATTGATGTCAGAATAAAGGCCCTTTTAATATAATTTCCTCCCATTAGAGATTTGCAGGTTCATTAAAAGAAAAATTCTTCAGCCGGGATTTTCAGATGTTGGGTTTAAATGGCAATTTGTCATTAAATTTCTTTGGTTCGATTTTTTTAAAGATTTTTTTATCGGATAGGCAAAGGTTAATGGATTCAAAAATACTGGAAATATTAGTTTGGGCTGAATATTTTGGGATGACCTTTAAAAATTGTTTATAAAGTAGTTGTTTATATCACGTAACTATTTCCCAAATACACCATTTAGTGGAGTGTACCAAAATATCTACTGTATCTCCTAAATGCCCAAATGTTTATGACGTTTGCTTACATCTTTTGAAAACCCTTTAACGGAATATGCCGAGTTAAGACGTTTGGAGTCATTTTTATCCTTCCAGAATACAAAGAATAAACTTGCTAAAGATTTAACTTCTAATTTGGACGAGAGACAGAATGGGACGCCATTCACTTTTTTTTTAAAATACTCGTATAAACGAGTCAAGCAATTCAAAGCTTCTAAGATAAAACGTAAAATAACTAAGTGGCGCATATCAAGTTAGTATTCGCTGATGCGCCCCCCCCCCCGCCCAAATGTTCCAAATTTAAAAAAAGTATGCATTAATGGTTTAATCTGTATTTGTAACTGTACTCGACCATTTGAATTGTAACAGTTTGCTATCATTTTCTGCAAATGTGAAAATTATGTGGATCAATGGATCTTTGCCTACCAGATAGGTCTCACATGAAGGCTCTCATGGCAACAACGAGAAAGTGACCACACAAAAGTCAGTTGTCTTCTTTTCGAGTGCAACGCCCAAAGCAAGGTAGCAGGTATGTAGCCGCAAGAAACATTTGCAATCTGGTGTAAATGAAGATACTGATTACCGTACTCATGAATAGTTTTTTATTTAAATCGAAAACGAACGTGAGCATCTCCTTTAAAATGCGTGAAAGAAACGATCAGAAAAGAAAGTAATAAAATTAGAAAAGCGAAAATGTAGCGAAGATATATAACCCCAGATCCACCTGAGAGCATTTGGGCCGGGAAAGCATGCAATCCTTGAGATGGCAACTGCAGCATGCAGGCACGTGATACAACTCAGGGCCCTATCTCACGTCTTTCCTGTCGCGCGTTCTAGAAATACATGTAGTTCAATGTATGTGTGTGGTGGGGGGTGGGGCACACGAGCGTCTTTTGTGGCGCGCATAACACCGCTCCAGTAACATTTCATACAAAGGACGGGTAGGAGCTAACGGCACAAATCTCAATCTTCCGATCTTCTTCAGGATTCGCGCCTGAGACTTCAACACACGCAGACGTCGTCATCCACCTGAGCTCCAAGGAAGTTATAGGCTTCACCACGAACTATTATTATTCCCATTGTGGAAGGAGGGATTCTTAGAAAATAAAAAAAAGAGATCCCGACTGGGCCTTGCGCTTATGTCTCCTTAACCATACTCTACTTTTATTTTAAAGGGAATGATATAGGGCCTAGAATACAAAATCTATACTACAAGACACAACAAATTCTCATTCGACTGGAATAATGAGAAGCTCCTCGATCGATAGACAATGGAGATTACAAGTGGAAATACTCCTCGGACCACGACTTTGACACGATCGAGTCCATGCTTTTCGACAGGATCATACAATAAGAAGGGACAAATATAAAAAGCGACTGAAAGGCAACGAACAGACAGGAATTAGACACGAATCCTTAATAAACTAAGAAAATAAAAAAGATAAAAAATAAAAAATAACAAATAAGCGAAACAAAAAACAAAAATTGATTAATTAACCTTAAGAGAATCAAGAAAAACTAAAGAAGTATAACAGAAGAAAAGAAATATAAAACATCTATAAGCCAGATCTCCTGGTACCTGTGCAATTCTTTTCAAATCTATTCCTTTCTTACATTTTGGCATCTAATATTCTAATCAATATCCTCGTACTTCATTATACTTATTTCAAAACTTCTATGCAGAGCAAAGCAAAGCTAACACCAAGTCCTCGCTATTTCTTTAAAGGCTAGCTACCTCTTTAGCGTTTATAAATCATTGCCGTAATTTTATAGTGAATATATATATATATATATATATATATATATATATATATATATATATATATATATATATATATATATATATTAAGGAAAATTATTGCAGTAACGCAATTAATTATGCGGTTAAAAGGCTATTTTTGGCAAACCATTCTTCCTCAAAGCCTTCGGAAGGAGCTCTTCTCACATACACGAAAAGGTACCTTTTCGTGTATGAGAAGAGCTCCTTCCGAAGGCTTTGAGGAAGACTGGTTTGCCAAAAATAGCCTTTTAACCGCATATATATATATATATATATATATATATATATATATATATATATATATATAATGCAAAAAGATCCACAAGATCCGCTTTTCATCTTTCTTGTGGGATTTTTTTCAATTATGCTCCTCTCACACGCTACTTTATATGTTTCTCATATATATATATATATATATATATATATTTAGTTGTACCACGTAGGGAAAAAGAAAAATTGATTGTAGCTAGCACTTTTGTTATCTTACTCACATTTTCAAACTCACAATGGTTTATGAAATATAGAGACACTGTATTTATACAAAGCAATGTTTTCCTTATAAAATTACATGGTCAGCGTTTTTTTATAACCTCTGATAAGTTTGATTTGAGGAAGAAATATAGGACTGGATCTAAGGAAAACAAACGGGTGCTTAGATTTACATTTCTCTTCTTTGTAATGGAGATTAGGAACGATTCACAGATATTTTGGCTAATAAAATCATTTATATGTATTATAGTATCTACATTTGACAAGTTAATCTGGTGACTCATTTTAAGCCTGTAGACGACCAAAGCACTATTTTAATATCCCTTAGATACTGCATTTTTATGTTACTTAATTCTTACAGAGATATTTTCTGAAGTTTGATCTACATAGAATAAATTACAATCCAAACAAGGTATACTATATATTACATTATTATCTTTCCTTGGGCTGTGTTCTTACTATCATATTCTTTAATGTATAATTGTATTTAAAAATTACATTTATATCAAGTTTTTTAACATTGGTTCTACATACAAAAAATTATCATGTTAAGGTAAAAGTAATATGTTTTCCTCAACTTGCGGTTATAGAATGTTTTTTTAGCTTTATTATACATGCAGTTTTTACGTGTTACCTCTCGTGATTTTTACCCATATATATATATATATATATATATATATATATATATATATATATATATATATATATATATATATATATATATGCGCGTTAAGAAAGTTTCATGTGAACGTTGCCTCACTAATGCCTTACTGTGGTAAACACACTAGTGCCAGAAAGAAGTGTCATTGCTCCATCTTCGACAGGGAATGGATCGGTCCGATTAGGTCAATATCTATTCGAAAGAAGGGTTCAGAGATTATTAATCTCTTCTGCAAAGGCTCAAGTCAGACTCGTCCTTTTATTGCCGTCTTTTGGCAAATGTGGCACGAACGATAAGATCGCAGAATTTTGTCGGTTGCACCAGGCCAATAAAAATATTTGAAGTTCCTCTAAGCGGTCTGCGTGTCACTAAAGTGACCAGTAAATAGGCTATCGTGAGTCGTTTGCAGGATTGGAGGGACGTGGGAGAAGGGTACACATAGTGTGAGGGACTCGGTTCGTTTTCCTAGGTGCACACTCGATAGAGGAGGTCGACCTTGACGAAGAACGAAATCACCTTATTCACTCTGACGGTTTCACGGGTCTTATTCTGGGCTTTGAACCACAAAAGAGGAAGAGATGCACATTCTCTCTGGCATTTGGGAAGTCATGGGTCATCGCACTCTGGAATTCTGTAGCACACGGGGGTCGCAGAGGTGTAGGGGCTTTCATTTCCTGCAAGTAGTAACGGGTTAAGCCACAGGGTTGTAAGAAACCCGGGGGGACTGACCAATTAGGACAGAGCAAAACTTGATGGGGCCTGCCATGACTTCAGCCCAACCAGTAAAATACGCGCACTCAATGTAGCAGTGAACAATTGGGAATTTATTGACTCGCCTAAAGTAATCATGCACTACGGCAAACTTATCGTGATCCGTAGCCACAGGGGGGAGTAGGGGATCGGATACAACAATGCACGTGCACCCTGTATCACGTTCAAGGGTGAAGATCCGGCACCCATTTACTGCTCAAGTTTCAAATTGGAGGGTCCCACGGGTACTTTTATCAAAAAAATGTTTACCTGGTAGACAGCAGTATTCGGCGGGTTTGAAGAAGAGGGGGCTTCATTTTGCGATGGTTGGCACGTAGGAGTAGCACTGACCTGGTGTACCTGGTGAGAAGGAGGGGTTCTTCTAAACTGCTAGTTTTGAGGGCAATTGCTACTCAGGTGACTAGGAACTTCACAAGAATAGCACACGATGGTCCTCCTGGGGAACGACAAAGAGGGGAAGTTAAGAGAAAAGGGCTTAACATCACGGTGGTCCGACACGAAGAGAGGTTTGGGTTTGGCGGGACCAGTCACCTTAACGAACTTATTCCCATTATTAGGAACAAATTTGTTCTTGCTGGTTTGGAATTTATGAGATGTGGGTTCTGATTTCTTCCCTTCCTTCGGATGGCAGTTGTGGCAGGCCGCGTAGACGTCTGCCTCTTCGATGCATTCCTTGATAGCACGGCACCCCCGGTCATTCATGAAGGATCTGATTTCAGAAGGAAGCGACTCAAAAAATTAGGCCTTGAGGACCAAATCGACCAGGGCGTCGTATTCATGAGCCAGAACCTTGGTCGCACCAATCCCCAAATTAAAATGACGATGTAGGGAGTAGCCGAACTGCCGGAAGGTCTAGTATGATTGAATGCGACATTGCCTAAATTTAGCTTTGTAGAAATCCGGGGTCATGTTGTAAGTGGCGAGCAACTCAGCTTTTAACGATGAGTAATCAATTGTTGCTTCTGATCAGAGGGAAATAAAAATATCCCTGAGTTGGTAGCTCAACATGGGCAATAATTGTGCTACGCCTTCCATCCTGATGTCTCACTGGTTCACCTCGAAGTTCTTTTCGAAGTTCGTGAGATAAGACCCGAAGTCTTCTCTTTCTTTAAAGACGGGGAGTTTATGGTTGCAGACTGTAGTGCGTCTATTCTAGGACTTGAGGGGTTTATGGAGAGCGTCTCTCTCTTACCTCTGCTCATTTCCAATTAGTGAGAGCGAAATCTCTCTCTCTTTCTCCTCGTTCCTTCGCTTCTCTTCTTTCTTCTAATTCCTTTTCTCTTTCTTGTTTGTCTCTTCTTTCGGCCCTTTCTCTTCTTTCTTCTTCAAGGATGTAGGCCGTCAAATATTTACCACTGAGTCCAAGTGACACACCTTGGGCCTTGAAAATTTAAATTTCAAACAGCGACATAATGCTGGTTTAATGCGATGTGCGCAACGACAAGAATTAAACTAACGCACGACAATGAATAAGACGAATTATGTATTTCTTTACGCCCAAACTGGAGTGCGGATGGTTTTGCTAAACAAAAGAAAACACGAACAATAAAAGGGGGAGCGAAACACTCGCGAGAGAGCTTTTGCGGGAGAGATTTCACTGTAATTGAGACGAGAGTTACAGCACTCCTAGCACAGTAATACGAAGAATAATACTATTTTTACTATACCTTCAACTTACTTTACTAGATGAGGTCTGGGAGGACAACAATTCAATTCCGTAGGGGAATAAAATTAACAGTTAAACACGGTCACTCAATAATCAGTTCACAAAAAATAAGAACGGGAACAAATGCACTTCGCAATTAGGTATGTAATGGTTATTTCTCACCTTTTAAACTCCAGCACCGGAACCAAGATTAGCCAACTATTAAAATTTTAACCAAGGTTAACCAATTGATTGATCAAATTTTAATCAATTGATTGAGCAAGATTAACCCCATTAAACCTGATACCAGTTTAATATATAATAGATATAACTATATGTCGTAAAATAGGGTAAAGCTAACACTTTATGCGTTTCTCAGCCGAGGTCTAACGGCTAGGTGCGTGCGAGATTTATAATACAAGCCGAGTGCAAATTAACTAAATGACGGTTGGCCCAACAGTCGACTATCTTGGAGGTTCCAGGACAATAGAAAAATGGTTACAAAAATAACTTTTACTAATATGCAAATTAATATTCTTTTACAAAGGTTAAAAGAGGTTTTAAAACAAGCTATATGCACATTAGATGTACACGAGTCTCAGTGGCTAAAAGAAGAGAGACTTGGCGGGGACGGTCGCCGTACAAACAAACGAAAAATATTGACCGAGGGTCGCTCGAATGACCTTGAGCGTATACGAAGCCAACGATAGAATCTTACACTCAGGGGGGGGAGTTATTAGAGAGAGCACTTGTACAGGAGAGTTGCGCGTTGCTGTTACCTCGGAGATTTGGTCCGAGGGAGTAATCCTTGCCTTGAGGCAAAGTTCAAATAATAGTCTATTGACAATGACTATTACGGGATGAACTTAGATCTTGCTTTCCAGATAGACACGAATCAAGACTGGGTGCGATGCGTTCGAGGAGAGGGAAGAACGGATACGGGGTAGACTCATGTGAATTAAATGAGAATACCTGGAGCTTGGGTGGTTCTGAGAGAATTGTGCATAGTCCAACGGGACGCGAATAGCTGGTACTCACGGGAGAAGGGGGCATAGGATACTGGTAGACCTCCGATACTTCCTTCCAACTCTAGCGCCGGAGGATTTATAGTTGTGTCGAATGGGGTTTTCCCCCCCTCTGCCCCCTCCTTCCCAAGGGAAGGGTCCCAGAGTCCAACGCATCGGCATGCGAGGGTAGTCTCTCCCTGTTAGCACGATGGCGGGAAGGTTCCTAAGCTGGCGTGGCGAAACTTTGCCCGACTCATACTGGGACCTTTTCGGGTTATCAAGCTTGTCGCGGCTTTCTGCAAAGGGAGGGTCCAGGCCACCACGGCGTCTCATGATTTCACACTCCCATTAGCGCAGACAAAAAGGTTCGCCCAGGTGTCTGATACGGCGTGGCAGCGCGTATCTTTCTCTCTCTGTTCTCTGACAGTGTATATTTTTTTACCAAACGTAAACTTACTCTAACCTACACGTAACCAAAAACAAGCCTAAATCATTGGTTCCAACCGGTTTGGGCTTATGGACCCCTTATCAACCTTATTTTTTTATGTGGCCCACCAAATACTATTTTCATTATAAATATGCAGATTAACTCTTCTTTAGACAATAGAATTGTAAGATACAAAAGATTTTTACAGATATATTAAAAGTCTATTATAAAATATCTTAAAAATGGAAAATATATGTATTTATATGTTTTTAATGTGATCATAATTTAGACCTGAAAAGGTTAACCTTGTGACGCTTTCAAGGGTTCTTTGTCCCCAATAAATCTTAACATTTTCCTGTAACTCCCTTCAAATGTGTCATGGCCTAGAGGAGGACATAAGTCCCCCGGTTGAAAAACATTGGCCGACATAGTTTACCAGCACCAACCAGGACTCTGTTAGGAGAGTGGTAGACGCTCCATGTAAGAAATCCTGAAAACGGTTCCAGTAATATTCAGAGAAGTTAATTACGACAGCTCACTACAGTGCAGGGAGTTGGTTTCGTTTTAGTCGCGTGCTAATCTATATTTTACCATGTCGGTCGGTTGGTCAGTCCGTCCGTCCGTCCCCGTTTTGCTTTTTTTTCTTATGGTAATAACATTGTAAAAGGTCGTAAGGTCATAATTCTAACGAAATTTGAAACCCTTATGTTGTTTTATATTCTCTTTCAAATAATACTGTATAATTGCCAAAGTCCTCCCACGGTTATCCAGGGAATTATTTGGCAATAACATAATAAATATTTATCCACGTCTAACGAAATTTGAAGCCTTATGTTGTTTTTCATTTCTTTCGAATGATATAATTGCCAAGGTCCTTCTAAGGTTATTCCGGGAATTATCGAAAGTTTTGAAGGTCATAAATCAGAATAAGTGAGAGCACGCAACTTTAGGCAGCAGATCTTGTTAGTCAGGTGCGACTCTATATCTCACTACGTCGGTCGATTGGTTGGTCCATCAGTCCCCGTTTTTCTTTTTTCGGGAGATTCATAACATTGTAACTATTCGGCCGATTCTAATGAAATTTGAAATTCTGATGTTGTTTTACACTCTATTTCGAATGATATAAGTGCCAAGGTTCTCCCATTGTTATCCCGGGAATTATTTTGTTTTGGAAATAACATTCATAACTATTCGGCCGATTCTAACAAAATTTGAAACCCATATGTTGTTTTACATTCTGTTTCGAATGATATAATTGCCAAACTCCTCCTAAGGTTATCAGGGGAATTATTTGGCAATAGCATCATTACTATTCACCGATTCTAACGAAATTTGAAACCCTAATTTTGTTTTACATTCTCTTTCGAATGATATAATTACCAAGGTTCTCCTAAGGTTAGTCCAAGAATTAGTGAAAGTTTTGAAGATCTTAAGGGCATAAATCCGAATCAGTGAGAGCACGCGACTTTGCTCAGCAGACCTTGTTATTTATCGGTGTACCATATATGGCCCAATTTGTAGTCACAGTGTAAAACCACCTTATTCTTTTGTTTTGTAATTATTCTTTTCTAAGCATTCCTTAAAAGACACCGATAGCCAATGAAAGAAGACAAATCTTATTCTTTTCTATTCATCTTAAATTTATCCTAGTTTCGATGTTTAATAAGACACTAAAGTTCTCATGATATTTGAGTGAACTAACAAAGTTGACGTTAAATTTCATTTAATGTTAAGAACACATTTAACAATAATGCAATACTGCAGTACTTTGTCTCCATTGTACTTAACCTATTAATAGTTTGCCGTTGTTTGAAGACCAAGAACATTTTCCCTCAGAAGTGGTTTCCTTATATAGTTTACCACCGCTTTCAGCTTCCAGTTTGGATGAATTTTTATGGGACTCTTCTTGGAAATTGATCCTTTTGGTCTAAATGCATAGAGTTGACCCTGTTTATGTGTGTGGATACACAACCACTGGTATGAAGTTGCTAAACCAATGTCTATGAGAATTTCACTGTCGGTATGGCCATATTTAATGTCTTACGACACTCAACTGATACCATATAGACCTCTCTTCATTCACCAAGAAAATGCTCATAAATTATCTACTAGGACCCCTTTGGCAGATAGTACTGAGTTCGATAGTGTTAGGGGTGAAATACAAAGAGTTAAAGGGGATCCTAATGTAAATCAGTACCATATATATGTACCATGGCACAGTTTTTGAATGGTTAAAGAATGATGAATCGGTTTCATATGAAAATACGTGAATCATTAGTATAAATTTTGTCAGTGCAAAGCCGTGTTGGTGTAGCGTATACAGCAATGCGGCAGCTAACATCCCATGGTAAGAAGCTGCAATTTTAGCCCTAAGGCAGGGATAATAGGGATCTCCCAAGGTAAGCTATAATTGAGGCCCTGAAGTGAGCATAAAAGGGATCTTAATGGTGATGCTTAAGATTATCTACCCCCTCAAATGGAGGGATAATAGGGATCTCCCAAGGTAAGCTATAATTGAGGCCCTGAAGTGAGCATAAAAGGGATCTTAATGGTGATGCTTAAGATTATCTACCCCCTCAAATGGGCCATGCGTGTATGCTTAGGAATAGTTACATCTTGAAGAACGACATGCCTCTATGTTTAAGATGCCACGTAAGGTCTTCGTGATCTACCTTTTACAAGTGCAAGCTTGGACACTGAACCCCCAAAACACGTAGAACCTATATCAGTGAACAAAGTACATAAAATTAGGAATTATCTTTTGGAAATAACATTCATAACTATTCGGCCGATTCTAACAAATTTGAAACCCATATGTTGTTTTACATTCTATTTCGAATGGTATAATTGCCAAAGTCCTCCCAAAGTTATCTGGGGAATTATTTGGCAATAACATAATAACTATTCGCCGATTCTAACGAAATATAATTAGTAGGCTTTATATTTACATCTTATGTCTATTTTTCTGTCTAATTCCTTTGTAATTATTAAGTTAAACCTTAATTGCAGATCTACTTAGGTTGGCCCTACATCACAGTGGCCACAGAGCTCTTCCAGCGCCTTTTCCTCCCTCTAAACGATTTTTTTTCCTCTCCATAAAATACACCTTTAATGAGTGGAGGAGACATTTAGTGGAGCTGGATGAGTGGTAGGGGAAGAGCTTGGCGCAAGCAGTTAAGGGTCATTATTCCCTTTTTTACTGATTTCTTTTAGTGCGTCTCCCTTAATGTTTGCTCGCCTTCCTCTTTACCTGCTCTTATAATGGCCTCCCTCATTGCGCTCCTCTCCCAAGAAAGGTCGAACTATCTCAGGCTCATTAGATTTTTTCATCTTACAAGCACCCATTACCCCTCCCCCGATTAACCCTTCTGGAAGATAGATACGCTTTTTTTCTCTTTGGCCACCACAATCACTTTTACATGTCCTACTTTGGAAGTTTAATAAAATCGAGAATAATTTTGTGATCATATTGGAACTTTCAGAGATTAGGGTTATTGATAATAGCTGTACGTTCCTTGTCCTAAAATTGCTAATTTATTCATTTATTATTTTAGAAGTTATACCAGTTTTAGTAAATCGGTAATTTTTTGCTAGAAATGGAAAGCGAAAAAAGTTATTGTCAAAAAAAAAGGGATTTGGGGAATGCTCGATTCTTAGCAAAATTTCGCGAAAATTCTGAAGTAACAAATTTACCAGCATCTTAATCATTCGTAGACTATAAAGGAGAAAAAAATTTCTATCAAAGATCATTATTAAGAAATTTTTCAAACTGAAAACATATAAGCTCATGGAAATGATTGACGAAATAAAAATTGTTCAAACATTCTTCAGATGCAACTCTTCAGTGACTTCAATACAACGACAGATAAGCCGTGAAGTAGCTCAAGACGTACCATCACGAGCAGGGATATGCAGACTAATTAAAAAAAATCGACACACCGGTAGTGTACAAGATGGGCGTGTTGGCAGAAAAGGTGTAGAACAACATAAAATTGAAGAGTTACGTCAAAACGTCGAACGGTCGCCGCAGAAATCATTGAAAAGAAGATAAGAACAAATGAGATTGTCAAAAGATGCAACATACAATTTGATGAAGAAAAAACTGAAACTTAAGAGATACAAGATTCTGGTTGTGCAAAAATTAGAAGAAAACAATTTTGCGAAAAGAAAATCGTATGAAGAAGAATTTAGACGAAAATTTGGGGAAGTTGATGTACTGCCCGTGATAATGTCTGACGAAGCGCACTTTGATCTCAGCGGATACAATAATAAGCAGAACAACAGAATATGGGCGGATCACAACCCAGAAGCTATACACCTGAAAGAGCTGCATCCTGCCAAAACTACTGTGTGATCTGCGATAACATCTCAGAAGATTATTGGGCAGTATTTTTATGAGAATGAAAATGGAAATTCAGTCACTGTGAATTGCGAAAGATACCGACACATGCTTGAAGAGTATTTTTTGCCGAACTTTCAAAGGCTTGAAATAGACGACAACTTTTTTTTTTCAGCAAGATGGTGCAACATCACATACATCGAATGAAATAATGCAGTTGTTAAGATGAAACTTCAGAGAAAAAAATTATTTCTTGAAACATTGAATTTAAGTGGCCTCGAAGATCCCCCGATCTAACAACTTGGGGGGGGGGGATGGTTAAAAAGATCATGTTTAGCGTAATAATTCTAGAAGTATCCAGTAACTAAAAAATAATATCGCTAAAAAAATAAATAACATCTATGGAGAACTTTTGATAAAAATGATGAGAGCAACTTCGTCACGAGTAAATGAATGTTATGAGAAGAATGGTCACTATTTGAAAATAAGAATCTTCAAATAAATTAAGTTATTATTTTAATTATGCAAATTGATCATTAGTCTTAGTTTTTTGTTAATTCTAAGCAAATAAAATTAATTAAAATAAAATTGGTTTAATTGTTGATAAATATCTGAAAGTTCTGCGAAATTAGTTAAAAATCAATGCTTCACTAAAACTGGCATAACTTCTACAAAAATAAATGAATCAATTAGCCATTATAGTACCAAAACCTTACAACTATTAACGACAATTCTAAAAGTTTTTACTATGATTACAGAATTATTCTTGATTTTATAAAACTTCAAAGATAAGATATGTAAAAATACCTCCCTGTAGTATAGAGTACTGGATTCTCATTTTATATTAATTTTTCTATTCTCAAAATGGCTCTACTGGTTTTTAGATGGTTAACTTGGTTTCAAAATGGTAATCCGGATTTCTAACGTGCTCTTCTCTTTTCCAAATTGTTATTCAGGTTTAAAAAATCAGTTAAATTATCCAGCTGGCACAAGAAGATTGGCTTAAAAAAATAAAGATGTTCTGATGTAAATTTAATTGGTTAATGTTGGGTTTATGCACGCCATCGATTTTTTTTATAATTCATATATATATATATATATATATATATATATATTTCCAAACACTTGATTTTTAATGTAGAAAATGTTTTTTCTTGGGCAAATTAAAAGAAAAGTGTTATGGTGTCTGTTTGTTTGTTTTTGTTAAGCTATTGCAATCGCAGATATTGTATTATATATCATTATTATGGTAATTTTGAAATGGGGGATATCGACACCCTATACTCCCACCTAATTTTGGTGGGTGCATCCCAGCGCAATATAGAAAATACTCGTAATATTCATAATTCGAAAGCCTAACATTAGATTCGAATTCAAATGACGGCTAAATGTCGTTATGCTTCTAGTTTTTCTACCGAGTTCCTTGATTTCAGACATATAAGCCTCACCCCGAATCCTATTTAAATCAACCATATTTTCTTTAAAAACTATTAATATGAAATGTCCATATCATATTTTAATTCAGAAAAAAAAATTAATTAATATAAATACACTATAATGTGATTCAAAATCTACAATGAGTCTTCCATGATGACGGCCAATCTAGTTTTCACCATAACATCTTAATTAGAAATTTGCCCACATTAAGGAGTGAAGAAGCTATATAGATTATATCTATGATATACACTATATTGCATTTGCGTATTAAAAAAAGGAGATATTTATAACAAAAATTCGAAGGTTGGCATAAACCCGACATTAACCAATTAACTAAATATAATAGGCCAAAGTTGATGCTGGGTTCGCTTCCGATCGATGTGAATATTAACGAAGAGAAGGCCACTTATGTACAGGGTGTTCGGGTATAATCTCAATCTTAATAGGTGTAACAGCGCTATACTAATTAGGGCTTGCAGAGTGTGTGAAGAAAGGGCAAGCAGGACAACATTATTATCATATACTAGGGAAGGGCTTGATTGTTGCAATGATACAAAGAGCGAATCCGTCGGGAGTTCAGACTCCTGGCAGGGTCACCCAAAGTGGCGGTAAGATCGTGGATGAGGTTCCAGACATGTACCATATAGGATTTCCATGTCTGGCTCCGGCGGAGGAGGGGAGCGCCTAGGAGGCAGGCGCGACAAAGGCAAGCCTTGAACGACCAAGAACCCGACAGCACGATGTAAACAGCCTTGCCGAAACCGCATGTGTCACTGAGCCGCAGGCGATGTGTTACTGGCCAAGTGTGCGCGCGTGGCTAAATTCGGAACAATATTTTTTTCTTTTTAAGATTTAAAAATTCTGAAAAGTTTGTCTTCCTAATTTCGTTATATGTAAACCTGACAAAGGCAAAGGTGTTGTTATATTAGATAGAGATTATTATGTAAAAAAACGAAATTCTGATCATAAAGGGAAACTCAACAAAATTTCTTAATATTAGGGATGAACCTTTTAAATTAATCATTAAATTGGAAGATAAAGTTAATAGATTCTCGCGAAAACTTAAACATTTTCACTTATTAGAGTCCGCATATATGTAATAATCTTCATGCATCTGGTTCAACTCCAGGTATCCTCTATGGTGGCCCCAAAACACACAAATCTTATCAGCTATTCGCACACCCACATATAACTTGTATAATTTATTTGTTCCTCTTTTTGAACCTCTTACGATAAATAGTTATGACTTACGTGATTCGTTTGAATTTGTTTAATTTATTAATGATGGCTCTTCCAACTTATCTCATTATTATATCACAGGGTTTGATGTTGAATCATTATTTACCAATGCACCAGTTATTAAAACATGTGATCTTATTGTTACTGGTTTATTTTCTAATCAGAACAATATTGGAGGGTTAGACAGAAAGTGGTTTCTAGATTTACTCAAACTTGCGTTAGGAGATACCATTTTCCTTTCTAATAATACTTTGTATAAACAAACAGACGGCATGACTATGGAGTTCCCTCTAGATCCTGCTTTTGCCAACGCTTTTTTATGTTTTTCATGAAAAACGTTGTTTGGAAACTATCCCAGATCATTTAAAACCGTCATTTATAAACGATATTTCGACGATTTTGCTTTGTCATCTTCAGAGAAAAAGAGAATGTGATTCATTTGCATAATTATTTAAACAGTCAACATCCGAACATACATTTCACTGTTGAACATGAGTCCAATGACGAAGTTTCATCTTTGGACGTACACATTACCTGCATTAATAATCATGTATCCATCTCTGTATACCGCAAACCTACCTTTACACTACTTGGCACTAATTTCCTCAGTTTTACTTTCCTTAAATTTAGATTTTCTTCCATTAATTGTAGACTTTTCCGTGCCTACAAAATATGCTCTAACTGGGCTTTGTTCCACCAAGAACTTATTTACCTTAGAAAGTTTTGTCAATTTAATATTTTTCTTTCCCAAGTTCTTGACAAGCTTACCAAAAGTTTTTTAGATAAATTATATAATAGCTCAAATGGAAATATTAAGCCTGAGAAAATGGCTCTTTATTTAAAAATACCTTATATTTGGGGATATTATATTCAAATTGATAAAAGAATTACAGTTGGCGTTAGTTGAGATACCCTCAATTTCAGTTTCATTTTATTCCACTCAACAATTTAACTATTAAAACTTTTCTCAATCTTGAAGAAAAAGCTCTCCAAAATGTTTCGGTCCTCATTGGTTTGTAAATTCTTGTGTTCAGTCTGCCATGCCTTCTACGTCGATAAAACCACTTTCCAACTCCAAATGAGGATTAGTAATCATTTAGGTTTCTCCCACTATACTAATAGACCATTAACTACGCCTGAATTTTCTTCTATTCGAAACCATTCCATGTCTCGCAACACACAAATTTCAGACATTGAATTATCTAATTTAGATTCGGGTTCTAATGGTAATTGTCAAGGATGAAAGAAATGGAGATCATAGAGAGAGAGAGAGAGAGAGAGAGAGAGAGAGAGAGAGAGAGGGGCGAGTTTGACGCAAATAACCCGCAATCGGCTTCTTTTTTAGTTAACTTCCGTTTGATAACACGCCCTATAACGAGCTTAATTGTAACGAAAGGTTCCGCGAGATGGCGTGAAGATCTAAATTCACTCCCAGCGCCTCTATATAGATAAGGTAAAATCCACTTCTGGCGGGCCCATATAAATAGTTAAGCGTTAGCTTGAGTACGATTAGTATTTTGCCAAAGAGGACGCGACGCAGAAGAATTCTTTCTCTTTGCCTCCCTTACCCCAAGAGACCGAAGACAAGAAAATTAAATAAGAAGAAATAAAGACTAGGAACGATGAGACTCCCACATTGCTGTATTCGACTCAGCTTATCCGCGGCGAAATACTTCCTCGATCCCTCCTTTCGAGGCTAGCAGTGGTTGTTATAAGACAGGTTGTATTCTCCTTCATAACTTCAAACAAGCCGAGTACTAATCGGCCAAGTGCAAACCCAACCGTGCTGTTGAAAAGCAGTCGAGCTTGATGCTCATACTCCCTCCCCCCGAAGCCTTTCTCTTGGGTACAAAAATCCTCGGGCGGTAGATCCACACGGAATGGTAGTTTCCCTTTTGTCGGTCGTGTACATTTTGTGTACGTGCTAGCGGCTCCTGCCTAGACCTTCTTCCTATTTAGTTCTTTTGTATTTCTATGTTGTATCCATTATTTTATTTTTATTTTTACAGTAGTGAAGATTATTTTGTTTCATCCAGTTTGATATCCAGAACCTCGTAATTAGTTGATTTTAATTAGGCCAAGGAAAATAGTCACTCTTACTCGATTTAGGGCAACCCACGTTTAAAGTGCTTCATCTAGGACAAGGCCAATCGCAGAGTATCCTGCGGGTTTGCAACATTCCCTTCCGAGTCAAGGAAGCAAACGGAGGTCAGGAAATCTAACCTGAACTACGACAGTCATGATCTAGATATTTTTTAGTCTTTATACATTTCCAAACTCACTCCTAAACTCAACTACCAACAGGCCTCAACTCCCTTATTAATAATTTGAAATCCAACCAACTATACCCTTCCTAAACAACCAACTAACATGCCACCAATAGTTATTTTAGTCCTACTTCCCCCACATTCATCACATTTTGCTCAGGAACACCATCCTATACAAAGACTTCTGCCTGGTAAGCCAATTTTAGAATTCTTATTAATTTACTTATTTAAGTGTTTTTTTTTGTGTTTGCCTTTGTTTTTGTAATTTTTCTCTTCTTTTTGTCCAATTAGCTGTTATATTTTAAGTCTGTTTTTTAATATTTATTCTAATTTTTGTAAAATTGGCAAAATACTCTGTTGGTGATGTACACAGTCGATATACGAAACGTTCAGATATATATATATATATATATATATATATATATATATATATATATATATATATATATATATATATAAATATATATCTTATTTCAAATATGGAGGAGAAAACTACCATGCCTCTCTGTCCCAGGTGTAGAAGTATGGTGTTCACGATATCGTCCGTCCTAAGGGCAGCATCTGCAGAGAAAGCGAAGCGAATGCGAAATTTAGCTTGCTAAGATTAAACAGGTCGTAAAAGTGTTTCCTGCTTCTGTAGGTAAAGTCCACTCTATGAGTGTCAGGGAGGCTACTACGTGCTTTAAATGCTGGTGGAGCATGATCCTGGATAGAGTATGTGGAGAAACCGGCCGTGAAAAACTCGACCACGGAGGTTGTGTCTAAGTTTGCGGCCCCGTCCTCCTTGAGGACCCTTAGAACTGGAGAAGGTGATTTTATATAACTTGCCTCAAATATTTTTGACCCATTTTCTTAACGAATATAAGAGGCATTTTCTTGTTACGTGAAAACAGGTATGCTCTACAAGAAATTCAGTGAGCGTAGACCGAAACATATTGAAACCTAACCCTCGCTCGGCCAAATTCACATACATTGAAATTGTGCTGGCTTTGCTTGTACCCTTATATGCATATCTCTTCTCTATACGGACCATCCAGCAGTTTCCAACCTTCGTGGAATAATAGTAAGGCCAAAGCCGATGATTGTACGGGAGAAAAACACAACTGCCTCAACTGAATTAAAATCTACGGTGATATAGAAATTAGTTATTTCGTGAAATGCGGAACAGCGCGCTCTCTTCAATCAATACCAAATTGCTTTATCAAGAGTTAGCAGCCCGACCAAAGATATTTCGTGGTGAAAGTGATTCATACTCTGTAGGTCATCGAATACCTCCCACACAAAATCATGCATCCACCTGCCCAGCTCACATCCTGTCCTGGTGTGGTTGCAAAATCCTTATACCCTAGGAAGTTTAGCAAGGGGCACGAGCCAGAAATTGTCTCCAAGATACAAATATGTAACTAAAGGAGAACACGATAAGACGAGCCCCAAAGCTCTTCTCAGTAGAAAGTGCTGGTGCTTTCGTGGTCTTACTAGAAGAGGCTTGGCTCAAAGTACGAACCTCTGATCCTGCCTCGAAATATATGCAAGGCGGGACGGTTTGGAGAGATTGTCCCTGGCCATTTGGAGGGGCCTGACTTTCAAACTTTCTCGTCCAGCTTTAGTAAGGAGCAAGAAAGTCGAAGCATTATAGTTGGTACCCTCTTTTGGGGATTAAACCTTTGAGACCATAAGAGATGGCATTACACATATTCCGTTGCTTATTTCCCTTCACACCTACGCGGTTCAGGCCACGGGGAAAAGCAACGGAATGTATGTGATGCCACGTAGGTGTGAAGGGGGCTGGTTTTATCCGGAATGAGATCCAGTATTACCGCCATCTTTATCAGGGTGCGGTCCGTGGCAGGTAGAAGTAACATATGGGTTCCAACTGGGTGCGAGAGCCTCCTTGCTCTTAATTCTGGAGTGGCCAGGAGCAGAGGGCACTTTCTTATCTTGAGAGTTGTATGAAGTTCCAGATCGTGGAGGGCGGGATTGAAGCAATTCTTTGCTTCCCTACAAGAGATGTTTTCCGCAAGTTAAACAGCACAGACCTTCACAAACAAGCATAAGTCATATAAAATGGGATAGGTGTCCTCAATGTGGATTAGTTAATACATCACTGTCCAAGAACCGCTTAATTTTCCTGGGTTAATCGAGTCATGTACTCTTCGGATGCATAGGCTGATTTGGGGTGAATGGTCCATGACTTCTATGGTAGTGAACACTTTCTCATTCAAGTCTCATTTTTTGACCCGCTCCGCATGAAAAACTGTCCCGATGGTGCTTTGGAATGGGCGCGGTGGTCCGCATTTCGGAAATAATTGATTTCCCTCCTCTAGTCAAGGAGTTTAGTTGGGTGGATGATGCCGTTGAGCTCTTCACCGATAACCTCATCGCCATTGACCTAAGTACTATTCCTAGAACATCTGGCTTTTTTGCACACCAACCGCTCCCTTGGTGGTAGCCAAGTATGAAATGGTGCTCAGACAGAAGCGATATGTCTACATGCTCTATGTGAAGGTTAACCCAATAGAGGTCAAAGGTGCAAACATTCCCAGACATAGGCTGGCCATATCACCTTAGTTTATGGCCCCCGAAACGTTTAATCAGTTCGAAACCCTGTCGGGCGACCCCCTTCCCCCTCCATTGTGCACGGTTATCATCCCCCAGTGGAAAGTCGAAAACGATAAATATTACTCCCCCCACACCCCAGCCGCTGTAAGACGCCTGTGACTTGAGGCTGTTTACTCGGCTACATTCCAAGTCTCCCATGGGACGCCAGATGTCCTACGTTCCTCTTCCTAACCCAGTCCCCCACAGAAACCCGCCGTATTTATGCAAGCAACTCCATTCATTGTCAGCAAGACTTTATTCCGACGTCCGTCAACCACATTCCCCGTTGGTTCACCGGGTCGACGCCTGTGATCCCTTGAGCGGATCTTACCTTCGTAATCTCTCTGGTCAGAGACGGATTACTCTCCTTCGTTATTGTCCAATTCGGAGGGCTAACCGGGATCAACTCCCCTCTCATTCCCTCCACTCTACAAGGTCCGTGTACCTTAACCTCAGCCGTGAGACAAGAGCAAGAAGGTCCGAGAAGTCCTTCCGTGCAGATTTCCATCTGGTCGCCGAGCCAACACCAGTCCCTGGAGTGGACTCCCTCTTCCCACCCCGCTTCGTGATTCCCATTTGGAGGACAACGTGGAACCTGATCTACGCTCATCTTCCGCTCTACGAAGTCCCTCCGAGGCTTCATTGAATTCACCGCAGCAGAGGTAAAACCGAGGTCCCTGTCCCGGGATTTTTCCTCCATTTAATTTACTCCCCGAAAACCCCCGTAATTCCCCGCATTTAATTAACATTATCTCATCCCGCGTTTAATAACGGTCTTTCAAGTGATTGTTACAATTCCCGGGCTATTCCCATTTATTCCTTGCCCACCACTAATAACAACTGGTCACTTATTCATTATTATATTAGTTTGCTTTGTTTTCGAAACCAATAATAATTATATTATTTATATGTATATTCAAGGTTATTTTTGTAAGAGGGTTTTCTTTCAATAACTCCAGAGCTGAAACAACAATCTCGATTTCCGCCTATTATTGGCCAACTTTGCATTAACGCACTCGAATATAAATTGGGCACAAGCCCTTATTCGAGACTTGCCGGCCTTGTTGAATACCCGTGGGCTCGACTCTGTATAGAGCGTGACACTACCGTGTCGTTCCTTGACACTCTATAAGCGCCCCCCCCCCACGACCTCCCCTTAGGTGAATTTCGTCGCTCTAGGGCTCAAGTTATTTGACTACCTCCCACACATTCCACTACCCTTAAATTCAACCGTTAAAATTCTCCTTTTCTAACATGAACTCGGGTTTTTTTAACGACGATTGTCATGCTAGTCTCACAGCCCCGTTCGCCATCGAGTTCCTCACCGCATCTCCTCCTCGCCGGTCTACCGGAGCTCCGAGCTGTCATCTGCAAGGAGATGACGAATGGCCTCAACTCATAACGACGAAGATCGATACGGTGAGCTGTTTTGCTCATAAAATAAATTCCTTTCGACGTCAAAGGCAATTTTTTCCTGTCAGATTCAGGTAAAAGAAAATATTTTAAAGAACAAAGGAAACTGTTTCGTGCACGGATATGTAGGTGTATACATATATACATAGTTTATACAAATAGAGAAGGAAAATTTCTGTTCCTTCATTGCGCAGTCTACAACCATTTTTAATCATTTGTGTAGTATCTGTAATGGAACCTAACAAAGTTTGCGATAGGTTTGGTAAGTTTCTTTTGTATTAAATGTGGTGGTAGGCCGCACATAAAAGGAAAACTAAAAATTCTTTATCAGTCTACTTTTAGACAAAATCTGGCTTACCTTTAATGAGGCATAAGTCATTTGGAAGGGCATTTTATTTAAAACTTTGAGGCGTTGTTTCCACACTGATCAAAAGTTCCACTTATGTCTATCTCAAATATGGTAAATATTCACAACCAACCATTCAAAAGGTCGTTAGATACATATACCAACACGTCTACAAAAACCACATCCCTTATTCACCTTTAGTAAAATTATACTCTCCTTGGGCCCTTATTTTAAGACCATATGCTCATTTCTTGATATCACCTCTTCAAAAATTTCCCTCTCCACTGTAAAAAATTCAAACACTACCCCCGACAGGTTTTTACCCCTGGGCAAAATATATAAGTATTTACTGCTATTTGCTCTGGTCGAGTCATAGTGTTCTGTTATTGGTTAGTTCCTCGACTTCTCTTTGTCCTACGTCACGACCGAAGTAGTGAAACGGGATCTAGAATGAGGACTGCAGCTACGCCTGAACTATATCTGAAGTGGCAGGAACAAATGCTAATCTTGAGAGAACAACTCACTCTCAATTAACGTAGGAATTCTACATGATCTCTCTAAAGTCTGAACACAGTAAATATCACAATGGTCTCTTCGTTCACCACCCATTAACCCCCTGTACTTCTTTTCCTGAGGTATGCTAAAGAAGAAGGTGTACTCAAAGAGACGAGACTTCTGAACGATTCTGCTTTGGAGTTAATGCATTGCGTTCATCGAGTGAATCTTTAAAATCGGATCAAACTCCGCCTCACAGATGGTTAATATCACATTGAAGATGTTATTTATTAATATTTAAATTAAATAAAATGTAGTTAAAATTACATAGAAGGTAGTTGAATTTTTTTATTGAAAATTTGCATTTTGCCTATGTATCCGGTATTTAGGCACACTTTGTATAGCAAAATATTAAGGCAGCCTTAAAACTCCAACTATTACTGTAATACTTATCGTGTTTATTAGTTTAGACTAACATATCGTGAAACATATATGTAAACCGTATTTGTCATAGTGGCATGAGTAAAGGTCATTTCATCGACTAGAAATCACTCATTTACCTCTCTGTCCACCGAAAAATGAATAAAATCTATTACATAATCAATTTTAAATCATTAATTGCAAAGGATGTTTTAAGCGTCCATATCTAAACCTCTTAGAAAACTCAACGCTATAAGATAATTCTCGTTTAAGTTTAATACAGACGTGAAATATCTTAGCAATTTCTCCTTAGAGTTATTTTATGATGGCGCTTATGACAATTTCGATCAAGCAGTTACATATATAAAGACCATAATGGACAAAGGCCACGAAATTTCTCGCTCTAATAAAGATTCAAGCTATAAAATTATTACCCTACAATTCTTTAAGCAATATCGAATAGGCAACAGTTGAGAGTTAAAATAAAATGTATAGATACGAAACAAATTAGTTTATTGTTATTTAGAATTAAACATAAAGTGGAAAATTCAGCAGAAGCTTAAATCACCTGCTTTATCCACACGATTAAATGGTTTCCGATTGAAAACCTCATTTTGTAGGAATCATCAAATAATCTCGATAATTAAACCCAGTTGCTCGCAAACAAAGGGTGAGTTTAAAGAATATCCTGCTGTTGAAATCTTTAATCCTTTATAACAAATGAGATTTTAAGGATCATCAATTGTCTGTGCTACACAAATTACCCCTAAAGTGTTTTCACCACAGATTATACAAAAGAAGAAAATGCTTATTTATGGCTTGAATAAACAAGCAAACTCTGAGTTAAGGGAATCATATTTCTTTTATTAAGTAACGAAAGAAATAATGTTATTCCGTGTTTTCTTAACAAAAACACTGGCTTAATTTCGTCTACATAAAGCTTCTTTTCCTAGCACAAATTAAAAGTTTAACAAATTCTACATTTTGAGTATTCAAGAAACTTAATTTGGTAGATTTTTATAGGTATTATGCGAGAATATGGTTGGTTATAGCCTTAGTATAGTGGTTGCCATTTGCGAGAAATGTCCTAAATTTAAAGTTGGAATTCTCTTCCTTGGGTACAGAAGTTACGACCAAGTGTGACCAATTAGATAGCGTTATTGTAAGTGTGTCATATCATTAAATCAAAATGAAACACAAATGAATATTGCACTAGCAACTTATTTTCAACATAATATAATCCTAATATTTATATCGATCGAGGTAACAGGGTGAAGAACATTCATTACCACAATGATGGCCACAGATTTATTTTACACCTTAAAAACTTATCGAAATCTACTTGTGTCTACAGATCTTTTAAAACAGAGACTAAGACAACTATTAATACACAGCCTTAAACAACCAATTCTGCCATAAAATTGGATAACACAACTATGTCTCGTCTTCGGTTCTTATTAGGGTTGAGCTGGTTGGATACGTTGCTCTTTTCTGCCTTGCTTGAAGCGAGAGTTTCAACCTCGGAGAGACCACCATAGGATAACTACATTATTTTTCTTAGGAGCGCCGCCGCCGCCAGCAAACTTTCCCCTCATATACAGTCTTCGGTGATGGCCATTTTGACTCCCTTTGTGGCAAAGTAAATAAATTATCTTTTTGGAAAATTTAGTAAACCACAGAAGGTCATTTATTGAATGTTCCCCAAGAGAACACCAAACCAATGGAATGTGATAGCAAAGTAAATTGCACTGTTCGAAGTGATGGTATGCGGTTAGTATAGCAATGAGTAAGTAGCCGATTTCAACTGCATAGGGCACACTTTATGCCTACCCATGCTCCCACGGGTGGGTGAAAATGATTCCAAGTACTTCGACGGCAAAAGTGAAGGTTAAAATATTCAAATGATAAAGTTCATTTTAGGGCTGATTGATTGGCCTTTTGGATACAGTCACTTGCTTGTTGTGGATGAAGAGCATCGCCCAGGTGTGCCGGATGCATTGTGAAGGTTAATATTCATTGTTATAGTAACAGCAATGGAATGTAAGGTTAATAAATTAATTAGACTCAATTACAGCGGCCTTACCCAATTTTAACTGCTTTATTTCCAATGGCTATAAATTATAGAGTTAGTAATTGGAGATTGCATCAGATAGCGATTGTAATGACAAATATTCATTTAAAATTGAAGAATTATATTAATGATTAATAACTGTAGAGAGGCAAATATGCTTTAAAAATCAGTAGCTAAATTAGATATGTATGGAACTGAAGCCCATTTCACCCTAAGTTATAGTCAAGAAGACCATCAAGATTTGCGCTCTTAAATGTCTTCTAATAAACAACCAATGCATATGATGGTGCAAGTCACTGCAGTAAATCCGCCCAATGAAGCTGAGTAGGTTTTAAAAGGTAACTTTATTTCTCATCTCCAATTTAATTTTCCGGAGGGACCTAAAGCGGAAGTCCTGTATTTGCATTTATTTTTAAAAAATCTGACACAAATAAGTTTATCTACTTCGCAAAGCTTTTGAAGTAATTTATGTAAAGAGCTGAAAATAAGGGAAGTGGGGATGCAAAGAACAAACATTACCCAAGGACAGGACTTCGACTCTGGGAATTGCCTCTAAAGGCAAGTTTCAAATTCTATATGAGTTTGTCTCGAGGTGTGTTTAAGCAGTTCTTTAAAGACCCCACTATTGCATGCAAAGCCCCGTTTTCGGGGGAGGGTAGGAAAGAGCTCTGACCAAAAGCAAGTTTTGTCATCGCTCAAATACTTCTTCGTTTCTCCTTCCATTTATCTCTCTCTGCATTTTTTCATCAGTTCTTTGCATAGGAATTCTTATTCGTAATTTTATAAATCTCTTTCGTACAATGAGGGATTACTAAAATAGCTCACTTAGAGATGTAAATTTTCCAAAGTTTGGAATTTTTTAGGGTTTGATTTCCATTCTTTCACTTGTACTCTAGATCCAGGACTTATTCCTTCGTTCTTACACACCATATTTTATTTATTGCAAGACGCATCGCAATTTTTAATGGTGTGGAATAGAAGTTGGTGAAGCATTAGGTAGCCACCTCACATTACGGTAAATATTCCTAGATGAGGCTTCCCATCTACCAGGCTTAGCTTTATTTACATTAGAAAATTCAAAGGAAAATAAAGGATAAATGTCTTAATGTCTCTGTTTTTCTGCATCACTATATCGTGGATATTAAAATCGCTCTCAGGTATCGTTTAGATGTTTTATATCCTAAAAATTAACAACAAGTTTTGCCTTCTACCATGAAGTGCATGAACAACTAATGAAGTCTTTACTCCCTTGTAAAGATTGTTCTTGTATCTGCTTAAATCCAACTATTTATCTGTAATGCCAACATCAGTATTATTACCTCACAGAATTCATCCGGCATAAGCTTTAAGTCGATTCCCAATAGAAAGCATCACTTGCTCAAATCTTAGTAAATGATTAAAGATATTGATAGTAGTATCGGGCTAGAAAAATTATTATTTCTACTTAATATTTCATAACAGTATAACATCTCCAGGGTTGAATTATCAACAATAAATGATACTACACTAATATTTTTCGGACGAAAAAAACAAAAAGCGACAATGCGAGTTATATAATATAACGACAACAAAATTTCTCCCAAAACCCCCCTACTATGGCATAAGCAAAATATTATTCATAACGCTGTGTCATAAAAACAACGGTCTAAGGGCAGTTATAAAATGTCAAGAGAAAAATGTGAGCTCGAGGGGCCCTCACGAGTGATGCCATGTAAAAGCCGTAGCTCTGATCTGTGCTTAGTCACTTGGTCGCTTGCGAGATAGGAAAAAAACTGCATTTGCAAAGCAAGACTTTGGAATTCTAATTACGCAAATTCAATTATATTCTATATTAATTTTTCGCAATGTTTTAAGATCAATAAAAATACTAATAGAAGGTGGCTTTGAAGATTTTCTTTCTTATTACCTCGGGCCTTTGTCCTTGCATCGAGAGAATGAAATTCAAACCAAAAGTAAATTTTCATCATTCATAAGAGAAAATTTGGAATTCAACATTTTATCTTCCTTCAAGTGCAGCTTTCTAGTGTAGCTGCAAGGTTAGACGAAATTTTATGTGTATGCGCCCATTAGAATGAAGCTCTTTTTACCAATCAGCCGATCGAAAGTATAAGATAAGCCACCACATAGCAAATGTTAAATAACAGGACTATCTAAACATTATGGGAGTGCAATGTACGCAGAAGTGGTATGCGGTTAATATAGCAATGAGTAGTCACCTTCACCCCCCTCAAAATTATTGACAAATCATTCATTTCGCCCCTATAGGTCATCATTTTACCCTTTAGTTCGAGTAGTAAAGCTCCGTGGACTGAAACTCGCCTCCTAAAGGAAAGGAAAAAATGCAATTTTGGATTCTACGAAGGAATGCATTTTTTTCTTATTATTTTTGCAATGCTGAATTTTTCATAAGCCCGCAATTCTCTAAATAGTAGAATAATAATTATTCCTATCATATAAATTTTAAAAACGACTGCAGAAATGTAAAAAAATATATTTTTCTGAAAGAATTTGGCCATGACTGTACCAGGGCCTTCAAAAACTACCGTGACAGCAGATCATGTTCGATGGCGTCATATATCAGTTACCCAAAATCAATGAAAGAGATTTTTATCCTCTTCATCTATAAAACTAAGAAGCAATACTGAAAATCAATCCATCATACAAAAGAGTTTCAAATAATATCCATAAACTGAAGGAATTAGGTCAGTTACCTAATTTTATAGTAGTGAATGTTATTGGTAGTTCTAGAGAGATAATGATGGTGATGAAAATATAGAGGAGCTTATCATGGTCCATTTATTAGTGTGGCACAAAAGTTCTAATTAGGCCCATTAAAAATACTGTGCAAGATCAGTGATACTAAGTCCATTACTTCTTCTTTACCAACATTATCATGTAAGTCTGTTATCATATGTTGTCGCTTAGATGGGAAGTGAGAAACAAAAAAAGAGCCTAGGGGTCTACTACCCTTGTCTTTGATGGAAAATTAGAAGAATATACTAAAGTGGCTGGTAAAAAATATTTATTTGTTTAACTAGCTTATAGTGATAAGATCGCTATTGAGTATGTATATCATCGTGCATACCTGTTTAAGCTGTAGAGAAAAAAAAGATACTGTTGGATGTGACATGAAAGTAATGGAACTCAGCTCATCAGCTTCCATGTTCCCCAGGAATTGCTTGAATCCATCGAAGACTATCGTGGCACAGGAAAAAATACTAGTAATAAATGCTTTTACATCCCTCCATAACGAATGCATTGTTAGTCGGGGCTTTCCATACATTAAAGCCAATGATAATAAGTACGGATTCCAGGCATATAATCAGTAAGAGTAAATCGCAGCTGGTCTTTTGCTTTTTAATGATGTGTTAAGCAAAGCTTTTGTTAACTTGAAAAACAACAAATCTAATGTAGTTTCTATTTTGTCCAAAACAGTTTTAATTCTCCGGAAAAGTATTTCCTCACGAAGCAGGCATTTATAGGTTCCTTAATATTCACTACAGGAAAACAAGGATCTAGGAAATCTTGTAATGCTCCTCTCCAATAAAAGAGTTACTCACCAGTTTCACCACATCTGTCGACGAAACTACACCTCGCATGTCAATGCATCTCTGGTAGAAGTAATACATAAGCAAAGAATAGGTATGTACCATATGACCGCTTTAAAACATTCACTACTGACATAGAAAATTCAGTTATTAATTACTGGAAGCGAATTGGTTTAGTGACACAACTTATAACAATCAAGGTTGTGTTCACCATTAGTAGTTTCAAGAATAATGGTGACAACGCATCATCGACAATAGCAACATTACCCTACCATGAAACCTGCATCAAAATTCAGCAACACTTCTATTCAAAGAGCTCAAAAACCGAGTATCATTTTGACATACCTGATCCAGATGAGTTGGAGAGGAAACATGTGAAATCCTTTCTAGCTCAGAACACTCCACAAATATTGATCTGAATGTCTCACTACTAACTGATGATGTATTGTATGTTGTTTCCCTAAAAGACAACATTCATTTTTCTTCAGCCTACCCCCCCTGTAAACAACATCATTGTAGAGGACTACCATTGGTTGGAGACAGGAAGAAAATTTCTAATTAAAGAGAACCTTGAAAATAGCTAATGAATTTCATATGTTGCATAGCTTTGATGCATCATAGAGCCTACTTTATTCCCACTCAGCCAAACATATATTATGTCAATTTCCATAGCATCTTCATCCACTCAAACTATGGAGTAGCATTCGATGAAAGTCCTCTGCCAATCAATCAACCACATAAATCCAAGTCAGGCACCATCCACTAAATTTGAAGATTAGGTAAGCTTACCAGCATGCATAGAAATCCATGCACTGGCCCCTTGCACCCATAAAAAGCTGATATCGCATATTTATGCAATCTGCAGGTATGCTTGCGAAATAATGTAGAGAGATTTTTCACAACAATGATAGTAATTTTGTATTGCTGGTCCTTTCCACTTTAGTGTTACTCTAACAGATGATAGATGAAGTTTGGATTGTCTTTGAAGCACGGTGCCAATTAAGGTAAGTAATTGCATTGAGCTGTGTTTCTGCTATTTCTTTAATATAGCTCATATACTCGTAATATAGCTCACATATTTTACAAGGCAATGGTTTTGCAAAAGTTTCTTGAATAATTGGGAAGCATCACTCCGTCAACATTTTTTTGCACATACAAAATGATAGTCTGGTCTATGCAATAGCCCTTCGTGATCTCGCTTTACCTATTTAACTGCTCTTTGTCTCTAATCATACCATTACAATGCTCAAAGCTCAAATACCCATGCTACAAGATTTTTGATTAAATACTATTGTGTTCCCTTAACACTAACACATCTATAGATTTTTCTCGACACCCATCCCTTCCGTAACAAAGCAAAAATCAGAAATCTCTGGAATTTAGGAGAATTTCGTGAATTTTCAAGAATGTTCCACAACTTGCCAGACCATAACCCTAGAAACTTCTAGAACCTTCTGAAATATTCTAGAATAATATTTCATAAATATTTATAGAAATATTTTATCATTTTAGCTATAACTACCAAAGAGTACCCATAAAATATAAATGGCAACAAGAGCCTACAATCATCATTCTCCAGATGCATTCTGTGATATCTAGGTACAGTTCATCAAAACAAGAGCAATAAGTTTCGGTGTAATGGCATTTATGAGAACGTGTGAAGGTTACAAAGCATACTTTGCCATGCCAGTTGTAAAGAGTAAAATATTATATGTCACAAGTATTTAAGCTATTTTATTTGTAAGCCCAAAGAGTAAGAAATTATATATTTTTGTTTTAACATGATGGTATAAAAGTGAAAGAAGATCAATGATTTGGCGTGAACCCACTGACTATTCAAGCAACTGGAACTTTTGCATGGTTGACCCCTCCAAACGTCGAAGTGGCAAAAATGCACATGCTATTTCCTATCCCAATCTTTTATCCTATATTGTGCAAGTTACACACAGTGCTTATCCTACTGTATCTATCTAGCCCTTCAGAAAGGAATAAGCCACCTTTAGAAGAAAACAACAATTCAGAAGCTGAATAGATCAGTGAGATGTAGACTACTGTATTCGGAGATATGGATGTTCAGAGTAATCCATAGCTATCCAAACCCAAGAAACCTCATTGCCCTTATCAGAGATCCTTTCTTGTCAAGGTCAAATGCTGATTTATATTTATTTCTAGACTCAAAGAGTGGTATTTCTTGGATTGAATGCACAAGTGACAAGCCAAAGTAAACATCATAAACATTTCTTAAGATTCTTTTCTTATCAAGCTGGGCAAAGCTACGGCAATGATATACCCGTATCTGGTCTGTTTGATTCAATTGGAATAACATGTAATCCAGATGAGTGGATGCGCTTCATTGAAAGCTCGTCCAGAAGCTTTAAAAATGTACTTCTTCATAATTGGAATAAGCATCCATCCCTTCCTTTGGCTCATTCTGTATATCTCAAGGAGGACTACAACAGTGTAAAACTCCTGCTAAAAGCTCTGAATTATATGGAGTATGGCTGGAAAGTGATTTGAGACTTCAAAATTATTGCATTTTTGATGGGAGGTTTTACCAAGTTTCTATGTCACCTGTCTTTAGGACAGTTTGTATAACACAACACATTACCAAAAGAATCACTGGCCACAAAGGACTGAGTTCTCTGTTGGAGTGAATAATATCAAGCATGGGTAATTGAAAGACATTCGAAAAGCGTTGTTCCCTCCATTGCTTTTAAAACTAGGTCTCATAAAGCAGTTTGTTAGAGCTTTAAACAAAGAGTCTGCAGCCTTTAAGTACCCTTAAAATTTCTTTCCCAAACTCTCTTAGGCCAAGGCGAAAACAGATGTCTTTGTTGTCCTACAAATCAGGAAATTTATAGTGTTTCGAATTTCCTGAAAAGCTTACTAAAATAGAAAAAGAAGCCTGAAAGAGTTTTGTTTTGGTGTCTCAGCCATTTTAGGCGGCCACAAGGCTGATAATTATATAAAACTGGTTGAGAACTTAGTAAAAAGCTATGTCCAAATGGACTGCAGGATGTCCCAGAAGGTGCAGCAAGGGAATCGCTTCAATCAAGATATACTGAACATTGAACATAGATACCAATGAGTATACGATGAAAACACGATGGGAGAGCAACACATTTGCGGGCTTTTGGGGGATGGTTTTACATTATAAGCGTAAATCGATGAAAACTGTTCCCTTCCAACCTTTTTACTTATTTATATTTTTTGGGTGAAAGTTTTAATAAAATTGTATATATTTTGTTTTTATTCCTACAATGGATGGAAAAACATAATTTGCTTTTTTTTTAGTAAATATTTTAATCAAGCTACAAAAGCAAAGTTTTGAACAAATAGTGGCTATTTTCTATTGTTTTGTAATAAAAGAGTTGTGATTAAAATCACAACTATTTTGAGCTAGGGTGTTAAGAAGCATTTCCGCAAAGACCTTTAACCTTTCTGCAGTGAAATAGGCCAAAAGCCTCAGTTCCAGTGTCGCAAGAAGCATGTTGCACTTCAATTTTTCCTCTTAACAAGATAGAGCAACATTTATGTATCAAATGAAAGAACAGAAAATTAATAAATAACAAATAATATTTGGGGGTAATAATAAATAATAATAATTATCTATCATTTTTCAGGAAATAACGGAAACTCAATCAGATTTTAGGTAACCATCTAAAGTTCCAACTTCACAATTGGATTAAGCAATTGTGAAGACCTTTAACCTTTCTGCAGTGAAATAGGCCAAAAGCCTCAGTTCCAGTGTCGCAAGAAGCATGTTGCACTTCAATTTTTCCTCTTAACAAGATAGAGCAACATTTATGTATCAAATGAAAGAACAGAAAATTAATAAATAACAAATAATATTTGGGGGTAATAATAAATAATAATAATTATCTATCATTTTTCAGGAAATAACGGAAACTCAATCAGATTTTAGGTAACCATCTAAAGTTCCAACTTCACAATTGGATTAAGCAAAGGAACAGAGGTATTTCTCTGGGCTCAAAGTTGATATCCTAAAAAACTCTATGTACTGTGCACAGGCAGGTGTCAACTTGGCCATCAACCAGATGTCTCACTGAAACATTTTGGTTTTGGTTGGATACCCTTTAACTTTTATTAGTGGTTCACAGCTTCCCACCAGCAGAGAGAGGTTCCAGTATATCTTTAATCTTCATAATTTAGCGGGTAATACATTGAAGTCAAATGATCAAGACTTGGCATATGAAACAATTGAGCCTAGCACCCCCTTCTAGCAATTGACAAGGGTAAAGCATATGACCAGGTACAACGCAATGAAGCTTTTAATGGAACCACATGAGAAACATCTTTCTGAAAAGCAATAATTAGTATGTACTTAAGAATTACTGTCTTAATATGTACTATTTTTTTAATATAGAATAAGAAGCAGCTGTTCGTGTGGATGACATTAACTTGGATGACTCAACTGACAACGACGCTAGCACAGAGGACATGGATTAACATCAGCCTCGTCTTGGATGGCCTCATCATGATATCTGCCATCTTGAAAGGTGGAAGAGCTGATCTAGATAGCTTGCCCTCTCAATCTCAACAACATGTCGCAACAAAATATAGCCCAAGTATAATATCAGCCACAGTCACATATCCAACTGCTGTAAAAAAAAGTATTGTACGATGCTGTACACGGGGATTGAAAGTTGCTCAATGTCTTAGGCAGTAAACCTGAAAGTACCCGAGAGAAATTAGTTGTGCCAGTATCTTTTCCCCCTTTTTATACTTAAGGAAGTTATTGGGAGTACCTGTCATGGACAATTCTTCTGGCACACCTCGGGCTGAGGCTTGAATGGATTTACTGGAAACATGGGAACTTATGAATAATGTTACTGAAGATGCTACAGATGATGCAGATACTCTCGTGATTGATCTAAGTCACATCCAGGATATGTTGAAGTAAAAGAAAACTGACCCAAAGCTTGCTGATACAGTACTTAATATGATAAAAAACACAAATGGTACCTAACACAGTAAGTTGTATAATTTTTCTGGCTCTCCGGCTCAGTAGTAAATTGAGTGACACATTGAATCACAGTTTTGTACACATGCATATTTATGTCAATGAGAATTCAAGCAACTTTAGAACACGAAAGCTTCCATTCCAGAGACACATCTAGGACTAAAACTTTAATTATGTTCATGGTAGAGTTCACTCGCAAATGTATGCCAATGAGTGTCCAAAGATCAAAATATTTTGCCCTCTGAACGTGATCGAGTGGGTTAACTAGAAGGGAAGGGTCCCGCCCTATATAAAAAGATCTCTATTGACTAAGAACGTAGCTAGACTCTAACACTGAAGGAACATGCTTCCGTCGGACATCCAATCTTTCGTCAGTCCCGTGGGGGACTAAAAATTGCTTAAATGCGGAGGTGTCGAAATGAATGCTCACAACGTCTTTGAAGGTTCTCTTTGTTTGTATTCCTTTTGTGTGGGAAAGTTGCGGATTTAATCATTTTCACTCCCACTCTGAAGAGACTACTTAGCCGTCATGGATCCACTTTAGCCTGGTCCTTTGACGAAATAACGAAGGATCTTCCATTTTCTGGTGCAACTTCGGGATGAAGTATATCCTTTGTTCTTTTTTTGCTTTATATTTCTACCTTAGGAAAACTGTTTTTTCGAGCCTTCATAGGGATATCCCCCGTCTGAGACTTCCTTTGACAGCTTGTCTTGGATAAAGGCAATGCGATCTACTACGCAATTGTCAGTTTATAGGAGCAACAGGGATACCGTGCACATATATCAAAATATAAGGCCAGAGCAACCACACACCAGACCCCACGAAATTAATTTACATAGGGTAAAAAATCTGAGACGGATTCCAGAACAGTCTGTCACCAGAGATCTCTTGATAAAGATACAGCCCTGATTCAGGCTCCGTCTGAAGTGGTGAAACCACCTCATGTTCCTTTTACTTCTGCTGAGGAGCCTCTGAGATAACATAACAGGGGGGTCAGGCATCCTCGCTAGAGAGAGTGAGCAAATTGTGGTTGTCTCCACAGTGAAGATTTAAAAGTGGAAGCCCCTTTCCCGAAAGAAATTGATGGATGGGAAACTTCTTCACGTTCAAAAGTTCGGTTTGTTTTTATGATTTCTTCAATATTATCGAAAATGAAAGTTGATTTTATGACTCGAGTTGCAAATGCTATACGTTCTCTCCAGGGTGCACATTGGATGGAAGAATAGATGGAAGTTCATGGACAAATGGCAAAATAAAAAAAAATGTTTAGAATGATGAAAGCTACATATGGTAGTCTTAATCTATTCTGAGATTATGGGTACCAAGTAGTATTAGATAGCATACTAATCCTTCTCCAGGTATCAAGTGAAACAGTCTAAGTAAGGCAACCTCTTGCCTGGTACGAATTATGGAACGTGTTCTTGCCCCTGGGGTGGCGCATGAGAGTCACGATTTAATGATTTAATGACAGCAGAAAAATTAATTCTAAAAATTGGGCAAAATAATTTATAAAGGGCCTACATATACTTGCAACTTCAAGCAAGGGCCTAGCCGAAAGTACACACTTATAAAAATTAGTTTTATCCCATAAATAAGATAATTATTTAAAAACATCATAAAGAACCCACAACCAATTTAAGATGAGATAAACAATAAACAACTAAAGGTAAAACAAAAAAGGCGATAAATGAAAAGCATGATTAAGCGCCATAGGGAGGCCCCTCCTTCAGGCACTCGAAATTCACTACTTATCCAAAAAGTTTAAATGGAATTAAGAATGCCCCTTCTGTCCAAAAATTCAAAAAGGACACAATTCGGTGTGCACGAACTGACGCTAGTACAAGGGTCAAATGGTAGCGACCCCGCTGTCTCGGAGCCAATGGCCGCAAACAATTTTCGCTTGATCGAGCGATAACGAGTAAATGAATGCAATAAAAATCATAAATTAGAAATGAATGCACGGTTTGCGCTATATAAAAATAAATGCAATTACCCCATATTGATTAAACAATTAACCACAATGACGTTAAGATCTTATCGTAAGCAAAGATCATCACCACAGTTAATGAAATCATAATCAAAAGTGAAGAGTAAAATATTGCTTAAATTGTCGATTGTCAAAGTTATATCTGACATGGAGTGGTCGTCAATAAAGCCAGCGGCTTCCTTTAAGGCATCCATGCCGGGAGGAAACAGCTTATGAAAATATAGGAGTAGTGAATTTCAGCTCTGGAAGATTCGTCAGAACAAAAGGAGTAAAGATAACTGACGTCAAATGGTAGAAGCTAGTTTGTCTTTGTCGTGGTATAGGAAGGACCGAGTGATGGATGTTCGTACGTATGGGTTGGTTACGTCTTCAAAACTCAGTGATTACGTTTCCTCTCTAAGAGTGCTATATTTGATTATATTCTGATTATTATTATTATTATTACGTTAATCTTCGAAGGTTCCTAGTGCCTTGTTCAGCGTTTCGAGGATTGAATAAAAAAAATTGTTTCTAAGAAAACTAGAACTTTAATTAAAAACATGAACCAGTGAAATTTAAAAAACTAAATACACATAAATAAATTAAACAAATTTTTAAGTGAGGCTTTCTAAATTATGTACTTGAATTTATAGTAATGGTTGACCCACAGCTCACTTTAATATTTAATGCAACTGACCTCAACGAAACAGATAACCGGGGTTTAAATCCCTTACGAGATTCCACGAGAATCGGATTTGAGTCTGACCTTGAACTCAATTGTTGTCACCTCAAGAATGTTGTTTCCTGGCCGACGCGTAGATCAGCGTCCAGATAGGCAGAAGGAGGAATGCTTTACAGCTGCAAAGGACCTCGAAGCGTGTGGCAGATGGATAGACGCACACCTTCTGGAGGAAATGGTCTCACCACGGGACAGGGAAAGGATGGTTCTTGCTTCCTTCGGCTTACTCTGGGAATAATTCGCACTGGCGAGCGATTAGCCAATGCTTGAATCCTTTGACTCAGGGGAGTGCTTGAGGAAGTTTACTTCTTGGTATTCCTCAAGGGCGAGGACTATATCTGGGTTTGGGGATACACCAAGATAGGGAGTTTCTCTGACGAGAGTTAGTTAAACTTGCTTCTTAAATCAAGTTAACTTAAAGTTCGGTGTGATCACCAGAAACTGGTTCGAGGGTGAGTTTCTTCTCAGTTCCTCTCGTTGACTTGCTGGGCTCTTTGCCGGTCTTCGCTGTCTAGATCTCTCTAACGATCTACCTCTGACAGGCTTCTTAAATTCGGTGTGACCACCAGTAACTAGCTCCAAAAGATGAGCTTCTTTTAATTCCTTTTTGTTAGTAGCCGGCCTCTTGCCGGTCTTTGTCAGTGATGAGTAACGTAATCTAACACGTTTTTCCAAAGTTATTTGATTTTATACTTCGCTACTCCACTAGGGGTAGGGGAAGGAGGGGAGAGGGGGGAGCGTAGACAGGCTGCCTTAAGTCTCCTCCTCTAACGGTTTTTCTCAGGGCGTCATTCAGCCAGCGCTAAGAGACCTTCTGGCTCTAGGACGACGCTCCTCTAATTTCGCCTATGCAGTCAAATTGAATATCAACTCTTACGGGAAATCTTGCTGTTTTAACCAATGTTTGGGTCAGGGGTCCGATCTGAGCTGATTAGTGCATTATGTGGTTTGGGGCGGCCGTTCAGCTTCTCTTTGAGACGAGGGGTGAGAGGGGAGGAGGTTAAGTGGTCAGGCTATCCCGCCTACACTGCCAGGACATTGTGGTTACAGACCTGTGGCTCAATTGTGAGGGTCGGGTATCGATTTCCTTACAGTCATAAACTATACTTTTAGATGGTGGTCTACCAGCTAAGGGTGATAATCAGCCATGAGAGTCAAATACGAAGAAATTAGGACGGCAGATGACAGGCAGAGAGGGGAGGAATGATCTGATCAAGACTTCGCCGTGAATAGTCGCAAATCAAACGAAAAAAGCAAGAATCATCTCAAATTTCCCGACAAAAGAAACTTCAACGCAATTTGAAAGGCCTGATCTTGTTTATTCTCATCTAATTTGCTGCTAATAGTCTCGGCTCGTCTCTTTGTAGGCATTATGCACAAGCCTAGGAGCAGATGGTGGTATTCCTACTTAGACAAGTTAGGAATTCTTCCAGCAGCGCGATGTATTGTTTTCTGATATCATCTTTAACAGAGACTATACGAGGGTGCAAGCAGAATTACCAATTTATAGCGGGATCCCTTGGTACCGGTTTGTAGGGAGGTGAATTAAGTATCTGACTCCAAAGATTATTTCTTCACTTTCTTGTTATTTTGGCTGGGCTTAACGAAGTTTTCCAGGTAAATCGAGGTAAGGAAGAACGTTGCAAAAATAAACTTTATTCTAATATAGGCCTATTAATGGGGCAAGCGGCATGTCATGAAGTTACCTTGTGGGCTGCTAGCACTCTATATATATATATATATATATATATATATATATATATATTCAACGCGAATATTAAATTCTGGAGCGCCAAGACTTGCTGAGTTTAAAAGGAGGAACGTGAACGAGATAATATTATTAACGACAGTAATCTAATAGTCTTAATAATACAATATTTATTCTAACTGAGCTGCTCCGACTATATATATATATATATATATATATATATATATATATATATATATATATATGCTTATTTTCTAGAGGGCATGGCCTAGAATCATTGTTCTCCACCCCAAAGGCGGAGCTAACGAAAGCTCAGTAAGTCGAATTACTTGCATATCCCAAGTATTATCAATATAACAGGATACGCTTGGCCCCGCTTTGTGATACAATTCCTTTAGATCAGCAAGTGTATTTACCAGGGTGCTTCAAAGACTTAGGATCTTTCGATAAATCTATTCTGAGACGCGAAATGTTTGCTTATGCGTTTTCTTATTGACACAGGTGTTTCTGACCTTTCGCGCGTTCGTACATTGTGTCCCGCGCTCACTTCCAGGTGTCGCTTGCCTTCTATATATATACATTAACAAATATCTTTACATTTCTTATTTTTATTTAAATTCATAGATGCAAATTAATCTATACATTCTCATTTCCTTATTCCAATTTCAGACATATTATTTTATATGTGTGGAGTATGCCGGGATTTAATAAGACCAGTGCGCGTCCATTTTGTGGGCGTTTTCGCTGGGCCTATTGAATCCTGCAATTTGGTTTCAGTAGCTTACCTATTACATAATCCGATTACTACAAGACCATAAATGAAAGTAGCGAAAAGTGAGTTAAGTAAGAGAGGAGGAAATCCTTATTGCGTGTGTGTGGAGAAAGGCCCATCCTGGATTGGGAGCAAACCACATCCTTATCGCTAGGGATCGCTTCTCTCTTCTGGAATCCTAGTAATTTTCTGTTTCATTATCGGCAGCCTTTATTTGTAAGGATGTAATTCCGATTGTGATGAACCCCTATTTAATGGTATATACTCGTATGTAAATAAGCATCATGTCACAAACTTGGTTTTAAAGAGAACATAATAATGAGGGGGTGTGCTAGTATACGAAGCGTTGGAAGATTGCGTAAAAGATGTTTACGTGAGTGTTTAAAAGAAAGTTCACTGAAGGATGGTATTGTGTATGATTTGGGTGATTAGATGGGGGTTTGTGAATTGCCGTGCTTAAAGCTTTATTGATCATGCATCTTTAAGGGGCAAAATGCAGCCACATATAGTGTCCCTTTGCTATGGAATGGCAAAGGTGCAGAAAAGAGATGAATAGCTCTGTATTTACTGAGGCATAAATGGGTGGAATGAAGAGAATACTTTGGATTGTGTTCAGGTCCGCAACCATAATTAGTGGGAGTGAATAGTGAGGTTAAAAGTAAAGGTATTTTTTTATTATTTTAATTATATTTTAAAGTACTACAAGTGATGAAGATGTCAGTCGCCAACCAGATCAAATTAGTAAATGTTTTCACTTCCGAGACCCAATGCTTTGTTATGTTTACTTTATCTCAGAGCTTTGTAAATACACTTTGAACGCACCTTTGCGGCGATTTAGTATCACTATTTCTTTTTTATTCAATAATTCGTTTTATAACCAATTAAGATATCAACGTCTATCTCACTTTGCACGCGAAAATCGAAAGTTTACAAAGCTTGATTTATCAAGTATAGTCAAAGTTGGCGCAACCAGCGACTGCTGGCCACTCCATGATGGCGACACCTGGCAATCTTACGCCATTTGTGCCTATTTATTCTGCCGCACACGGGCCGCACTACACGACAATAACAAATTAGTACCCCTAAACACATATGCTCATACCAGACACACAAAACAACTTGGGGAAACTCACCAGGTACCTATTATACACAGTACTACATGTAAGAAGGTATGCGATGGCACCGCGATACCCCGCGGCCCATGACCACCCGCAACGCATACCGTTCTTCGCATAAACTAAAGGCATCATGAATAACGCGTTTCCGACTAAGCAGACAGCCTCTCCTTCCTGACCAACCTTCAACCGTAGTCCAGTCACAAAACTTCGAGACTAACGAAACCACACCAACACCACGCATCGGTGTCTAGCCACCGACCTATCAACTCTTGCTATCTTTTCTCAAGTTATTTCCGCAACCTTTCCTTTATGACTGCCTGTTCGCCTGTTACACAGTGATCCCTCTGTGTCCTTTTTATACACAAAAGCAAAAGCAAGCAAGGCACTGAAAAGCCATGCACATAACGCTCTTGCTGCTACCCTCGCTCCACGCCAAGTGACAGCTTTCACATCAGCCTCCAAGAAGCTCTCCATCCACGCGTCCTGAAACTCCCCTGACTTGAGGCGACAGGAAGAACTTCAGTCTGACCTTGCTGATAAATACTATTACTCGTAATTCGAAGCTTGTTTACTTATCCAACCAATACAAAGTAAACGCCTTCCTACATAATAAGGATATGAATCTCTTGATATATATGCTTCTGTTGTTGTTAAACTTATGATAAAATACATTTACATCGAACCCTTTTTCCTGATTAAGAGTGTCAGTCTCGTTTCTTAACTCACTCGCCCCGTAAATTCTGTCCGCAATCTTCGAAATTGGAGCTCCATTCTCGTTTTTCAGGGATCAATTGGGAGAGCAAGACATACACCTGACAACGTGAGGGATTGGCCCCCAAAATAGGGATTTAAATCCTTACTGGTAATCTTAGATTCTTCGTGCGTATATCTTAATTAAGGTTTTGAAAGTCGCTTTGTTCTAGGATTTAAAGATTTAGGGGGATTACCATAGCATTTCGTTCCGCTGTTTAACCCATTTTTCACCTTTGTTTTCTTCTGGTTACATCCATGTCATTCTCTCCTCTTTGCTTGGTTGTCTTCCCGAACGGAAACATCGCTTCTGATGAGCAAACATAAGAACCATGGAGTAAAGTTAGTCAACGGACGCAATCTCCTTGCAGGTCGACTTTAAGGTAGGTGCCATATGGCACGACCATGTGAGATCACCTATGTTTGAGATATTTATCCGAGGTGGCAAATAGTAGGAAATGAGACACTTTATACACTTTTGATATACCTGGCTAATACCAACGCCATATTAATTGCCATTTCAACCACTAATTTAAGAAGAGGATTTTTTCAACTATTTGAATAATAATTTCATCTAAGTTTGGTTATGACTTATGTTATTGTATCAAAGTTATTTCTAATAATTCTTTTATAATATCAAAAAACAAAATCGTTAAGTTCAGAAATAAATATAAGTATCGAAATGTTGTGAATCTTTTAAAACCCAAAGAATTACAAATGGTGAAATTCAGAAAATTTATTTTATATATCTTCTATATCTATAACTCTATATTTTAGTAACGTGATATTTTGAAAGGGGGAATATTTAGTTTAGAGTTTATTTTTAAAATTATTATAATTGGCGAAGTTCATAAAATTTATAAAAATTTAACCATGGCTGCTTTTTTTTAGATTTTAAATTTTAATCTTAATAGCGAAGCGCAAGCTCTCCCCATAGGGGGGGAGGGGGGGCGAACCCATTGTCTGGTATATTAATATTTTAACTTACATTAGCCACAATCAATATAAATAAACAAACAATCAATATGAATATATAAAACATTAATTTTTAGATGTGCTCTTAAAATCTCGGGCAAATAATAAAGACTGAAAATTGCTCCCCGAATATATATGGGTTAATTCTTTTTTTTTGCGGGGGTCTCAAATTTTACGCGCAGTTTGCTGCGAGGCCGTAGGGAGAGTAGTGAAGATAGAGAAGTAAAAATAGTGGAAGATATATAGCTGCAAATACTTTTGAAGGGATTAGGGCAAGGACGCACAACTGCAAACCACTGGGCCCGAGAGGGTGTTCTGTCACTACAGGTTTCAGTGGTAGCAGCGGCACTAAACTCATGCTATACCATCCGCAGTATGTACGGTTAAATGTGGTAAGAGGTTAAGTGTAGAACCAAGTGAATTAAATGGGTGCATCATGATGGTGGTGTGGTGTGCTATGAAAGAGATCTTCCTAGCACGTAAGCGACTATAGGTGGAACATCAAAGCCCTATAGGTAATTTCCTATGATATGTACCATAAATTTTCATTTATTCTTTAATTTCAAGTCGAAATCGAAAATAATGATCTTTCTTCTTTATTTAGATCTAAAACCATTTTCCAATAGAACAAAATAAAAATTATTCTCAATTCCGCCAATTATAGAAGATAATGATTTTCCTAAATCCAAAAATGGATTCTTTCCCATTTCCGTCGTTAAATACAAAAAGGATATTTTTTTTTCAATTTTCACTGGATATGAAAATGGCCAATAAGTCGTTCGGTTTGTGGGAATAGAATGAAATTTTAGGATCGCTTATTCCATTAATCCGGCAACCCAAATAAATGGTTTCTTTTCAGCTCATATATTCTTCATATATTTTTTGTGGTGACTTAGAAAATGAAAGTTTTACAGGCGAGCTTTTAAAAGATGTTTGGAGGCATGAGGCTCGAATTATAGAAAATGTGAAATTAGGGGGAATTAAAATTATAAATCCATCGTATGTAAATTCTTTATCAAATGGTGAATTTAAGTGTTATAAATATATGGAACCGTTATTTCTTTGATAAAGAGCGGGTCGTATTCAAAGATTCTGGGGAAACAAAAGCCTTTTTTTTTACTTATATACCATTGGTTGGCTCACAAAGCTCTACCCGTAACTATATAAAGAAAGTAAAATATTAAAGAGGTAAATAAGGGTATGATAAAATGAGGATGTTTAAACAGAAAATATTTTGAGGGTATTCTGAACTGTGCTAGTGTTCGAAGGAACGGCTAGGAAATAGAAGTTGGCTCCATATCCGCCTTAGCCGTCTTTTAGAACTATTGCCGAAGGAGGAGATGGGTAGTCTTCCTTCCACGCATAGAGGCATTTGATGGATTGGGGGAACGAATAGAACCCCACCCACACCTTCATTTGAGCGACATACCGACTGTTAAATGGTCCAGTTCATGCTGTTGAAGAGTAGAAGCATCGATGGTTTAGAGGTAGTTTATGGGAAAATGCACCGAACCATCGTCGCTTCCATTCTATTCCCACTACAACTCCCTCCCTGAATTCGAAAGTTCTGATTACTTCAATTTCATGTTGGTTAAAGTGAGGGGGTGTATTGGTGGATATTTTTTATTCTTCTCTGGTAATCCATCAAAATAATTTCTCTTTTACTCATCACAACACCATAGTGAGAGTTTATCTCTCTAAGGCAGGATTTGAAATTCGATGCTTAGTTGTTTTTTCCAGGAAGTTTTAGGCATGTCCGTCGCACTTTGTTACTTCCCTTAAAATGATGAGGTTTATGTCGTGCTCTTTCCATTCGTTCTAAGATAAGTGACTATAATTGGGTAAATTTAAGTATCTACTTAATGTAATTGGTACGCGTAAGGCAGTGTTTAACGAGGCCACGTATAATTGCGCCTCCAAGGTGAAGTAATTTTTAAGCTGTTTATAATGGTTTGTTTAACGAAATTTCCCTAGACATGTAGTAACTCCAAAGGGGATAAATTAATAGGCAAAAAATAAAGTTAAATTTATGCGATGAAAGGATATACAACCAAAATTAATCACAACCGATCCAAATGTATATAAATAAAGTGAAGAACATTATCGTTGATCCTCATGAAGTCGGTGCTACTTCCAGCAACACAATACTCGAGGACCAACAAACGGAGAGAAAAATCTATATATGTTGACGATATCAAGGGCTGAAGGTAGTTAGCAGATGATTAATAAAGTCAAGGAGAAAGATAGGTTGAGAGATATTAAGGACTTTACTTAGAAACGTTGATGACGAAAACTTGTGGTATGATGATCAAGCGATGAAATAGCGACGACCCATAGTCGTCGGGTGAGAAAGACAGTAATGACGCTAGATGAAATACGGCAGAAAATTCACGAGTCCAAACTTGCTTACGAAGGTTCGTCTCCCTTTTGGAAAATGGCTGCCTCTTCCTAAAGTGGCTCTGCCGGCGAAGGAGGCAATGAAGTCAGGATAGGGCACTCAGTGAATGATTGTGTGCCGAATGTGAGGGGTTTCACCACGTTTGGTTCCATATTAACTAATGGTGAATTGTGTAGTTTCTTTACTTGCATTCTTCAGGTATCCATGGTGGGAGAGAATGGGTTTCCGTTTAGGTAGTGGAAGGGTTAATCCTAAAGGTCAATATGGTAGTTAATTGGCTTTACGTAGCTAAAATCTATTTTTAGTTATGCCATCGGTAGTTGGCATCGTGACAACATCTTAAAATTGACAAAAATAGATGCAGCTGAATCTAGAAGAGAGTGAAGAGGGGGAAATTTAATATCGAAACGGAACACTTTCTCAATGTTCGGGAATTCGGTTATAAACAAATTTTCCTTACTTGGAACATGATAAAATTGCTCACCTAGAAATCACCAGTTTTCATTATCACGCAGCCTTTGTTTGTCCGGATACGTTTAGCTTATCTGACACTGGTTGTCACCTGGTGGATTTGCCTGAGTGTAAATCAGGCAACATCACTTTAATGACCAGTGACCCTTAGAACGAGTTTTGTGTGCAAACTTGATGTCAAGACTGTGATCAAAAAGGCTGAGTTGATGCAAGAATATTATATTCATGTTTCATTCCGCACCTGCCTGCTAGCTGTAGGAGCAGCACGGCCCCCCATCCCCTCCCTCACTCCTAGTGCTCCGGCAATCTTTAACGAGATTGAGACTACCTGGTATTTATTCCTTCTGGATATCCCCCCCCCCTTTACCCCTTTCCCCAAATTTCTTTAAATCCTCTTTTCACCGGAATTTCTTGGCTGTCAGGAAATTCTCCTTGTTAGTCGTCGACGAGCTCTCGTTAACCCACCCCCGATGGCGGAGAGGGGTTTGGTCCTTCCCCTTCTCGCTGGTTTTAAACATGCTTGCATTCGTTCCGCCCTTTTTATCCTTCTATCCCCTCCCCACTTCTTTCTTTTCGTTATCTACCACCCATAAAGGATATGCCAGGCGTAACACAAATAACCTTGCTCCAGCTTACATCTGGAGATTTATGTGCCCTCACACCCCACCCCACCCACACAGCTTACCCTCTCGGCATTAAACATTTTTACTTCTTCTTCCTTCGCCCTTTTATTAACAGATTTTTACAAACTTTCAGCGGGAAATGATCTCGTTGGCGTTTTGCTTTTTAAATTCGAGGAAAACCGCATCTATAAATTGTAAATATAAAGTTATACCTAAATTGTGGCCCCCAAAATTACAGTGATTATTGTAATCAGGGTAGATAATCTGGACAGAACCCAGTTAGAGAATAATTGATCAGACAACTGCACGGAATATAAAGGAATACAAAGGAAAACGCACGAAACAATAGACGATTTGACACTTACGAAGTTGCATGCACAGATAAAGAGAGAGAGAGAGAAGAATACAAAGGAAACAAAAGAAACGCACGCAACAACAGATCATTCAATCCTTACGAAGTTGCATGCAGACACTATCTAAAGTAAGTTTATTAAACTTCGTCGCCTTAATCTTTGATCATATCACTGGTCAACAATTTTTGAAATGTTGTGTGCTTTCTATCTTTATTTATGCTTGACGCTTATAGTGGACTAAGGAATCAATGTCCAGCAATAGTCTGCAAGCATTGCTGTACTTTATTTACCTTGATACCACTTTTACATGGTTAAAATATCTTGGTAACCTTTCACCATGTTCGTCCCTAACTGCCCCAGAGTTCGCTGGAAAACGTCTAAGTGTGAGTCCAAGAAGTGGACTTTAAGCGACATGTTACATACGATGTTCTTGTAAAGCCTCGATGAGATTTTTCACCAATTCTTTATAGTTTCCTTTCCTTCTTTTTCCGAGAAATTACTTCGCCACTAACTTGAATGCTTCACAAGCAGCTTTCTCCTCCACGTGAAGGGCTAATTCAAAGTCACCATCTTTAAGAAGCTCTCGAATCTGAGGACCAAGGAAAACTCCCTCTTTTATCTTAGCGTCGCTTAGTAAGGGGAATTTTGATGTTCATTACTTGAATCCCCTACCAGATTTGTACATAGCTTTTCAAGTTTTTTTATGAGCCCCAGTCTTATGTGCAGTGTAACAAAATTCTGTTTGGTTCAATCAGGGGTGGATGTTGAACATTTTTCATTCCTGGCTTCAATGAGTGACGAGGTGTCCAGTCTCTCCTGATATAGTGGGAACCTGTTGCACGGGTGTCCTATTTTCACTTAAAGCAGCAGTATTTGGCGTATCCGCCCTGCAAACTCATCACAAGAGCAACAATCTTTCAGTCATTACAGAGCTAGCTGCCATTGATGTTCATCATATTTTATGCATTGCAACATATGCTTTATATTTGCATACGTTTCTTTCATATGTGGTGCATAGCCAACAGGAACTGATTGTTCACTATTGCCGTTGTGCAGCAAAATACCTTTCAGACTCGTTTTTGAGGAATCAATGAACAGCCTCCAGTATCTGAGTCCGTATTCGATGGTAAGTGTTTTCATCATCGCATTATTATTGTTGCAGGCCACTAAATCACCTTCCATTACGAAGAAATATTTGACCTTCCTCTGATGGTAACGAAATTTGAAAATTTTCAACGGCTGCTGCTAGGCGATTTCACTGTCGAAGACGAGAGCCTAGCAGCTCTCTTTTATTTTTGGGAAGTTGCAGAACCCTGAAGAGGTCATGAAGTTCCCCTTGTGTTATTATATGTGGCCTAGAGGAGTGTGTTTCATCAAAACTTAGGTCATTTTTGTAATCCAGCACTGTCATCCTTCTCTGATTCCTCCTCACCACTTTTCTTATTTGACTCAAAGGATACCAAAGTTGGTGCATCATGAACAGGTAGACCTTCTCTACGTGGAACTGGGCGAATAGCTGATGGAATGTTTGGATATTCACTGGACTCCTTTTTCTTCTTTGACAAGCCATTTTGTACTGGAGGTACCATACAGAAATAACACTTGTTGGTATGCCCGGTTAGAACCTGTTGTGACACATTGGTGGATCTTAAAAAGTAGAGCTAAAAACAATTTTAACCATGACAGTCATTATCAGCGACCAAAGATTAGTTGGAAATTGCTACTCTGGTCTCGGCAGCATTTTGGTTTTTGACCAGTGTTATCTGTTGGAGAGCGAAAAAGGAAACTATTCCTCCCTTATGAACGTAGTCAGTCTTGGGTTTGAGTCAAGGTGTTTTTATAGTCTATGTTTAAAGAAATCAACTGTAGTGCAGGCAATGACGTTATGTGGGGGAGCATTCACTAAATTGACTATTTGGTTGAAGAAATATTTTTCGACTCGTGCGAGTTAAACAGCTTACCTACAATTTTGCACCCGTTTTCCCTTGTGTAATTTGATCGGGCGATTATAAAGTACTTGTTACACTTCATATTAACATTTCATTTGACGATTTTCAATACTTTGTTGCTGTTGTTTGTGCATGCAAACCCCTAAAATACAAGAGTCGATTCCTTCGATAAATATTTTAACTCAGTATCGAGGTTTCAAATGATAAGGAAGGCGCAGTTAACGAAAGGTTGTTTTTTGTGGGGATAAAATAATATATAACTCTGCTATTATTCTTAGACCCATGATGGAACCCACTTGCGTGCGAAACCTGTTTTTAAGTAAAGAATAATATATTGTTTTATAAAAAAACGCTCCGTGAACTGCGTCTTCGTTCTCAATTCCCTAGAATTTGAATGCCAATAACACTCTACTGATTATGCAAACGAGGACATATTTACTTTAGTCTCTAGCATCCACATACATGGAAACAACCCGTCCCCTTTACCATCAAATCTTTATGAACGACCACTTCAACTATTCTCAGTCCACTGCTAAATCACTAGGTCATACTGGAAAGAGAGTGAATCTAAGTAGTCTCCATAACCACTCGGAATGAATCCTACGTCAGTGAGTGTGGGTTGGTTTATGTCAAATAATAGCCTAAATCGAAGTGAGTCTCCTTTGCACACATTTTGCTTTTAACCTTTTTAAGTCGATTTTTTCTTTAGAAGGGACTATTTTGAATACTGCCGATATAGGCATACGTCATTTTAAATTAATTTTGCCTATAAATAAACTATAGTAAAGTAGTAACAGGACAAAAAGCAACAAAGAAAAACAAAAGGGAAACCCAATAAAATTCCACAAAACCACAAAAGAAAACCCAAACCCCAACCCCCAAAAAACAGAAAAGAGCATTGTCCGGCGTTGACCCATTTAAGACGAAAGCTGTGATCTTCTGTATATGGGTAATATCATTTTTGTGCCTAACTTCTTTTATGTTTATATTTGTGTTATTATTACTTTGTGTAACTAGTGTCTAAATCTTACAATTTTTTAAAGGAATTTGGGGATTTTTTGTGTAATCAGTAAATAGATTTCACTTATTTGAAATTTCTTTGTTAATTTATTAGTGTTAAACTCGTTACATTGGGCGCCTATTTTTAGGTTTGATTTTTGTTTTATTCCAGATGACCTGATTTGACGTAGACTCTAAGTATTTATGTAAGTGCCACACATAATTGTAGGAAATAGTTCAGTTAAGACTATTTCCTAGGTGCGAGTTTTCTTAAAGTATGCTCAAGTCTAAAGAGGAAAAAATAACCTTTTAATCGATCATCATTCTTTTCTGTTAAACCTCCAGTTTCATCATTCTTTTCTGATGAACCTCCAGTTCCATTATTCTTTTCTGTTGAACCTCCAGTTTCATTATTCTTTTCTGCAAAAACCTCCAGTTTCATCATTCTTTACTGTTAAACCTCTAGTTTCATTATTCTTTTATTTTCAACCTCCAGTTTTATCATTCTTTTCAGTTGAACCTCCAGTTTCATCATTCTTTTCTGTTGAACCTCCAGTTTCATTATTCTTTTCTGTTAAACCTCCAGTTTCATCATTCTTTTCTGTTAAACCTCCAGTTTCATTATTCTTTTCTGTTAAACCTCCAGTTTCATCATTCTTTTCTGTTAAACCTCCAGTTTCATCATTCTTTTCTGATGAACCTCCAGTTCCATTATTCTTTTCTGCTAAACCTGCAGTTTCATTATTCTTTTCTGTTAAACCTCCAGTTTCATCATTCTTTACTGTTAAACCTCCAGTTTCATTATTCTTTTATTTTCAACCTCCAGTTTTATCATTCTTTTCAGTTGAACCTCCAGTTGCATCATTCTTTTCTGTTGAACCTCCAGTTTCATTATTATTTTCTGTTAAACCTCCAGTTTCATCCTTCTTTTCTGTTAAACCTCCAGTTTCATTATTCTTTTCTGTTAAACCTCCAGTTTCATCATTCTTTTCTGTTAAACCTCCAGTTTCATCATTCTTTTCTGATGAACCTCCAGTTCCATTATTCTTTTCTGCTAAACCTGCAATTTCATTATTCTTTTCTGTTAAACCTCCAGTTTCATCATTTTTTCTGTTAAACCTACAGTTTCATCATTCTTTTCTGATGAATTTCCAGTTCTATTATTCTTTTCTGTTTAACCTCAAGTTTCATTATTTTTTTCTGTTGAACTTCCAGTTTCATCATTCTTTTCTGTTAAACCTCCAGTTTCTTCATTCTTTTCTGATAAACCTGCAGTTTTATTATTCTTTTCTGTTAAACTTCCAGTTTCATTATTCTTTTCTGTTAAACCTCCAGTTTCATCATTCTTTTCTGATGAACCTCCAGTTCCATTATTCTTTTCTGCTAAACCTGCAGTTTCATTATTCTTTTCTGTTAAACCTCCAGTTTCATCATTTTTTCTGTTAAACCTACAGTTTCATCATTCTTTTCTGATGAACTTCCAGTTCTATTATTCTTTTCTGTTTAACCTCCAGTTTCATTATTTTTTTCTGTTGAACTTCCAGTTTCATCATTCTTTTCTGTTAAACCTCCAGTTTCATCATTCTTTTTTGATAAACCTGCAGTTTCATTATTCTTTTCTGTTAAACCTCCAGTTTCATTATTCTTTTCTGTTAAACCTCCAGTTTCATCATTCTTTTCTGTCAAACCTCTAGTTTCATCATTCTTTTCTGATGAACCTTCAGTTCCATTATTCTTTTCTGTTGAACCTCCAGTTTCATTATTCTTTTCTGTTAAACCTCCAGTTCCATTATTCTTTTCTGTTAAACCTCCAGTTTCATCATTCTTTTCTGTTAAACCTCCAATTTCATTATTCATTTCTGTTAAACCTCCAGTTTCATCATTCTTTTCTGTTAAACCTCCAGTTTCAATATTCTTTTCTGTTGGACCTCCAGTTTTTCTCATTAAATATCTAATTTTTATTGAGGATAAACAGGCCTTCTTTTGGACGTTTTTTTTAATTGAAGATTTCCTCATACAATTATGAATCGTAAGTATAAATAACTAATTAAAAGGGCTCGTGAGGGTGAAGCAAGTACCTAAGATGTCCCTAATGCACGCTTCTCCAGTACGTATAAAGTGCTTCATACACGATTCTGTAGCACCTAAGAAGTACCTGTCATGGTACAACCACTCTATACCATTCACTACTCCTATTTATGTGGGGGGTGACTTAATCACCTACTGCAACGCGAACTGTTGAAGAAACGTCCGCAGGGATTAACGACCGACTAGGAGGTCACACTTGAAACGTTGGATTACAAATCCTTAATAATCAGACGGAGTGCATAAATGGTTGAAGAGATTTACTTGAATAGACCGAGAGTATCGTTCAAGTTTAGTTAAAAATGCAACAATAAAAATATAATTTTATTTGCACACACAAAAATAAGAATAAGAATAATCAAAGGGGAATTATTTGAATTGAAAGAGTCTCTTGATGATTATCATGAGGAGGGATTCTCAAATGGAATTTTTTGATTACTGTAACTAGGCTCAGATCAAAAGAGAGAACTTGACAATACTAATAATGGTGGAAATTTCAGTCTTACGGGTCGATGACTACGAGGAAGGTCCTTCTTGCAAAGAGGCGAGTGGGGAACGATCTGATGAGGCAAGTGGGGCACGATCCGAATAAGTAAGGTGGGGCACGATCCGAACCAACCTTTCGATGAAGAGAGCCAAACTTCCAAGACGTTTAACTGTGAATGTGAGAATTCTCGTAATTCCACTGAAAGAGTAATCTTCTTTTTACTCAAAGGTAACCGATAGAAACTTTCTTCGGTTCGTTTAAACGAAGGGAGATTTTTGCACCAATTCAAAAGCTTCTGGTAACAGATTCTACCAATTGACTTCTGTAGAATCACGGCTGAAAAGGGCTTGCTGCATGACGAACGCTCAGAGGGCGAGACGATAAGGACGGCCTTCATGTGCGGGCTGGACTCGACGAAATACAGAATAACCCGAGTATTTGTATGCCCGATTCTGGAGGGGAAGGGGGAGTTTGGAGAAAGGAGTCACAAACTCTAGACATCTTAATTCGGAGGAGAAGTCGATTCATCATTTAGCAGCAAGGGGCGAGACATTACGGCTCTTTCACACCTCGTCACCGAGGGGAGGACGAGGCATGGGACGAGTTTGCAGGATTGTGAAATATTTTCCCAACGTGCTAAGGAGTCGAAAATTCGAGAATGTTTGAACGTTTCTGAGAGAGAGAGGGATTGGTGAAAAGTTCTTTTAAAATAGCTAGGGGGCCTCGAACATTATGCCTATACAGTAATTCGAAGGGGGCGAATCCTAGGGTTCTATCGTGGATTTCACGACACGCAAACAGTGCCACGGGTAAAAAGAGGTGCCATTCTCGCGGCTGATTGATACACAATTTTCTGAGGATTGCTTTCAATGTGTCATTTAGTTTTTCACAAAATCCGTTTGCGGCTGGGTGATATGGAGTTGCAAACAGAGGTTTTGCCATGAGGAGCTTTTCGACATACTCCATAAGCTCGCAGGTAAATGGTTATCCTCAATCCGACAATAGGATGGGCGGTCAATAAGTTTTGCGAACGGTAGGGCAAAACAGAGAAAGGGGGGTGGCTGTTTGTGGGGGTGTTAGGACAAGTTATAACAAGTAAGGACCTGCAGCCGCCGCTCCTGCCTCGTCTACATATTTAAAAAGCAGTAGCTGATCGCTGGTCATCAGTAACAAATTTTTCAACAATGGAGAAGGTTGAGCACCGCGCAGTGATCAGATTTTTGACTAAGCAAGGCAAGAATGCAAAAGAAATCCATGAACGCATGGTTTTAATATACACCGACACCGCCCCTTCCTATGTAACCATTGCTGGCTGGAATAGGAAGTTCCGCCATTGGCGTGAGTCCCTTGAAGATGAAACCGCGTCCAGGACGCCCGTCAGACATGACTAACGAGGACAATGTAGCCCGTGTGGAGAGAATGATCCTCGAAAATCGACGGGTGAAGGTCGAATAAATTGAGCGAGAACTTGGAATATCACATGAAAGTGTTATCAACATCATCCACGTTGGGTCCCTAGTAACCTCACGAAATCTCACGCCCCATGATCGACTTTAAAGTCGTCAAAGTTCGGAGAAGCTGCTGCTCTTGTACAACCAAGATCCGGTGGGATTCGAGTCACGCATAGTGATAGGTGATGAAACGTGGGTCCATCATTTGGATCCCGAGACCAGGTTCGAAAGCATGGCCTGGAAGCGCAGGGGCTCTCCAACCCCCATCAAGTTCCAGACCCAACCCTCAGCCGGGAAGAACATGTTGATGGTGCACAATGCGCCTCGTGGAAGGAACATCCCAGGCCAATATTACGCCGAGGAACTGGCTGGGTTGAAGAAGTGCATCCGTCAGAAGCGGCGTGGTAAGTTGAAACGCGGTGTCCTGCTCCTCCACGACAATGCCCCTGTCCACAAGGCCAGAGTTGCACAAGCTGCCCTGCGCGAGTGCGGATTTGAGGAGCTCAACCACCCCCCCTACAGTCCAGATCTGGCTTCTAGCGACGACTTTTTATTCCGCCAGCTAAAAGCTGCACTGCGTGGACGCCGGCTTAGGGACGATGAAGATGTCCAGCTCGCCGTCCAGAAGTGGATTGAACAGCAGTCTGGAGATTTTTAGTTCTCGGCAATTCGAAGCCTTAGGGACAAGTGGTGCAAGGGCATTGAAGTCAAGGGTAGTTATATTGAAAAATAATAAAACACTTTTCCTCATATCTCGTTTCCTTATATCCGAATGGCAAAACTTATTGACCGCCCCTCGTACCTCTTTAGGAATTCCTACCCGAGAAAAAATGGAAATGAGTGCTTCGGTGCACGAAACGCTATCAATGAGCTTAAGGGGAACTGCCTCAAGAAAACGCGTAGTGAAATCTATCAAGTGAGGATGTAGCTGTGTCATTAATTAGACGGGGGATGAATGAGGTCAATTAGATCAATGTCCATACGAGAAAAAAGTTCGGAGATGATCGGGCTCTTCTGAAGGGAAGCTGGCTTGACGAGCCCTTTCGCAGATGTCCTTTGGCAGGCATCGCATGATTTGCAGTACTCTGCAATTTCTCTGGCCCCACCTGGCCAATAAAAATACTTAAAATCCCTCTGAGATGTTTTATCATGACTAAAATAACCGGAGAATAAACTATCGTAAGAAATCTGGAGAAGTCTGGGAACGTGAAAGCGGGGAACACACAAGGTGTGTGTTTCAGGTTCGGTTCCGTCAAAACATTTACGCTGCAACAGCTTACCCTTAACAAGGCATGAAATGCTTTTTCCACCATGGGAAGACTTTTTCTCCTGAGTCCTGGCTTTCTCCCAAAGGGGGAGGAGAGTTGTGCACCCATTATGTGTGCGGGCAATATCCTCGTTCCGGATGGTCTCGATCTCCCGATCTACGTGGTGTTCTAAAGGAACGGGTTCCAGGGAAGCCTTTGCGGCCTGGGCACGGGTTACCACGGGTTGTGCTACCGGGTTACTTGTAACTTGGGAGCTATGTCCAATCAGTACAGAGAAAAACTTGATTGAGTCTTCTACCACTTTGATCCAAACAGTCACATTCGATGTGGCATTTTACAATAGGATAACGATTCGCTCGGCCGAGGTAATCATGGACCACAGCGAACTTTTCTAGGTCAGAACCAACTGAGGGGATTATATTCTTGAATAGCACGATGCATGCGGACCCAGTGTCTCGTACAAGGGTGGACACATGGCATCCGTTCACGGCTCCATTTTCCAAATTCAAACCATTGGAGGAGCTCTTATTAAAGAGAAAATTTACCTGGTGAGCGGAGTTATTGTTTGACTAGAGAGATGTAGTGGTATCTTGAAGAGACGGGGGAGGAGCAGGATAGCACTAACTTGGTGTACCTGATGGGAGGACACGCTTCTAAATTGAAAATTTTAAGGACAGTTCGTTCGTACATGACCCTCTATTCTGCACGTAAAACAGATTATCTGTCTCCTGGGGAATAACGACGAAGGGATAATGGTAATTATGGCCTTAATGTCTCTTGGTTCCGAAGGAGGCAGGTTCCTGGGTTTCGAGGGACCTTGAACTTTCACGAGTCTAGGGGTATTTCTTGGAGGAAACCTGGAGTTATTAATCTTAAACTTGGGAGGAGACGAGGGAAGATTATTATTAACCTTGGGATGCAAGTTATGGCTACTTGCATAAACATCAGCCTCTTCTAGGCATTCTTTGAACGTAGAGCAGTGCTTTTCCTTAACAAAAGCATGGATTTCGTGGATCGGAAGCTAAGAATTGATATATTAGGACAAAGTCCAGAAGGGACTCGTACTCTTGGGAGATTTTACACGCATCTAACCAAAGTCGGAGGTGTTTCTGGAGGGTATACACAAAATGGCGAAAGGTCTGACCGGGGCAGATCTTTTCGTGACTGAAACGGGCACGATAGAAGTCTGGGGTAATATTTATTGCAGCTAAGAGTTCAAACTTGAGGGTAGAGTATTCGACAGTGGACTCTGAGCGAAGCGAAATGAATATGTCTCTCAACTGTAAGTTTATGAGGGAGAGCAATTTGGCGACACCATCTACCTCGATGTCCCAATTGTTGATTGCAAAAATCTTCTCGAAATGCGTAAGATATGATTCAAAATCTTCTCCTTCTTTTAAGATGGGTAATCTTACTGACGTGGGCTGTGGAGTTTCGGGCGGGAGTTAATTGACATTGACTCCAATTGATTACGGCTTAATTTCAGTTCATGCTGCCTTATTCTCTCACGTTCTTTCATTTCTCGTTGTTCTTTACTCTCTTCAGTTGTTCTTAGTTGTTGTTTCTTTCGCTCTTCTTTCTTCTCTTTCATTTCTCTCTTCTTCCTGAATATAATTTAATAATTCTCGGCCCAACAGGCCCTACGAGTCTCCTTTATTCTTGAAACGGTCAAACGAAGAAGACATCTTGTTGGCTTACTTGAGGGAACATAAAACGCGAACGGGGCTATTAACGTTACGAAATTACTCGGCAATATACGTGAAGCCTAACTTTTGCCAAAGTAAAATAAATATTCAAAAATTATCACAGTAAAAGAAAACTAAAACTATTCCTACACGGTTAGGACGGGTTAATCTTTCTAATCCCGGTGAGTATTAACTTAAATATTCCGGTAAATGGTATACAGAAACACACAGAACGGGTCCGAACTAATAATAAAAATTTTAAATAGTTACTCGTGATAGACTAAAGTTCCACTTATCTAGAACTAACTTAAACGTACTTCGGCCAAAAATAGAAAAATAGAGAAACTCAATAATGAGAGGGAACTACTAAAACTCCAAGTAAATTCAAATTAACTAAACTTATTTACTATGTAATAGAGCTCACACGCTTGACACCAGTTTTTAATAATATAGAAGTAATATATATATAATATATGTCGTGGTACAACCACTCTATACCATACACTACTCCTATATTATGTGGGAGGCGGCGGACTTAACACATATTGCAAAGGGAACTGTTGAAGGACTGACTGTTCGCAGGGATTAACGACCGCCTAGTAGGTCACACTTGAGGCGTTGGGTTTCAAATCTCTAATAATCAAACAGAGTGCATAAATAGTTAACGAGATTTACTTGAATAGGTGAGAGTATCGTTAAAGGTTAGTTAAAAATGAAACAACAAAATATAATTTTATTTACAAAGATTAAAATAAGAATAATAATAGACAAAGGAAATTATTTAAAATGAGATACTCTCTTGATAATTATTATGAGGAGGGATTCTCAAATGGAATTAATTGATTAATTTAACTAGGCTCAGAGAAAAAGATGAACTTGACAATACGAATAATGTAGAGGGTTTCAGTCTTACGGGTCGATGACTTCGAGGAAGGTCGGTCTTGCGATAAGGCGAGAGGGGAGCAATCTGAGGAGGCAAGTGGGGCACGATCCGAATAAGGAAGGTGGGGCACGATCCTAACTAACCTTCCGATGAAGATAGCCAAACATCAAAGATGACGTTCGAAGGGATAATGTGAGAAATCTCGTAATTCCACTGAAAGAGGAATCTTCTTATTCATCAAAGGTAATCGAGGGAGACTTTCTTCGGTTCGATTAAATAAAGGGAGACTGTTGCGCAAATTTAAAGGCTTCCGTTAAGAGAAGCTACCAATTGCCTTGGGTAGAATGACCGCTGAAGAAGGCTTGCTGTCTGACGAACGCTCACGAAACAAGACATAAGGACAGCATTGAGATTCAGGCTGGAGTCCACGAACTACAGAATAACCAGAGTATTTATATGCCCAATTCAGTATGGGAATAGGGTGGGTGAGAAAAGTAGTCACAAGCTCTAGACATTTTAATCCGAAAGCGAAGTCGATTCAACATTTAACAGCGAGGTGCGAGACAACGCGGCTCTTACTCACCCCATCACCCTGGGGGAGGAGGGGAGGTTTGCGACGATTTCGCAGAATTGAGGAATATTTTCTTAATGTGCTCAGAAGTCGACAATACGAGAATGTTCGAACAAGAAATGGGGTCGTGATGGAAGGATACCATAGCAAAAGGTCTGCGATCAAATTCTCGAGTACCTAGAAATTAACTCATAAACGATTTTCCATTAAGTAAGAAATACCTAATACACGATTCTCCAGTACCTATGAAGGGACTCATACACGATGCTCCATACCTAATAACTACCTAATGCACGATTCTCCAGTACCTATGAAGTACCTCATAAAAGATTCTTGAGTACGTAAGACGTACCTAAAATACGATTCTCCAGTACCTAAGAAGTACCTAATGCACGATTCTCGGTTACCAATGAAGTGCCTTATAAACGATTCTCCTGTACCTAAGAAGTAAAAAAAATAGAAGATTCTCCAGTAACTATGAAGTGCCTCATATACGATTCCCCAGTAATTAAGAAGTACCTAATGCACGATTGTTCAGTACCTATGAAGTGCCTTATACACGATTCCCCAGTACTTAAAAAGTACCTAATGCACGATTGTTCAGTTCCTATGAAGTGCCTAATACACGATTCTACAGCACCTAAGAAGTACCTAATGCATGATACTCTGGTACTTATGAAGTGCCTCATAAACGATTCTCCAATACCTAAAAGGTACCTAACGCACAATTTTACAGAACCTATGAAGTGCCTCATAAATGATTCTTCAGTACCTAAAAAGTACTTAAGGCACGATTCTCTAGTACCTATAAGTGTCTACTACAAGGATCTCCAGTAAATATGAAGTACCTCATAGACAATTCACCAGTACCTATGAATTGCCGCATAAACGATTTTCCAGTACCTAAGAAGTACCTAATGCACGATTCGCAAGTTGCTATAAAGTGACTCATACATGATTCTCCAATTTTTATGAAGTGACTCTTACACGATTTTCCAGTACCTTTAGAAGTATCTAATGCACGATTCTCAGTACCTAAGAACTACCTAATGCCCGATTGTGCAGAAACTATGAAGTGCCTCATGCACGATTCTCCAGTACAAATGAATTGCCTGATACACGATTCCCCAGGACCTAAGAAATACGTATGGCACGATTCTCCAGTACTTAAGAAATACCTAGTGCACGATTCTCCAGTACATGTCAAGTGCCTCATACACGATTCTCCAGTACATATCAAGTGCCTCATACACGATTCTCCAGTACTTAAGAAGTACCTAATACACGAATCTCCAGTACCTACGAAAGGTCTCATACACGATTCGCCAGTACTTAAGAACTACCTAATTCACGATTGTCCAGTACCTATGAAGTACCAAATACACGATTCTCGGGTACCTATGAAGTGCCTCATAAACGATTCTCGTGTACCTATAAGGTACAAAATAGACGATTCTCCAGTAGCTATGAAGTGCGTCATAGACCATTCTCCAGTACCTAAAAAGTACCTAATGCACGATTCTCGGGTACCTATGAAGTGGCTCATAAATGATTATTCTGTACCTAAGAAGTACATAATAGACGATTCCCCAGTACCTATGAAGTACCTCATACACGATTTACCATTACATAAGAATTACCTTATGCACGATTTTCCAGTAGCTATGAAGTGCGTTATACAAGATTCTCCACTACCTAAAAAGTAACTAATGCACGATTCTCAAGCACTTATTAAGTGCTCCTACACGATTCCCCAGTAATTAAGAAGTACCTAATGAACGTTTCTCCAGTACTTAGGAAGTGCCTCACACACAATTCTAAGGTAACTAAGAAGTATCTAATACACGATTCTCAAGTACCTATTAAGTGCCTCATAAATGAATCTCCAATATATAAGAGGAACGTAATGCACGATTCTGAAGTACCTATGAAGTGCCGCATACAGGATTCTCCAATAATTAAGAAGTACCTAATGCACGATTCTCCACTAGCTATAAAGTCCCGCATACACGATTCTCCATTAGCTATAAAGTGCCGCATACACGATACACCATACTTAAGAAGTACCTAATGCAGGATGCTCAAGTACCTAGGAAGTGCCCCATATAGGATTCTCCAGTAGTTAGGAAGTACCTAATGCATGATTCTCCAGGACTTATGAAGTGACTCATAAACGAATCTCCAGTACCCAAGAAGTACCTAATTAACGATTCTCCAGTACCTCTGAATTGCCTCATACACGATTTTGAGGTACTTAAGAAGTACCTAATGCACGATTCTCCCGTCCCTATGAAGTGCCTCCTAAACGATCCTTCCAGTACCTTAGAACTACCTAATGCACGATTCTCCAGTAACTATGAAGTGCCTGATGCAGGATTCTCCAGTACTTATGAAGTGCCACATACACGATTCTAAAGTACTTAATAAGTACCTAATGCACGATTCTCCAGTAGTTATGAAGTGCCTCATACACGATTCTCCAGTACCCAAGAAGTACCTAATTAACGATTCTCCAGTACCTACGAATTGCCTCATCCACGATCCTCCAATAATTCAGAAGTATCTTATTCACGATTCTCCAGTAACTATGAAGTGCCTCTTACACGATTCTCCACTACCTAAGAAGTATCTAATGCACAATTCTCCAGTACTTATGAAGAGTCTTATATACGATTCTCCAGTACATAGGAAGTGCCTCATATACGTTTTTCCAGTACATAGGAAGTACCTAATGCACGATTCCAAAATATATATGATGTGTCTCATACAGGATTCCCCCCTACTTAAGAAGTACCTAATGCACGATTCTTCAGTACTTATGAAGTGCCTCATACACGATTCTCCAGTACCCAATACGTACCTAATAAACGATTCTCCAGTACCTACGAATTGTCTTATCCACGATCCTCCATTTATTAAGAAGTATCCAATGCAAGATTCTCCATTAGCTATAAAGTCGCTCATACACGATTCTCCACTACCAAAGAAGTATCTAAAGTACGATTCACCAGTACTTATGTAGAGCCTCATCACGATTCTCTAGTACAAATGAAGTGCCTCATAAACGTTTCTCCAGTACATAAGAAGTACCTAATGCATGTTTCCCAAATATCTATGAAGTGCCTCATACATGATTCGCTAGTACGTAAGAATTACCTAATGCACGATTCTCCAGTACTTTTGAAGTGCCTCATACACAATTCTCCAGTACCCAAGAAGTACCTAATAAATGATTCTTCAGTACCTACAAATTTCCTCATCCACGATCCTCCATTAATTAAAAAGTATCTAATGCACGATTCTCCAGTACCTATGAAGTGCCTCATACACTATTCTCCACTACTTAAGAATTAACTCATGCACGTTACTCCAGTACATATGAAGAGCCTCATACACGATTCTCCAGTACATATAAAGTGCCTCATAGACGATTCTTCAGTACTTATGTAGTGCATCATACACGATTCACCAGTACCCAAGAAGTACCTAATGCATGATTCCCCAGTACCTATGGAGTTCTTCATCCACGATTCTCCATTACCCAAGAAGTACGTAATACACGATTCTTCAGTACCTATGAAGTGCCTCATACAGGATTCTCCAGTACTTAAGTACCTAATGCACGATTCTCCACTATCTATGAAGTACGTAAGGTACTATTTTCTAATACCTCTGAAATACCTCAGACATGATTCGCCAGTACCTAAGAACTACCTCATACACAATTCTCCAGTACCCAAGAAGTGCTTAATGCACGATTCTCCATTACATATGAAGTGCCTCATTCACGATTCTCCAATACCTAAGAATTACCTAATGCATGATTCTCTAGTACCTATGAACTGCCTCATACACGATTCCTCAGTACTTAAGAAGTACCAAATGCACGATTTCCACTACCTATGAAGTGCCTTATGCACAATCCTCCAGTACTTATTAAATTGCCTCATACATGATTCTCCAGTACCCAAAAGTACCTAATGCACGATTCTCCAGTATATATGAAGTGTCTCATCCACGATCCTCCAGTACCTAATACCTACCTAATGCACGATTCTCCAGTACTTATGAAGTGCCTTATTCACGATTCTCCAGTACTTAAGAAGTACCTAATGCACGATTTTCCAGTACCTATGAAGTGTCTCATACACGATTCCTCAGTACTTAAGAAGTACCTAATGTACGATTCTCCATTACCTATGAAGTGCCTCATCCACGATCCTCCATTACTTATGAAGTACCTAATGCTTGAGTCTTCAGTACCTATGAAGTGCCTCATGCACGATTCTCCAGTACTGAAAAAGTACCTAATGCACGATTCTCCAGTACCTCTGACGTGCCTCCTACACGATTCTCCAGTATTTAGGAAGTACCTAATGCACGATTCTCTAGTACTTAAGAAGTACCTAATGCATGATTCTCCACTGCCTAAGAGTTGATACTTCGCATTTCAAGCTCTCTTTACGTATTTGTTCTCTTTTATTGCTACTTATTATATGTTTCATTTGCATTAATTTTGCATCTGGAGTAGTAAGCACTACAAAAAAACTCTACTCAGGAAGTGTGGTGATAAACCGGAGGTATAGAAACATATCCACCAGGGTCTTAAGTTATAAGTTTAAATCCCTTTAGCAACGAATGCCCTATCTAAGACTCAAACACTCGAACACCACTAACGCCGGGCAGTTAAAATGGTTACGGAAAACGCCGTGTATCCTTCGTCGTTCATGTCCCTCTCACAGCAGGGAAAATTACTCGAAAGGGAGTTTCTATCTCCTCTCTTCCCTATCATATTTAGTCATTTTCAACGCCACCAAAGATTCCTGCTTGAAAAATGAAAATCTTCCCTTTCATCTTCTCCAATATTGATAGCATAAATTACGTAAATATTTTCATCCTATTTTTCGATGGACTAAGAATTGAGACATTTGTTTGTGTTGTCGCGAAAAGAGGAAGAAAAGATTGAATACGATCAGCTGTATTTTGGCCTCCTTTCAGCCTTATCCAATCTCGTAGCTTCCGATGAACGTACTTGTGAACGTTCTCATGGCGGAATGCTTTCACTTCACTATTCCTTACATGATGTAAAGTTGAAAGAGCTTTAAGTTAAACTTTATTTATACATTTTGTGCGTGTTATTTTTTTATAAAGATGAGGGGGTTATTTACTTCTCCACTATTTATTCTAGTCCTTGTATTACGGATTTATAGGACTTTTTCTCATAATTATACAACCATTCAAACTCTTAATAACATCATTTCACCGCGTTTTATTGGGTCTTACTCTCAATTCTCTATCCCCGCAGTGGGTTGGTGGACAATAATCTTGCTTCGGAACCAAGATGAGTTATATATTCGCTGGTTGGTCTCAAAATAAATTACTACACCGAAAGACACCCCCCCATCCTCCCTGGTGCCTTCCTTCTACCTCACCGGTGATTGACATTCTGATCTTTAGGGGTATTTCACTATCAGTTCGAGAGATCCCGTCCATGATAGAAGAGATGGATGGCGCAACGTATGAGTTAAATTCCATGTACATCTGTAATGAAGGTAGAGGCTTTGCAGCAGCCATGGACCCCTCTTGTTAACAACTCTTTTGACTTGAAAATAATTCGTTAATCTCGTCCGCACCTAATCTTGACAATTAGCAGAGGGAGTAATTTTTAAGAATAACTCCTGGTTATGACGAGGTGAAATCGTAAAATATAACATAACCTTATAATTTTAATGTAATCCGCTTTCAATATAGTGAATTATGTTACTATCTAAACCATTTAAAATGTTTTTCATCTGAAAAATACGGGACGATATGCTCCCAAGCTAATCTTAAAAAATCTAATAATATAACAACTAACCAACATTTTAAAATGTTCTAAGTTTTCCCAAACACTTAAAATTTAAGAGCGTCCTGTTAAATTATTTTAGCATCAGTGTTTTATTTTCCAAAAACTACACTAGAGGGAGATTTTCAATTTACTCTAGTGTCAAATTTTATCTTCGTATATAACAATTACATCATCGCAAAACTACACAAGATATGAATTTCCATCATTCTATTGCTGTAGAATGACTAAAAAGGTGTTTCATGTTGAATTTAATTCATTGATAAATCGAATCATTAAGTCGTACCCAGTGCTATATTTACATCGGTATGTCTGATGTAGCGTAGGAATTTTCCTTAGCATATTGTCTTAACAAATGTATTTCTACACTATACTTGCAGGACAATCATATAAAGTGAAACAAAATAAATAGCTTGTGCGTTTCCTTGTAAATATATACAAATTAAAACAGGCCCATAAATAATCCTTCATTTCTAATGATTGTTCAGTTCATTTACAGGGTTTACTGGTAAGGAAGCACCAAACATTACTGTGATCTTCACCCAATTTGTAGCTATCTTATTAAAAGAGCTCTGTTTTACTAAATAGTAAGGTGCCAATTATTAAATACTAAAATTATTAAAAATAATTACTCATAAAACTATTGATTACAAAAAACAACAGAAAAACTGCGAGAATTTCATCCTAATTTCTCCCTGTCCATCCCATCTCCAAGTGCTACTTAACATTCAACACACACACCCCATAATATCTCAAAAGACAGTCTTAACCATAACTTAACTATGTTTTACCCTCAAATTCTTAATATTTACAAAACTCATCTAATGAGAAACAATTAGTTATTTACATAGGGAAATAGTATAACAATAGAATGATACTACTTTTGGCAGGCCTTAGAAGTAAAAGAATAGCAGTAATATCCAGGGTCAATATACATAAGTAGAAATATTACATATTATTGATATTCATGTTTAAATTTTGACGACACGATTGCCCTTTTTGTAGAAAAATCGGTAAAGTTTGGTTTCTCTCAGTCTTTCTCTTTCTCGATATATGGCAGACCCGAACTCCTAAGAAGGGAGATCAGACATACCATAATGCTAGGATGTCATTTAAATCATCTCTTAGGAAAGAGACAAATAATTAATAGGGAATTCAAAGGAGAAAGGATAATTGAGGTAAACACACGGTGAATATACAATGTATAATTCTCTAATGAGCGCGAAAGAATGATGAAAATGAATCCAACAAACCGCAAGAAACAGAAAACGAGAAAAACTTTCCTCGAAAATAATATTTCCAAATTCGCAAAAATTCCGTACAGGGGTGGGATTCGAACCGTGCACACTGAGGCAACGAGCATCCGCTTTGATCTCAATTAAATAATCTTTTATGCCACTTGGCTACGCAGAAGATCAAAAAATCTTCCGAATAAACAAGCTTTTAAGTTACGATTCGCTCGGTCGATCGGGACTATGAAAGAGAGAGAAAAAATTATATATATATATATATATATATATATATATATATATATATATATATATATATATATATATACATATATATATATATATATATATATAATATATATATATATATATATATATATATATATATATGAAGAAAAGAAACCACAGTGTTAGGATCGATTTATTCGCGAAACCAGGTTTCGACGGAAAATTCCTTCATCGTCAATCGTTGCTTGACGATGACGGAGGTCTCCGTCGACACCTGGTTTCGCGAATAAATTGATCCTAACACTGTGGTTTCTTTTCTGCATTTACATGTACGTTACTGTACTTCTTTGGATATATATATATATATATATATATATATATATATATATATATATATATATATATATATATATAGAGAGAGAGAGAGAGAGAGAGAGAGAGAGAGAGAGATATTTAATTAATGAACAATAACGTTCTTGTCTATTCTGTTAGATAAGGGTAATAATAAGAATTCCTTAATCCGTTTAGAAATCTCCTGGAGTTCCTCAACCCTCTTCAGGAGCCTTATATATACGAGTAGGCAACCATCCATTTCTCAGAAAAGGTTGAGTAGTGATATATGTAACGCTCCTGAAGAGGGTTAAGGAACTCCAGGAGACTTCTCTAGCAGATAAAGTAATTCTCATTATTACCATTACCTATATATATATGGGAAATTTTGGGTTTATGCCCACCCTCGAATTATGTGGGCGCATTGTTATAAATATTTTTTTTAAAATACACAAATGCCATATAGTGTATATCGTAGATATACTACGATATACTCTAAATATACACTATACAGTGTATATTGTAGATATACGAGGGGCAGTAAATAAGTTTTGCAATTCTGATTTAAGGAAACTAGATATGAGGAAAATTGTTTTATTATTTTTCAATATAACTACCCTCGACTTCAATGCACTTGCGCCACTTGTCCCTGAGGCTTCGAATTCCCAATAACCAGAAATCTACCGACTGCTGTTCAATCCACTCCTGGACGGCGAACGGCGTGCACGCAGTGCAGCCTTAAGCTGGTGGAATGAAAAGTAGTCGCTAGAGGCCAGATCTGGACTGTAGGGGGGATGGTTGAGCTTCTGGAGTCAGCACTCGCGCAGGGCAGCTTGTGCAACTCTGGCCTTGTGGACATTGACGACGTTGAAGTCGATCATGGGGCGTAAGGTTTCTAGGAACCCAACGGGCAGAGACCTTGGTATGGCCAAATTGTCGTGGATGATGTTGATAACACTTCCATGTGATATTCCAAGTTATGATGTTGATATCACTTCCATGTGATATTCCAAGTTATGATGTTGATATCACTTCCATGTGATATTCCAAGTTCTCGCTCGATTTCTTAGACCATCACTCGTCGATTTCGAGGATCATCCTCTCCACACGGGCCACATTGCCCTCGTTGGTCACATCTGATGGGCGTCCTGGACGGAGGTCATCTTCAAGGGATTCACGACAATGGCGTAACTCCCTATTCCAGCCAGCAATGGTTACATAGGAAAGGGCAGTGTCGGTGTACACTGCAACCATGCGTTCATGGATTTCTTTTGCATTCCTGCCTTCCTTGGTCAAAAATTTGATCACTGTGCGGTGCTCAACCTTCTCCATTTTTGAAAAATTGTGACTGACGATCTGCGATCAGCTACTGCTTCTTAAATAGACGAGACAGGAGCGTGCGGCTGCAGGTCTTGACTTGTCATAACTTGTCCTAACACCCTTACAAACAGCCACATCCTTTCCTCTGTTTTGCCCTACCGATTCGCAAAACTTATGTAGTTTTTTTCTAAAGATTTCTTAAAAAACAAGAAGTTTTTGTTTTCTTTTCGTTTTCTTAAAAATTTTCTGAATTTGTACGGATCTTGCAAGAAAGGGGTGAAAGACCCACCCATTTTTTTTCGTGCCATGGAAGGGGGAGTGGAAAAAAAGTGACGAAGTATAATAAAATTCTACTTCGCATTAAGTAAATCAAAGGGCGTGAATTCTAGCGCTTTCCTTACTAAATGTAGGCTTGTTTTGACGAAAAATAGATTGGCCGCCATCTTGCAATCCACATTGTTTATTGGAATCGCATCATATTGTTTTATATTAAGTTGAGGAATAAGTTCTTGCGTTTTTTTTAATGTTGTGTTGATTTAAGTTTTGTTGGCGTGATTTGTGCACATATTAAGAAACAATAATAAATAATGAGAGCAAAATTTGCAAAGGTTAGGCTACGTCTCTTAACAGCGTAGACTAGTAGGCTTTTTCTTAGGCTACGTCTTGAAGTTGAGTAATAAGTCATTGCGGTTTAGTTGAAAGTTGTGTTAATTAAATTTTTGTTCTGTACCCCCAAAATGGAATGTCAAGTTTAAAGAAAGGCGCATTATCGACACTTGTTGTTATTCATTTTCAATACCGACGGAAACAATGCAAACACAGCCAAAGCTCGTCACGATATTTGTGCTGTGTACCGAGAAAATGCTTTATCAGAAAGGACAGCTTGTGATAGAACGGGTTGAAGCTGCGTTAATTTCAACTCCTATCACATATTATTTAAAACCACGATGCTCCCACGTGCATCTTCGCTTCGAAGCTTGGCGTCTTATCAGAGGCAGCAGGTGGCAATGTTTAAACAAGGAGGTTATCGTCCCCCCATACGCCGACCTCGCCAGATTGAGTTAGGCTTATGGGCAGGTAAGGCATTGTTCCAAGCCTCGGCTGTGCATTCCCTCGAAGCTCCCACTCCATTGTCCCCCACGCCAAGGGAGTGTCTCGACTATTTAGATGGGAACTTTACCACTAAGATCAGATTGGAGATCCAGATTTTCGTCGCGAAACATCACCACGACCCTCTCTCACTTTGTGCACCAAGGGACCTCGACCTCGAGATTCACCATTACTTGTCCAGAAGGAGGACAATATCCCTTGAGTGCCAAAGGTTCGAGCCTTTCGTGACGCCAAGTCCTCAAGGCTTTCCCCTCGTTGTTCAGATAGAGAACAACGTTAGAACAGCCATTGTTCTTTTGAGCCCTTCGCTAAAAAATGGTTCTCACCCTTCCCCCTTGTTTTTCAGAGGAGAACAACATTAGAACAGCCATTGTTCTTGAGCCCGTAGACAAGAGACAGTTCTCACCCCCCCCCCCCTTGTTGTTCAGAGGAGAACAACGTAGAACAGCCATTGTTCATTTTAATCCGTTCGCCAAGAGACGGTTCTCACCCCCCCCCCCTCCTGTGTTTCGGAAGAGAACAACGTAGAACAGCCATTGTTCTTCAAGCCGTTCGTCGAGAAACGGTTCTCATTCTCAAGACGCCACGTCAGGATCCTTTTATTCCCCCCCCCCCCTTCGGCTGAAACTCGCCAGCGCACCGAAAATTCCTTCACGTCGCCTTCCACTGCACCACTAGTATAAAGTTACGTAAGCCAAACGTCACCTTTGAGTACTTAACCCTTTTGTCAATTCTATCCTGTGCTTTAAATGGTTTAGCGAACCATCCCATCCCTTTAACTCTATATTTGTTTTACCTTTTAAATCCTTTAATCCTCGGATTAGCCCGAGCGCCCAAGATCCTTTCCATTCTCTGTTTATGTCAATATTTTCTGTTTTGTGTATTGTTAATAGTTATTATTAATAAAACTCTATTTTATTAATGATAGCAATATTATTATCCTTGAGCTTAGTTCCACTTCTTAAGCATATCGAAGATACATAATATCGGCCCGCCAAACATTAACGCACTCTAAAGATAATTAAAGAAGTTCCCTCAACGAATAGTTATATATGGTATATCGTTGAGAGTCCATTCTCCGACGCAGCTCAATAGTGGTTTTCACGTTTCAAAAACGGTTATTTCAATCTTAATGACGAAGAACGTTCTGGTCGCCCCATTAAGTTGGATGAAGATCAATTGAACAACCTTCTTCATGAAAATCCTCGTCAATCGACTAGAGAATTGACTGTACATTTGGCGTGTGATCAGAAAACTGTAGTGAATCACCTTCATTCGATGGGGAAAGTTCAAAAACTCGGTGCATGGTTTCCGCACGCTTTGAGCGAAAGCAACAAACTTCAACGCTCCACGATTGCCGCATGTTTGCTTGCTCGTCACAAGGCTACTCGTGGATATAAGGACAGATTTCTTCACCGCATCATCACTGGTCACGAAAAGTGGTGTGTTTATGTCAACATGAACCATCGAAAACAATGGCTTAGCCCCAATAAAAAAACACTTCCGCGTTAAAGCAAGGAGTTCATCCACAAAAGACTATGTTGTGTGTGTGGCGGGATTGTGAAGGCATCATTCTTTATGAGCTTTTTGCGAACAACGAGATTGTCAATGCACAACTCTACGTTCCACAAATGTATCGACTCGACGAAGCTAATCGTAAAAAGCGACCTCATCGATGTTATAGAGTCCTTCTGCAACACGACAATGCTCGTCTTTACATTGTCAATATGACGAAATACGCCATATAAACGCTTAATTGGGAAATCCTGCCGCATCCTCCATATTCACCAGCCTTAGCTCCATCGGATTTCCATCTGTTCCGATCGCTCTAAAACAATTTGCGTGGCGTTTCATTCAATACTGATGTGGAATTAAGAATCTGGTTAGAGGAATTCTTCGAGTCAAAATCCAGAGATTTTTAATGCAGAGGCATCGAAACACTAGTTGAATGTTGGGAAAGCGTCGTAAAATGAACGGAGAATACATTATTGATTAAATTGCATATTGTTATCAATTAAAAATAAAGTTTTTCTAAAATTGTTAATGGTAATGACTAAATTTGATAAAACCGCAAGAACTTATTTCCCAACCCATTAAATCATTTTGAAGGATTTTTTTTCTGAATTAAAATATAATATGGATAGTTCATATTAATCAATTTTAAATGAAATATAATTGATTTAATTAGCATTAGGGGTTAAGGCATATATATCTGAAGGCATATACATCGGGTATCCAGAAAAGAAATTTAAACCAAATTCAAATTTGAATGATTTAAACAATTCACATTTTTTTTAACGAGATATTTGTTTAACCTTAATTCACATGTATTTGTTTATAATTCCTGTAAGTCTCAATGATACTGTTGTTATAGTTTTATAACAGTAAAACAATTCAAATTATGTATTGAAAACTATCCTGCCGTTTTACGTCTTGAGGAGGATTGTATATGTTACTTTATCTTTCATATTAAAATAGAAAATATTTTGACGAATCTAGTTCTTAATGGGAAATTCACGCATATCCTATTTCTATTACGTTCTTTCTTCTTGAATCATATTTCTCTAATTCTTTATCTCTTTTCGCGCAAGCCACAAAAATCCATTATTTATCGTTTATGAACTTCTCATAAAGTAACGGACGCTATCCTTGCCAGACTCAAAACCGGCAGAATATTGTATTTTACATTATTTCATTATTTCCATTGGGCTAAAACTTAAAGGAGTTTACTGAGAATTACCCTAATTATAAAACATACATGTAAGTTAGTGTCCACCAAAGATCGTTTAAAAGATCTGAATTGTTTAAGTTATTCAAATTTGAATTAAGTCAAATTTTTCTGGCTGTCAATAAATAGATAGTAAAACGGTGACTATTATTAGTACTAATGATACACAAGACGTGCAATTAATTAAAGAGAAACTAAAAAAAATGGCAATTAATTAAAATGATACTCAAGAAATACAGTGAATATAATAGGCATTCAAGAAAGGCAATTAATTAAATTGATACTCATGGTGTGCAAGGAGGAAACTTGTAGTGCCCCATTACTAGGTAAAATAGGATTAAAAATGAAGCCTCACAATAGAGTGTAATGTTTCCTTTGAAGTTTTGGAATGGGCAAGCAAATAATTATGCAAACTCAATTAATCTACTAAAATTGTTTAGCATTTGGTAATGTAAATAATAATATATAACATTTTGTCATGTAAATAATAAAATGTAACATTTTATCAAATAATAATATATAGTGTTCTTGTAAAGGCTATTGGAAGAATGAATTTGACTCACTTTCACACGTATACGTACTCACACGCACACACGCGGTCACACAAAGAAAGGTGCCACTCGCTCTATCTGTCCAAACCTTTTTCGCGCTAAATCAAGGTTCTGGGAGGATGTCAAAACAGCTGTGTTGACATGTTTATCAAAGCGCAACGAGCTGGGTAACGGGAAAGACGCACACTTTTTTATTTTCACTGAGCCGCTAAACACGAAATCTTATTCTCGAAATTTGAGATAAAAGTTGCCTCACCTTCTCTCTATCTCACTCTACACATGAAAATACATCGAATCAATTAAGCTCCACCCAAACCTTATCATTATCTAACAGGGGGCCACGCTCACAATTTTCAACACATTAAATACTATCTGGAATAGACTCCAAGGGAGATAGAGGGCAGTCGGGAGAAAGTAAAAAGCAGAAAATAACACTAAGAGAGTAGTCTATTTCTAGGAATCGTAGACCAAACTAGACCCAAACATTAGTAAGCCTGCCTCAAATCCCCGCTCCACGTTTAATCGAATTAATTGCGCCTTACCCTACCGAGTTCTCCGCCCAATAGAGTCTTTGAATCCGTCTTCCAAGATTTCCCCTTCCTACTGGTAATCAACCAGTCCTCTTACCAAGCCTACAACAATTAAATCAAGCGAGAGGATAATCCTCCCGAAATTGGAGTCAACCCAAGGTCAGCGCCCGGTAACTGCGAACCCCAAAGGCATCACGTAGATGTTAAGCAAAATTGCGTCCTGTTAGTACTTGGATGGGAGACCTCAACATCAACCTCTACCGGCAACCATTTAGCCAACCGTCTCTTGACCGCATATTAACTACAACAACAGCCCCTATATATGTACTAAGTACTCATGAAAGGGAATTAATGAAATGTATATATACAGACACGATTTAATGTTTTCGTATAACTGCGTTTTTTAGGACATGCCTAAGTGTAACTTAAAATGGAATATTCGAAACGATTAAATCAGAACTTAGATATTAATTATTAGTGGAAAGTAGCAAACCCCTTGACTATTTAAATTTTGCCAATGAGTTGGGGGGGAGTAAGTAAAACAAGAGTGGAAGAAAGGCAACCTTTCTCCTTAATTCCCTCTCTCTCTGTCTGTTTGTCTCTTTCTCTCTCTATCTCTCTATCTATCTATCTATCTATCTATCTATCTATATATATATATATATATATATATATATATATATATATATATATATATATATATATATCTTTCAAGACAACGAAAGAATGAGGAAAATGAATTCAACAAACCGCAAGAAACACAAAACGGTTTGTTGGATTCATTTTCATCATTCTTTCGTGCTCATGAAAGATTTATATACTTGTATATTCGCCACGTGTTTGCTTCAATTCTTCTTTGTCCTTTGAATTCCCTATTAATTTTGTCTCTATTTCATAGTCCCGATTGACCTTGCGAATCGTAGCTTAAAAGCTTGTTTATTCGGAAGATTTTTTGGTCTTCCGCGTAGCCAAGTGGCCTAAGAGATGATTTAATTGAGATCAAAGCGGATGCTTGCTGCCTCAGTGTGCACGATTTGATTCCCAACCCTATACGGAATTTTTGAGAATTAGGAAATATTATTTCCGAAGAAAAATTTTCCCGTTTTTTCTTTCTCTCTCTCAGTTTCCTGTGTTAAAAGTTTAATTTCCCAGTTGTTCGTAACTAAAGTTTGTGAAACAAAGTTTATTTAGATCTCCAGACTTTGCTTTTGTAGTTGGGAAATAAATTTATAAATTCCTAATTTGAAAAATAATGCTAGGGTATTTTTATTTTCGGGAAAAAATGAGAATATATAAAAAGGCTGTAGGCTTTCATGTTTTTCAACGCATGGTAGAAAATTGTAGAATAATATTTTCTTTTAGAAATCCTTCAAAACATTCTAGATTTAATGAAAAATTGAGAGAATTTAGTATAATTTTATGAAGTTTCAAGAATCTTCCAGAACTTGCCAGAACACACCCTTGAAAATTTCTGAAATTTTTCTGGAGTATAACTTCAGAAATACTTATACAAGGATCCGCTGATCTTCTATCCTTTCAGCTCTAGCTACCATAGTGTATGCAGAATATAAATGCCAACAAGAGGCTACCATCATTTTCCCATGCATTCTCTTACAGTATATCTGCAGGCAGTTATCAAAGTAAGAGCAAACAAGTTTTGTGTGACAGTATCTATAAGCATGCATGAACCCTACAGCGCATACTTTGGCATACCAGTTGGGGACCAAGACAAACCCTGGGCAACTCATTTTATGTGTTAATACTGCAGGAAAACTTTAAAAGGTAAGAAAATTGTTTGTTTAAAGAGTAAAATAATAAATCTCACAATTATTTAAGCTATCAAATTTGTTTGTAAGCCAAAAGAGTAATAAATATATTTTTTGCTTCGACAGGATGGTATAGAAGGGAAAGAAGAGACATGATGTTTGCTATTCCCATGATTTGGCGTGAAGCCACTGACGACTCAAACGACTGCTACTTCTGTATGGTGGACCCCTTCAAACGTCGAAGTAGCAAAAATGCACCTGTTATTTCCTATCCAGGTCTTCCAGCCTCTATTGTACCAGTACCACACATTCATGATCTAACTGTATCTATTGATCCAGAAAAGAATAAGCTACTCTCAGAAGAAAGCAACAATTCAAAACCTGAACAGATCAGTAAGATGAAGACTACCATGTTATGGAGATATAGATGTCGAGAAGAATCCATATTATCAAATAGAAAGAGGCTTCAATGACCTAGTTTGAGATCTTTATGATAATAGTAGCCATCATGTATTTAGAGAGTCAGGATTGATCGATGAGATGCGACGAACTTCAAAGCTGAGAAAAGGAGATGGCATTTGGGAATTGTTGACTAGAAAAAGAAGGCTTGGTGATTGGAGTTATGTCAGAGAGATAAAATAGAAATATTAAACAAGAAAGGTTAAATCTAGTCATGGATATTAGGGAGACATAACACGTTGCGAGACAAGGAGGCGAAAAGGAGAAGAAAAGGGTCAAATTACCAAAAATAATGGAAAGAGACCCAATGAGATGTTTGGTTAGGAACTCTAGAAGTTCTTGAGACAATATGAGAAGTCATTTGTTGAGAGTAATGGATAGACACAATGGTTACGGTTGTCCTTAGTACTAAGAAGACAAGGTGCTCAAGAAGAGGGAGAAGTGATTAACAGATTAGAGCAACCTGTCCACTAGAGTTGACCAGTCTAAGAGGATGGAGTAGCAAGAAACTCGTAGATCATGAAAGAGCTTGAACTGAGTTAGGTTGTGGAGAGAGACGCGTTTTAGGTAAGTTCAGACAAGAAACAGGAGTAAGCAATTATTATTATACCTATAATTAAGAGTAAAAAAACTCCAGAAACTTTTAAAGATGGGATTTTTTTAGTGGTGACGTGAGGGGAAAGGAAATATGGTGGTAGATGAATAATGCAAATAACATAATGAAGGCAGAGACCTTTAAAGTTTCAAAAGGTGGGTAATAAGTGAAAAAGGTCAGCTTCTAAAGAAATAGGAATGGTTTGAGAGCAACAGAGAACGAGTTTATAATCAGGGAGTAAAGTACTTAGAGAGAAGCAGGTGGAACGAAGTCGAAGTCGATGGAGTGAAAGTGGCAAAGACAATTATTCGACGTTAGAATTTGGTTAATGAAGACACAGGATAAAGAAGATTGTAGCTCCTACACATTTTAATCTCCTGAACCTTTTCATTGTTACAGTTATTGCCACTATTTTAAAGTGCAACTCTGGCACCAATTCGTGTGCATTGCAAGTGAGTTCTACAAGGCCCAAAGCAGGCAAAACAGATTGCATACCAATTAAGATATAACTTAGAGCTATATTCAATACTTTTTGTATGGTAAATGAAATCCCTCCCAGATCACAATAGATAAGATAATCCTTCCAAAATGACCAAGTCATTTGGGAGGGATTATCTTTCCTTGATTCGAAGAGAAAAACAACTAATTTTAATCACTCGAGACTCAAGAGTGAGTTGATGAATTTGCAATTTAGAAGAATCAGCATTTATTTGTAAAAGATCATGTGAAAATTATTTCATGAATAGAAATTGCACTTTTTTTTACTCGTTAAAATAATCACAGATTAAAATATAATTTTTTAATATATCATAACTTAAAATAATAAGGCTCTTTGATATTCCATACGAGTTTAGAGTACCATTGCACGATAATTTCATAGCTGGAAATTGATGTTGTCTTTAAGGCTAGTTTATCGTAATGCGGTTGCCGAGAGAAAAAGAAGAAAACTACTACGAGTGTATAGCAATGCAGGATTACGGAATAGAGAGGGGGTAAGAGAGAAGGACGAGGTAAATTCTCGTCGCTCTTTGAGATAGTCAGATGAAAGCGCTGAAAAGAAAACCTCGAGCCAATGGAGTGTAACGACTAATCCTTCTTGCAATTTGTACTCCTTGGCAAGCTTGCAGGTTCATTTTTGCATTTCTCTAAGTTGGGGGGGTAGGACGTTTTTTTTGGCGTAGAGAGAAGTTTCCGTGGGAATTAAAACTTCCGACAGACACAGAAAAGATAGAAGTCTGATTTCAGATTTCTCCTTGATCCTGCTCTTCTGGCAGAACTCTAATAAAATTGACACTCTTTACTGACTGATAATGAGGCAGGTAGCTTGAACTATTCTTGCTGGGAAAACGACAGCCACCGTAGTTGTACTCACGTATACCATAATTTATGAAACTATTTTCCTACCTTTTAGTTGGAGATTCTTTCGTTGGTTTTCGTTTTCTATTACTTTTTAATTAGACTTGGTAACAAAGAAAAATTTTTGTCTGTTACTCAAACAAATGGTGCTCTACTAAACGAAATGGAGTTCGCTAATTTCGAATCTGAACTAGGAATTATTTAAGTACACCAGGATTTTGAGTAATGCGTATATATGGTAACATTATCCACATATAAATATATCAGTAGCGTGAATGGTGCATTTCCATGATTACGAGCCTCACCCCGCCCCCCCTCCTGCCAATTCAGTCATATCATAAAACCCTACACACATGCACAACAATACCTTGCATAGGAATATAGCCACCGACATGTTTACTCTATCCCCTCTTAAGTTTTTTTCCGAACCTTTTTCCTATATGACTATTTGTTCTTCTCTGTCCCACATAGTGATTCCTCTCTGTTCTCTCTATACATATATTGATTGATTGAGATGTCAATAAATATTCCCTCAAAATAAGTTAATTTTTCAAGAGCACTTTCTTTCTTCATCATTTTTTTTATGTTTCATTTTAGCAGACTTTTACAGGTATTGTCCCTTCTTAACCATCCAGGTTGTGATATTTATCTCCATACGGGAGATTAGGTGTTCTTCTCTATCCCGAGCCTATTTTTGGATTTAAAGGGACGTTCACTCGAATTAAACAATATTTTAAATATAGATAGATCAATAAATTTTATCCTCATCATAATAGCACTAACGAATATTCTCTAAGGTCAGCGATGGTTAAATCTACAAATATTAAATCGAATGAGCCTGAGCAAATGTCCGATATATGTCTTTCAGAATCTTTATGATGTCCTTATTTTACATTTTCCGTGAATATGGTTTGAATGGCATGTAGTCCTCATTAAGTGAAAGTGTTGAAAATTTCATCTAAATCTAATGACTGGTCTTGGCTTACACACATATTGTCAAAAAAACAATCCAAAAAAGAAAAGTATACACATGATGACCCCCCAAAAAACGCACATGCACACACTTTTTCTTATATATCCTTCATTCATTCACTAATCACCCATACTTTGCAAGCCATGGCAGAATCAACGCCCGTGAACACAACTAGATCTCAATGGGAGCTCCAGCAAAGAAGATACTGCGTCAAACATTACTAGAAGACAAGCTCGTTCAAGAAAGTGCAGGACACTTTCGTGCATCAGTTCGAATGTGAGAAAGCCCCCTCTGAGAGCAGAATTTAGGACTAGGTGGACTACTTCGAGAACTATGGGACAGTGAAGATCCTCAATCCAGCCATTGAAAACCGTCCAAGCCAATCAGGGCGCCCCAGGAAGTGTACAGCTGAGCTGGTCGAGAGCGTAAGAGAGTCAGTTCAAAAGAGTCCAAAACGCTCTGTGCGCGAGAGAAGTCAGTCCCTCAGTATATCCTGTGAGACTTGCAGGAGAGTGCTAGTAATGGATGTAAATTTCCTTACAGATTCAGACAAGGAGCAGAGAAAGGCTATGGTAGTCAAGATACTAGAGAAGATTCAGGAGACCACAACTTTCCTTAACCTCCTTTGGACCTCGGATTAAGCTCATTTTCATCTATAAGGAAAGGTAAACTCGAAGACAAATGTCTTCTGGGGGACCTCCAGACCAAATGAGGTAGCCATAAAGCCACTAAACTCCCCTAAGTGAACGGTATGGACTGCAATCTCAGCCAGATACATCATCGGACCATTCTTCTTCGAGGAATCTGGCGCAACAGTGACAGTCACCAAGAAGCGGTATGTTAAGGTCCTCAAAACATTCAAGAGGGAGCTGTAGACCCTGTTTCCTTCGTTTAAGGGAAAGTTCTGGTTGCAACAAGATGGAACAAGCCATCAGACCTCAAACCTGTCCTGAGATTGGCTGAAAGAGAACTTTGGTCAACGTGTGATCAGTCTCAAGACTGATTTTAAGTGGGCGCCTCACAGCCCAGAGCTTAGCCCCCTAGGTTTCTTTCTCTGGGGCTGCCTTTAAGACAGTGTGCACAGGGAGACCCAGGACCATCACAGAACTCAAGGAAGCCATCAAAGAGGAGATCAGAGCCATTAGTCGGTCGGTTTGTAAGGACGTCATGGACAACTTTGTGCTGCGCCTCAAGAAATACACAGAACTAAATGGAGGTCATCTCGAACACGTGCTCTAGAATAAAAGAGAAAAGTCCAAAGACTTGCATGTTTTTATATGATGTCTTAAACACAATAAACTAGTTATCACGAAAGTTTCATTCAATTCTTGCAAAATAATTAAGAAATGAGGCCAACCGAAAGTTGATGCCCGGCTTTTTGGAGGCAGGGGCTCACCATGTATGCGTTGCCGGAACTATCAACTTTTTGGGGGGGTTTATAATACGGATGTTTTTACATATCTATTAGGTTGTTTCGCATAAAATGATGTTTTAAAAATAGTAAATTGAAGAAGACATAAAAAGGAATCAGGGAATCTTTAATTAATATATGACCCATATGCATCAATTACCTTTTACTAAACATTTTCTAATGATATTCCATTTCTATAAATTTCTTTTGGTCCATTTGCCATAAATTCAAACACAAATCATCATTTCCTTTATTAGTGAATCTTTGAATTGCCATATGGAGCTAAATTGCTTGAACTTACGATAAATAGTAAGGCAAACATCAGGCGAATATGGAGGAGGATGCCAAACTTCATATCCAAGTTTTCTAATTTTAAACAGAGCTAGTAGCGGTGGCACGATTTCACGACAGTAAACGCACGCGTGAGTATACAATTTTCGTGTGCATGCGCATAATTTCTTACGTAGACAATCTGAAGGGACACTGTACATTGAGCGCACTTTTTATGTCTCTGGGAGAGTTAAGCTGTGACGCCTAGACCAACTGGCTAGATTAGCGATAAGCCTAAAACATGGTCAATATATCCGAGAATGAGATCAATTTCCCTCACGTACGATGCACGTGACCGGCAAAGATGTACCGCTACCTTTCCTACCATTCATTTTGTTCTTTACACTTTATTACTTTTCTTTCTTCCTCTTTTTCTTTCCTTGTTCCTGTTGTAATATCATATCAGCCTAGAAGATATCCCAAGAAGCCTGTAATACTGGGGATGCTAAGAGTTCTCAAGGGCTTGGGGGGCAGTGGAGTCCTGACTCTCTTACCCGAGTGTTTCCTTGAATACCTACTCTTAATCTCGCCAGTTGATCTAGGCGTCACAGTTTAAATCTCCCAAAGATAGCATTAACTTTGCTTTGGCTAACGGGTAAGTGAGGAGGAAAGCAAAACTTTTGGTAAAAGAATAAATTTTACTAGAAAAGAAAGCTAAAGACTTTAAAAAGGACATATAGTTTAAGAAAGACAAAAGGGGCGCCTCTCTATCCACGTTACTAAAGATTACAATCAACAATTAATGAGACTGCTTACGCCATTACATGTTCACCATATAAAACAGTAACACAAAACTAACTAACACTTTCGATTGAGATGACAACAAAAGAGGTATTGTTGAATTTCTTGATAACTTTTTTAACTTCTATAAGTGACTGTCGTGGTATAGCAAAATTTTTTACGCTAAAGGCTTGGTCCGGCCAGTTGGAGAGGGAGATAATGAGAATGGGGAGAAATTCGTCCCCTAGTGTGTGGGTAATAATTATCAAAATAAGAGAGTTCAAATTACCTTAAAGGTTCAGTGATGGCCGAGAGTCGTTCAAGGTTATTTAAATAATGCTACAAAATAATTTTAATAAAAAAATAAATATTTGATATATACAAAAGAGGTTTAAGTGAGATACCTGATGAAATAAGTAACGGACAGACTCGGTGTGAGCAAAGGGGCAAATCCAAGTGATTAAAGAGGTTAATTACCTGACTCATACGAGTCTAAAAGGAGCTACACTAAGCCGAAATACAAATAATACCAATTGATTAGGGAAGACCGGATTATAATGAGGTCCGCAGCGTCGACGGGGTAAGCGCCAAAAGGAAGATAGCTCAGGGAGCGGGGATGCAAGAAGGGAATATGTTTTACCTCAGAGTTCTCGATGTAGGGAATGTACTGGTTTTACCTCAGGATGCTGATGGAGGAGGACTGGTTTTACCTCCGGGTTCTTGATTAAGGAGTACTGGCTCAAATTCACGGAAGGACGGCCGTTGTAAGGAGCTGCCAATTGACTTGGGCGACGTTTACGGCGGAGAGATTCTAGCCGTCAATACCAAAATAAGCCAGGGAGGATGCGACTCGAGAACGTAATGTGTCTTCGTGCTAAGCGAGCTGTACTGTTTGTCCAGGGAAAAACCTTGGCTTATATAGGTGGTTGGCGAAATTGTCTCGGGCCACAGCGTGCTCTCCTGGGATTTAAAGTCGGCGGCTTCTGGATGGATTAGGGGGGGGGGGTGGAAGGGTCCGCGATAAGAACCCGGTGGAATAGCCCTTCGGGTTATTTCTCGCGTCACGAGTATGAGAGACGAGATTAAATCCCCCTGGGTGGGGGAAATAGGCCTCGTAAGATAAACACAGCAGATGGTCTGAAAAAGCCATGTTCACCTGATTACTTCCTTGCTTCTCGTGCTCTTTGTTCCAGGGCTAAGGCCACGTGGCTCTCCTAGGGGTTCAAGATTGACCTCCATATCCTATTAGACTTTATTCCTCCACAGTGACTATCCCTTAAAAGAAAAGGGTTTTTAAAGATCATTGTAAATTATTATTTATTATTGGCCTGAGAAACCTTTGACCATACTCGCAATCTTCAGTATAGCCCCAAAAGATGACTGGTATGGTTGAAAGGTGCCTCGAGTGAATAATAAATAAGTATACACAATGATGTTTATGATCCCTTTTCTTTCAAGAGATAGTCACTTATGGAAGTTAAAAAAGTTACCGAGAAACTGAACAAAGCAACTTCTGCTGTCAATATATATTTTGTTGGACAAAATAATGGAAACATTAATTAAATTACTGACTTTGAGTCCCTTCCCTCTTAGCAGTATAAATAGATTCAATACGCCGACCAATCGATTCATACAGGTTTGGGCTGTATCTATACGAATTTAACTGTTTTCGAGTGAAACCTGCTCTAGCTCCTTCCTAGTGTTTGTTCCAATTTACATATGTGTTTAATGTCATTATCAGGCATTTTAAATAAGTTTAAAAAACTTTTTGGGTGTGAATGGGTGCATTAGTTAATGTTTCCATTATTTTGTCCAACTCATATATATATATATATATATATATATATATATATATATATATATATATATATATATATATATATATATATATATATATATATATTGTGATAGAACGGTTTGAGGCCGCTTAATTTTAACCGTTATCACATGTTGTTTAAAAACACGATGCTACCCACGTGCATCTTCTCCTTGAAGCCGGGCACATTATCGCCGCCACCTGAGCCAATGTTTAACCAAGGAGGTTTATCTTTCCCTGTTTCATCCCATGCGCCGAGCACGCCAGATTGAGTTAGGCTTATGGGCAGATAAGGTATTGTTCTCAGGCGCGGCTGTGTATTCCCTCGAAGCCCCACTCCATTGTCCTCAACGCCAAGGGGATGGCTCGACTATTTATACGGAAACTTTACCACAAAGAGCAGATTCGAGATCCAGATTTTCTTCGCGAGACATCTCTACGGTCCAGTCTCACCTTGTGCACCAAAGGGTCCTCTACCTCGAGATCCACCATCATTTGTCCAGAAGAGGACAATATCCCTTGAGTGCCAAAGTTCGAGCCTTCATGAGTCCAAGTCCACAAGGCTTCCCCTGTTGTTCAGAAAGAGAACAACGTTAGAACAGCCATTGTTCCTTAAGCCCGTTGACAAGAAATGGTTCTCACCCTTCCCCCCTGTTGTTCAGAAAGAGAACAACATTATAACAGCCATTGTTCTTTGAGCCCGTAGACAAGAAACGGTTCTCATCCTTACCCCCTGTTGTTCAGAAAGAGAACAACATTAGAAGAGCCATTGTTCTTTGAGCCCGTAGACAAGAAACGGTTTTCACCCTTTTCCCCTGTTGTTTAGAAAGAGAACAACATTAGAACAGCTATTGTTCTTTGAGCCCATAGACAAGAGACGGTTCTCACCCCCCCCCCATCCCTGTTGTTCAGAAGAGAACAACGTAGAACAGCCATTGTTCTTTAAGCCCGTTCGCCAAGAATCGGTTCTCATTCCCAAGACGCCCCATCAGGATCATTTAATTCCTCCCCCCCCCCTCCTTCGGGCGGAACTCGCCAGTGGACCGAAGATTCCTTCACGTCGCCTTCCTCTGCACAACAAGTGTAATTACGTTTGCTGAACGTTACCTTTGAGTATTTAACCCTTTTGTCAACCCTATCCTGTGCTTTAAATGGTTTAGCGAACCAACCCATCCCTTTAATTTTTATTTGTTTTACCTTTATAAATCTCTTTCAAATCCTAATCCTCGGATTAGCTAGATTCCCACTACCCTTTCCATTCTCTGTTTATGTCAATATTTTCCGTTTTGTGTGTTGTTGATAGTTTCTATTAATAAAACTCTATTTTATTAATGATAGCCATATTATTATCCTTGAGCTCAGTTCCACTTCTTAAGCATATCGAAGATAAATAACCTCGGTCGACCAGACACCACGCACTCTAAATATAATTGAATAAGTTCCCTCAACGAATAGTCATATATGGTATATCATCGAGAGTCCATTCTACGACATATATATATGTTAGGTAGCAGTCTTTCCTTTGGCAACTTTCTCTTCTTCTAACTATCTTTTTTATTCCATCTTGTAGATGGTGGATTACTTGTCCAGTATTCATCTCTTTTTTTAAATGAATGTGTTTGGTAAAAACCAAACTAAATTGCTAAGCTTTCGATCTTATTCGATAATTGCCGGAGCGTTTTGAAATGTTCTTGCCTCCTTTACCGATGTAAGGAATGGGGTGAGGATCTGACAGAGTGAAGGAAATGAAATGAAATTAAATGTAAAGAGAGGTAGGAGTCAAAGAACAGCTCTCCCCCCCCCCCTTTATTGCTCATGGAGTGGCCAAAGAGGGAGGGGGGAGGCCGGGTACTCCTTTAAGACCCCCATAGTCACACTGTCTAGAGCCAAAGTACGCTCCAAGCACTGTGAGTACTGCGATTAGGAGTGAGAGGGAGAGGAAGAAGAAAATAAGGTTTTAGGATAGGAGAGTGAGGAAAATAGTAGGAGCCAAAGTAAACTTAGTTAGTCATGGGACCTACAGCTTAACGTGGAATCCGAACCACGATGTGTCGCTTTTCTCTAACTATAACTATAACAGTTTACCGTGACCCCTGCCCCACGTATCATTGTAAGTCCCGTGTGCGAATATGATAGTAAAAAACGAATAGACGCAGAAGGCTGAAGAAAGTAAGAGGTTTGCAAAGAGATGCTAATTGCCTGGAGGTCAGGCTTATCTCTGTCTATTTTAGGTAGTCTAGCTAGCGTGATAAAGTTAGAAAGTAGTATTGGTATTTATGAGGAAACGATTTTTAAGGGGTATTTATTCCGCCTTGGTTAAATGTAACGTTAGAGGAAATGGGCCACTCCTGTGAGTGGAATTTTAAAATAGTTTTAATGTGCGAATCCAGCTTGCCACTTGACTGATGCTGGCCGGCTTATCTTTATTTATTAATATAGCTTCTAAGATGTTCAGCCTCGCTTAATTGACCTATTTTTCTTTTAATAATGGGGTTATCAACGAGCATATCTCTCGTTAGGCTAATACTATGGGCACTTTCCATATGATTCTTAGGCCATCCACTTTGTAGATGCATGGTTAAACGTTTCGAAAGTGAATGGTTGTCATGCTAATATATTTTGAGTTATTATAAGCTTACAGTCTTTATCGGGGCAGATGAACTCTTAAAATATGTTAGTTGACTTGAGATTTGAGGAGTTTAGGCAGGTGTTGTTTTTCATCAGGAGATTGATGGCTTTTGTTGTTTTATAATAAATGATGAGTTGGATTGTATCCGTTTGATTTTTAACCTTGATGTTATGGTTAATAATCTCATTGATGTTTTTTTCATCTATTTTATAGGCCGTGGACATTTGGTTTCTGTAATACACTTTGATGTTGTTGACTTCTCCCTGATTACTTTCAGTTATATCCGCATGTTTGTAATGGTTATTTAAAAATTATTGGAGTTGTTTGTCAATCATGCTGTTTGAAAAACCATTATTCACGAGTATTTATTTTACTCGTGCAATCTCTTGGTGGAAATGTTCCCACGTAGAGCAGCATTTATAAGCTCGGCGGATGTATGAGCCGATTACGCTTATTTTATACCTTTCGAAGCATTCACTCTCCGCATTGAGGCATCGTCCCATGTCCATACTTTTCCTGTGTACTTTAGTGATGTTTTGAACCTCAACGTGCAAGAGAGGGAGTTTATTGCCCGTGCTCAATTCATAAGTTAATTTTAGCACGGAGTTCTCCTCAAAAATCTGCTTGATGTTTATCAGATGTTCTTCGTTTTTGACGTTGATGTAGATGTCATATACGTACCGGCAATATGTGTGTGGCTTATTTTCCATGATGTCCTAAAATTGATCTCTCCTCAAGTTGACCCATGTAATAGTTAGCGAAGGTCGGCCGTAAGGGTGACTCCATAGCCACTCCATCCACTTGCGTGTATAGATTACCGTACGGTGTCCGGAACGGCGCTTCTGATGTGCATGAACGTAACATGCTCCATAAGATGTATTGGTCAAGATTTGAAGGAGACATTGTAGGATGGTGGTACACGTTTTTTATAATGATGTCAATGGTCTGAGCGATAGGCACGTTCGTAAGCAGGCTTTCTACGTCAAGGGATGATATTAGACCTGACGGTCTTGTAGCATGGAGTATGTCGATGAATTCTTCCGTGGATTTTATGCTATATTTTATTAATGCATTTAGGGTTTTAGTTAAAGAGTACGTATGAGTTGTGACTTGAAAGATGATGGGCCTCAATGGGTTGTGCGGCTTATGAATTTTTACATTGCCATACAGATATCCTGGTATGTAATCACCGCAAATCTTTTGGAAGTGAAGTCCCCCAATGAGTGCATTACCTTTGTTTATCTAACCTTTCGTCAACCCTACCCTGTGCTATAAATGGTTTAGAGAATCATCCCATCCCTTAAATTTTATTTGTTTACCTTTTTAAATCTCTCCTAATCTTAATCCTTGGATTAGTCAGATATTTCCCACGACCCTTTCCATTCTCCGTTTATGTAAACATTTTCCGTTTTGTGTGTTGTTGATAGTTTAATTAATAAAACTCTATTTTATTAATGATAGCCATATTATTATCCTTGACCTCAGTTCCACTCCTTAAGCATATTGAAGATAAATAACATCGGTCAACCAGATAACCACGCACTCGAAATATAATTGAATCATTCCCTCAACGAATAGTTATATATGGTATATCGTCGAGAGTCTATTCTACGACAAGGGTTTTAGTTAAAGAGTACGTATGAGTTGTGACTTGAAAGATGATGAGCCTCAATGGGTTGTGCGGCTTATGAATTTTAACAATGCCATACAGATATCGTGGTGTGTAATCACCGAAAATCTTTTGGAAGTGAAGTCCCTCAATGAGTGCATTAGCTTTAGTAATTAGTCCATTCATTTTCTTTTTTAAGTCTTCTGTTGAATCTTTTTTCATGCGTCTAAATTTAGTGGTGTCACTTAAGATGGTATTCAATTTGTTGTTATATTCTTCTTTGTTTAGAATGACGTATATGTTGGAATTGTCAGCTTTTCTTATGACTATTTCTTTGTTGGTTTTCAGAGAGCTGATGGCCTTACGTATTTCTGGTGTTAGAAGTTTGCTGCCAGTAAAGCATCTTCGTTTGGTGGCTACTGCGCGTAGTTGATCTTTTAGGTTGGAGTTAATTTCAATGATGGCTTGATCTTGTAGCTTCAACATAGATTGGAACAGGGATTCTATTTAGACTTTTTTATAAATTAGATCGAATTTGGCTTGTAGGTGGAAGTTCAAACCGAGGCTAACGGCTTCTATTTCAATATATATATACGAGGGGTGGTCAATAAGTTTTGCAATTCGGATATAATGAAACGAGATATGAGGAAAAGTGTTTTATTATTTTTCAATATAACTACCCTCGACTTCAATACACTTGCGCCAGTTTTCCTTGAGGCTTCGAATTCCCGATAACCAGAAATCTACAGTCTGCTGTTCAATCCCCAAACCGGCCTTCCACGCAGTG